>JAHHUM010001183.1:239585-763520 GCA_036173005.1 Crenichthys baileyi | reverse complement strand
AATACCCAATTCCTAGAAAAAGGCCCTGGGGGTTTTTCATTATTTAAACCCCATGATCATCAATGTTAACAGAAATAAATACTTGGAAAACATCAAGATGTGTGTAATGTATCTACATAATACAAGTTTCACTTCGTGAGTTGAATTACCAATGTAGATTAACCTTTGAATGGTGTTATGATTTAATAAATTGCAGAGAATTGCTTTGATCTCTTTTGGGGCCCCAGCTCTGCAATGGAACCTAAACTCTTACAAAGTTTGCTTATACCTAAGACCTGCCCTACTTAAAAAAATCTCCATTAGAATGAAGACTGTGAATTCATGGTTTTTATATCAAAAAAGTTTAATTGAAGTAAGAAGGGCTGGTATCTAAAATGGCTTTCTATAGAACCACCTTCCACTGACTGAGGAGACATGCATGTAGGGGTCTCCAGTTTATATTAGTTTACAGTGGACAATGATGAGTGGGAAAACCGCAGTTAATAATAGATCTTACCAACATGCACACACAGCAAGCAGATGCATTCATAGACAGAATATCTTCAAAGTAATTATAACATGCAAAAAGGTGGATTCTTCCAGCTTAAAAGAAAACCACGACAAATCCTAATAAGATCTACATCTTGATGCTTCTTAAATGATAAGATGTTGTCAGTTATTTCAGTTCAATCTAGTTATTTATACAGTCACATTTAATAAATTAGAACATTATTGTAAAGTCTATTTATTCAAATAACTCAGTTCACAAAGTGAAACGCGTTATAAAGATTAATCACTCAGGCTAATGTTTTCAAGCCTTTATTTCTGTTAATTATGATGATCTGCTTACATCTAATGAAAACACAACATTTAAGATTAGAATATTGCATCAAACCAATAAAAAAGGCAATTTTTAATACAGAAATGTGCGCTAAATAAAAAGTATGTTTAATACCTGCTTAAAGGTTGTTTTTTGGGTATTTTTTATGTGAGAAATGAGCCTCATCGGAACACATATTCTAATTTTATGAATATGACTTTATAGCACCATTTTACATGTTATCTTAGCACTCTTAACACAACAGATCCCATCCATATCTAGGAAGATATAAATTTATCAAAGACCATCCAATCATATAAACAGCTTTAAATATACCCAAATGAGGGCCCAGTGATTGTGACACAGAAAACCGGGTGAGAATGGCAGCTGAGGGGAAGCAAGGCTAAGGAACTGAGCAGACTAGACTGACAGTACAAAAAAGAAACACAAAGTAAAAAGAGCTAAATATAGAGCATACGGAAATAACTCAAAACACAAGACCCAAAATAGAAAAACTCAGACTAAAGTAATCACAGGTCCATGGGATCATTGTTTCTGACCACCACATTTATCAGTACCTTGCCATTAGTAAATTAGGACTGAGCAGTATACTTACAATACTGGTCAAAGGATTTAGACACACTTTCTCATTTATTGGTTTTCTTTATGTTCATGACTTTTTACATTGTATGTAGATTCTCACTGAAGGCATCAAAACTGAATGAACACATGGAATTATGTAACAAACAAAAAATTATAAAAGGTCTTTAAATATATTTTAAGTTCCTTAAAGTAGCGGCCCTTTTGCTGTGATGACTGAAATATTAACCTCTGGTCGTCTCTCAATGAACCTCTGGGAAGTTCTTTCAAAACTCTTTGGAAAACCATTTCAGGTGACCACCTCATGAAGCTCATGGAGAGAATGCCAAGAGAGCAAAGCAGTAATCAGAGCAAATGGTGGCTATTTTGAAGAATCTAAAATATAAAATTGTTTAGTTAGTTCACACTTTTGTTTTCTACATAAATTCATGTGTGTTCATTCAGTTTTGTTGCCTTTGGTGAGAATCTACAATGTAAATAGTCATGAAAACAAGGAGACCCATTAAGTGAGAAAGTGTATCTAAAACTTTTGACCGGTAATGTATGTTTCATGTACCACAGCTGGAATTTGTCCTACAATAATTGTGTGTCCAAACCCATTTTAATTAATAAGTAGTAATTATATGTGTAATTATTTGTAGCTGTGGATCCTTGGTCCTCAGAGTCATTTGTGACCCTTCAGCTGATCCCAGGACAGAGCTCCTTTGACTGGGGGGAGCTACTGGAGCCTGGGCCCGACTCGGACGAGTTTCTGCAACCCCCAGTTCACCCAACTCCCACGGAAAAAAAAGTTAGTTTCATTATTATTTTAGAACAACAATCTTGAACATATTTTGAGTACTGTCTGTTTACTTACTTCTTCAGGTGATCACAAAAATTGTGAAGTCAATTTGGAAACCTTGGAACTATCTAATGGGAACAGACGATGATGAAGGACCCAAAGCCCCAAGTGAACATGATGAAGATGAGGAGATAACAACAAAACAGACAGACAGTAAGCCTAAAGCTTCCAGTCCACTTTCTCCAGGTAAGTACATTTGTCCCATTTTAAAACCATGAGCTAGTTGTAGCCTGTTCACATGCCAGTGTGTCTGCAAATGAAGTCAGTTCAAGTTTTTTTTTAATTACACACCAGGACTACCTGAAATCTATAAACAGACTCTGCTGTGTAAAGGATGGATGGGTTTACTTTTCTCAAGGGCACAGGAAGCTCATCTCATTTCCTAAACTGGGCCCCCTCATGTCCTCTTTCCACCACCTTCTCCTTATAAGCTAAAAATGGATCTCGTTTTAAAAGATATTTTAGGTCTTAGGTCTTGATTGTGCACCTGGAGGAGTACAACGGGAAGAGGTTAAAGGAGGAGCTAGTTGGCAAAAAGGTTGTCTTCAGAAAATGTTTTTTCAGGTCCCAACACATTTTACCGCATTGTACATTGACTTGAAAGATAAAGAGAAATACAAAAACAAGAATACTACAATTGTGTGACTGTATCTAACAAATCCTCTTTCCTGGAATCTTCTTAAATCCTTATAGCATCCCTGTTGAGAGGGTCTAAAACACGAAGAGAAACTCTGCACTTTTCTTTTTTTGTTTTATTTAGATGGTGTTTTTCTAATCATAGCCCCTCGAATCCACTACCCTGCGTGTCTTAGATGTTTCTCTGCTTCAGCAAACTTGATCGGGTCATTAAAAGGCTTCCTCTGAACTTGATGACATGCTGAGACAGTAATTCAGTCAATTAAGGCCGGTGTGTTAAAATGAGGGAACAACTAAAAAATGCAGGGCAGGTGGTCCCAAGCACCATGATTAGAAATGAGCGGCTCAGTTCAATTATATATTCATAGAGGTGAATTTGAATTTTTTGTTTTTGAATTTGGTTTCTTTTGTACAGAGATATACTGTGGATGGTCAGCTGAGAAAGACACTAATGATGCATTGTCTTCTTGAACTTCACATTTATTATGTTACTACCACAAACTTCAAAATTATTTTATTGGGATTTAATATGGTCACCAAGAAGTCCATAAGTATTAGGTTTTGAGTTTCGTATTTGATGCCTATTCTTCCCTGTTCCTGACTTATTCTTGTATTCCAGTATATTTTGATTTCAGTTAGCTTCCTTTCAGCGTTCTCCTGGCCATGTTCTGTCCTCCCTTAGCTTTCTCCCCCTTCATTGGGCTCAGCTGTGTCTCATCTCCTCCTGATTGCTCCCACCTGTTTTGCACTGTCTTTCTCCACTTGTCTGGTTGTCATTGTTCTTCACTGGATTCTTCCGTTACCTTCGTCAGTCTGTTTTGCCTGTCTGCTCACAGCCAGTTGCTCAGCCCATGCTACATGTCCTTTTTTACATGTAGGTTATCAGTTCTATTATTAAACATCCTCTACTCACCATGCGGCTCTGACGCTCCTGCTTCCACTTTGGTCCTGTGAAACCCCAACATGAATAGACACCTTGTGGTCTAGAAACTGATCTTTGCAAACTAGCTCCAAGCTCAGTCAGATAGATGAAAAACATCTCTGAACAGGGATTTTTCAGTCTTGCCACAGATTCTTAATTGGATTTAGGTCTGGACTTTGACTAGACCATTTTAACACATGACCATGCTTTGAACCAAACCACAGGTGTCAAACTCCAGTCCACAAGGGCTGATGTCCTGCACCTTTTAGATATTTTGCTGCTTAAACACACCTGAACTGAATAATTAGGACGTTAGCAGGGATTGTAAGATGTGGCTGCATGCTGAGGAGATAAATCAGGCGTTTGAATGAGGTGTGTTAGACCAGAGTCGTGTCTAAAAGTTGCAGGACACCTGCCCACTCGAGTTTGACACCTCTAAACCATTCCAGTGTAGTTTTGGTTGTATATTTAGTGTTGTTAAATCTTCACCCGAGTCTGAAGAGAAGCTTCCCTGTACTATGATGTTTCCATCACCACGTTTCACATTGGGCAAGGTGTAGTCATGGTGATTTGCAGTGTGAGTTTTCCACCCCACATAGAGTTTTGCACCGTTTAATTTTGTTCTCATAAACCAGAGCACCTTCTTCCACATTTTTGCTGAGTTCCCTAAATACCTTGTGGCAAACTATAGAAGGGATTTGTTTTGGCTTTCTTATTTACAATGGCTTTTCTCTTGCCACAGTTTCATAAAGGTCAGAGTTGTTAAGTGCATTACTAATAGCACCCATTTTGACAGATTCATTCACACGAGCTCTGGATCTCTGCAGCTCCTCCAGAGTTACCATGGGCATCTTGGATGCTTCTCTGAATAACGGCTGTCCGGTCATGGTTGATGTTTAGAGCTTGGGGTGTTGATTTACAGCTTAAACTTGCATTAAACTTTTTTTTTGTTTTGTTTTTTTTTGGTGCTGTTTCTTCACTAAGGTTCTCACAGAGCAGATGGATTGATACTGATATGAAATTACACACATGGAGTCTCGATTTACTAATTAGGTGACTTTTGAATGCCATTGGTTACACTGAATTTGATCAGTTATTGATGATTTTCCTTTCACTTCACAGTTATGCACTTTAGGTCTGTCCCATAAAATCCCAATTAAATACATTGAAGTTGTACTTGTTATGCAAACAAATGTGAAAAGGTTTAACCAGGTTCAATACTTACAAGGGACAGTAAAGTCTCAGAAACTAGCTGCAATGAAGTTGTCCATTCAGACGAGTCACATGAACAGTTTTGCAGTGTTAAGAAACACATTAAGTGACCTTACTTATTAATAGACATAGGTAAACACTTCCATATTCTTATCAAGAATGGTAGAAATACCTTCATGTTACCTTAGATTGAACCTAAAATAAGTGTTTTAATTTAACGAACTTTGCTCTTGAGATTAATCAAAATGCAGGGACTATAAAGTTATAATGATATGATGTTATGTAAAATTGAAATGTTATTAAAATGTAATTTTCTTTGGTCTGCTAAGGTCTCAGCAAACAAAATAACCCTTTCCCACTTTGCTGAGAATATCCCAGTGCAGGTTTCACACCTTGAATTGGGAACACGCTCCGACTCCAGACAGTGATAGTCTAACCTTGTCTTCTGTCTTATGGAAAGGAAAAGAAACAGTTTTGAAAAAGTAGTGAAATCTGTTTTTCCCCCACATTTCTAATATAGACGTGGCAAAAACGCTGACTTGTGTGTGTTTCTGAGAGCTGAAGAAAGATTAAGAAAGAAATGGAGAGAGAAAGGAGACGGACACCACGATGCACTTCTGACCTTGATTAAACCTACAAACAAGTCTGATCCACTTGCTTAAAATTCAGTAGGGTTGTTTTTAATTTAAATAAACATCCTTTAATCTTTGATCAAGATAGGTTTTTGGATTTTTTACAAATCGGTTTAGAAGAGTCAAACTGCCAAACGTCCAACACCAGTGCCTCCCTGGGGAGACAACCTGGATGCCAGGTCAAACAAATATTATGTAGATTAGTGTGATTACTAATAACTTAATATTGTGATTCTGTTAGTGATTGCACTCAATATAATCATGTAATTAATAACTGAAGGGTTAACATTGTGATTCTGAGAATAAATATACTGTCTTATTATATTTTTCTCATTCCTTTTCTGCAATTTAGGCTCCATAAAAGAGAGATTTTACCCTTCAGACAAACACAAATAAACCTCAGACAAATAGACTTTTCATCGACTTGAGACTGATAAATATAATTAAAGAGACTGATAGGAGTTTTAATACATGCAGATGCTTCCCATGCATCGTGTGTAAGCTTTAGTAATAAGAGATTTATCCAATCTCTCTTTCATGTCTCTACAGGTTTTTTTCACAATGTAGTTTGAGTTTAGAGTCCTACACTCCAGGATCATATTTCTCAACATGCCACGAAGAGAGAGCCTTTCTAACCTCAGAGCCTACAGGTAGATACTATGGTGTTGGAGTGAGGCAGAAGGTTTGCAGCTGAAATGGGTCTAAAACATCCGAAGGATATGTTTAAGATGTTACATGGTGTGTGAGCCAGATAAGGTGTGAAGCAACAGCACAGCTTAGGTTGACTAGCTGAACTGCTCGCAGGCATCACTCCAGTAAATAAAGGAGCAGAGGTTTTTAGTGTGAACAGCGGAGGAGGTACATGTGTAAGAAAGGCACCAACAGCTGTAAGATTGAAGTGTGTCTCAAACTGAAGTCATACTGACCTTTCTCTGCAGCCCGGTCTGCTTTTCCTGGAGGAGGCTTAACAAGCTTTGATTAATGGCAGCTCGCGAGCTGGAACCTAGCATCAGCTGTGTTCAACATTAGACACAATCTATAGTTAAAGATGTACATAGCTGTCCTTTAACACTCATAGACAACATAATCTAATCTTGATCTATACTATAGAGAGTAATAGATACAGCTGAAACCAAAAGTCTGCATTCACTGTATAAAAAGACACCAAACCTTTTTTCTTCACTCTGATATTAAATAAGACTAAACATTGTCCTGTTATTTAGGAAAAACAACATTATTTCTTTTTACTAAATGCCAAGAAAATGAGACATTTTTTGATGACTTTTTCCATGTTTTGATTATCCTTCCACAAGCTTCTCACATTAGTTTGCTGAAATTTTGGCCCATTCCTCCTGAGAGAACTGCTGTAACTTAGCGAGGTCTGTAGGCCACCTTTTGGCCTCTACCAAACATTGTAATTGTTGTCCTTAAGTCGCTTTGCAACCAATTTGGTGGTACACTTAGGATCGAATGTCTTGAAATGTATCTACACAAAATGTGCGGAGATATATTGTAAATTGTGTGAAATATTTTGTGAAATGCACTAGTGCACCCTACAGTAAAACACCCACACAACATGATGCAGCCACTTTCATACTTTCCAGTTGGGATGGAACTTATCCTACGCATGTACCAATGGTCATCAGACTAAACAATTAAATGTTTTGTTTCATCACACTACAAGACATGTCTCAAAAAATGAAGGTCTTTGTCCGTGAGTGCGTTTGCAAACTGTGATCTGGCTTTTTGCTTTTAGTGTAATGACTTTTGATTGCAATCGGCTGGCCTTTCAAAACCTTTTACCAAAATGCATCAAAAATGACCAAAGTATAGCTAGCATTAAATTAAAATGTATATATTGACTTGTTTCACTTTGGATAATCACACTCTCATACCAAGTTCAGACAGCTTCTTTACAAGATCTTTTGTCAATAGGAAGATTGGAAGATCAGCCTTTTAGTGCTAGAATTACTAAATTAAAGGTAAATAAAATTTCATCGAGAAAGGTGTTACTGACAATCTCCTCAGAGAAAGAACACACATCTAAATCTCAAAGGAAAATTGCAGTTAAATATAATTTTCGTGCTCCAAATTCTCAAGGTTTATTTTGTGGTAAATAGCAAATTTGGGAAGGTGCATCTGATTTGGGGTCTGATAAAATTTGGATTGAGTAAATTGTTTAAACTTTGTCATCTCTGGGTGATTCTTTTTTGTAACGAAATGCTGCGCCTGTACATCAGACTTGCTTTACCACATAAAGTTTCCTTCATACAAAAGACTTTCTGGAGATGCAGTGAAACACAGCTTTTTACAGCTATTCCCCATTTTTCAGGGGCGAATATGTTGGCACTGGATGGAAATGGTCTAACTGTGCACCAGAGCTGCTGATTTAGTTATTTGGTAACTAAGATGGGTTTTTGGAGTTTCAGACTCAAATGGTGCAGTCAATGACTCCTTACAATTTCAAAGTTCAAAGTTGGAAAAACAAATTGTTGGGATTCAGAAGTCAGAATCTCAGAAAGTTGGAGTTAAATGAGTGGACCTGAGTTTAAACTTATAATGGGTGGCTGCAATGCCTAAAAAGCATAGTGGAAGTGGCAGGTTTTAACTGTCTCTGTTTTAATTTGCACTTTTGAGAGTTTGTATCTCAATCAACCACTGGCACCACATGCCCCTTTAGTGTTTGAATACTTAAAATGCTTGGAAACTGACCACAACATTAATAAATATCACCAGTTTTCCGACTAGGCAACTAGATTTCACGCAAATTGCCTTCAACATTATTCCTAGATTCAAGGTATGACTATTAGGACAAAACAAACGCACCAGATTCAGTTTCTGGGTGTACGAGAGGAATTTTCATCAAAGGTTTTTATTTTTTTACGTAGATATTTCTCATCTACTTTGAAGTATGCGGCTATCAGTTTTGATAAATGCCTCTGCCACTTAGAAATTGCCATTTTGAAGCTGCTCATAAACTCATGTTTACATATTAAAATCGTTCACATTTACTAGACAATCACAAAGAATATTGTTCTTGTATTAAAACAGATCCAGAGATTTCAAGTCGCCATATGAAATCATAGTTTTTGATAATGCAATGCCTTTTGTTAGATTTTGTCATTTCCTATAGTGCTCGTAGAAAATTGCTGGTTTTGCTGTTATGATACGAATGTCTATATTTTAAGGCCAAAAAAGGGTACCTCATGGCATAAATGTTGACAGCTTCTGTAAATATAATATGTTTTGCTGTCTTAATTCATCTTCTATCTGTTTCTGGTCAACCGATGTTCATAAAATAAATACTTAGCATACTCTATTCTAAGGAGATGAGCTGCAGATGCTTGTGTACTTTTCTTTGTTAACATTAATGGTGCTACTGTAGTAAGAAAGATGTGACGGAAATCTCTTTAGTATTGATAGGTGTTTGTTTTCTTTTGGCAAGTCAGTAAGAAATTACAGGACAGTTTGCAGTATTTACTAATCAGTAATTAGTTCTGAGGGCAACTGCATTTTATTCAGGGGTATCAGAGTAAATTTAGAAAAATGGTTTGTTTTCCTTCTACTTCATAATATTACATTACTTTATGTTGGTCTATCATGTAAAATGCCAATACATACATACTCAGTTTGTGATTATAACATGACCAAATGTGGAAGCATTTAACTGAAATTAATCTTTTTGCAAGTCAAAATCCTGGTTTTCTCTTTTGTTTCTTTGTCTGTATTAATTGGTCCTGTTGCACACTTCACAGGTTTGTTTTCCTGGGGTAGTCCTTTGTTCAGCAGTCCCCCAGGAAAGTCGACACCATTCAGTGAAGATTCTCCTACACAGCCGGAATCCACTCTTACTTCCTTTGCTAACTCTCTGACAACAGAGACCTCTGTAAGCTCGGAGATGCACACCCTCAGTCCCTCCAGCTCTTCATCTGAAGTCACATTCTCCAGCAAAGAAACTTGGATCACTGTCCAAATGGAGACCACAACCAAGCAGGCTGACAAGAGAGAGGAGACTGTGACCTCTAGAGCCAGCGGCAGGGGGGGAAGAGGAAGGGGAAAGAAACACAGAGGGGAGGATAGGAGCAGAGGAGAAGACAAAAAGAAAGGAGAGGAGAGGGTGAAAGCAGAGGAAGAAGGGAGTGGTGATATAACTGGTGCAGAGGCAAAAGGTGAGATTCAAATCTCACACCGACCAGCTGAAGCAAGTAAACCAAGAGAGAGATCCAGAGAAAGATCCCGAGAGAGGGGCCATAGAAAAGGCCAGTCCACCACAACCACAACCAGCCCTACAACCACAACCACCACTACCACCACTCCTCTGGTGACTACAGAGATGACCACAGTTGGGACTGAGGATGACTCTTCTACATCCAGAGACCAGTTCACTTTATCGGCAGCAGAAACTTCATCTCCATCTATCCCACAAGAACCAATTCAAACTCTGTCATCTTCTCCATCTCCATCCCCATCACCAACAACTTCACCATCCATGTCTTCTTCTCAATCACCAGAATCCCTGTTTGAATCTCAATCTGCTGACCCCTCCCCTTCCCATGCCTCTACCTCCTCTTTCTCACCTTCAAGCAGTTCCTCCTCCCCATCCTTTTCCCAGATACCACCCCTTTCTCCCTCACCACCACAAACCCATTCTCATCCCGCTACGCAGATTCAAACCATAGGATTGGCTCCTTCACATCAGACAGATATCAAGAATAACTCCAATGACTCCCTTACATCCCTTCACCTGGTCCCAGAGGAGAAGGTGGCTGTAAACGACTCTCTGGATTATCCACCGTCTCTATTGGGACCCCAGGATGACGAGGAGTCTTCTTGGTCTCATGTTGTGGGGTCAGGGACCCTCTTACCTAGTATAACAGATGAAGACAGCACCCAAGGAGGAGGAGGAGGCAACAACATCAGTACCACAACAGTCAGTCCGACAGGTAGGCGTGAGTCAGATTTTAGATATTATACTTGGTTAAAAGTGATAATATATCTTAGTTTTATGAAAGCAAGTCAAAGGACGTCAACTTGGAGCGTTGTTATGGTGGAACCTACCTGATGTGATGGAGGTATCCTATGCAAACTCAGACAAAAGTTTTTTACAGGACTGTAGTTTCAGGACTTTTGTGATTAAAGATCAAACCACAAACAATTAAACCAAAGTTGGGCAATTTGGCTAATTATTTCCCTTATTGGCTGATGTAAGCTGGCTCCCAAGGTTTCTTTTTTATTTTCACTTAATGTTCATGTCAACACAGCAACAAAAAGAAATAAAAGCATTGCTTTCTAAATAAATATACACTACACAAAAAAACTTGTTTGTAAACTGTAGGTTTTTGGAGCCACATTAACTTCTTGAAAACTTCTTGAAAACTGCTTATATGTAATTGGTATTACAGCAGTTAAACCCATCTCATAATTGTTGAGCAGCTTTTTGCATGTTTGCACCTTGTGATTTGATGATTTATCTTTGGTGATGAGCTCCAAGTCTTTGAGGCTGGAAGACCTCTTTGCTATCACCGTAATCTTTAGCTCTCTCCTTTTTATCAGACTCAAGTCGGGACTCTGGCTGGGCTACTCCAAAACGATAATAACACCTCTAGTCAGAAGAAATATGTTGGTAAAATTCAAATAACACTTTAAACATACATTTGCCAAGGGCATCAATAATTTCCTGGCTTAATCTTATATAACATGGCATATTATTAGGATACTGACAACACACTATCAAAAAACTTAAATGTTTTTTTAGATGACATGCAGCTTTATGATTTTGTTTTCACTTAACAAGGTTAAAATGAGTGCCATTTGACGTCCATTTGTTCCCCAGTATAATGTCTCAGCTTCTTGAAGGAGGGTCCCATTTCATGGATTATTTTAACCACTGCCTGAATAAAGTGCCAATGCATAAAGGTAGGGGTAGGGAGATGGATAACCTTAGGAAAAATAATTCAAATGAGAAAAGTAAATGTGTCTCTCAACTGTCTGATAATTATCTAAGTTTGCCAGCATATCGTGGTGATGCCAGTGAGGTTGAAAACACATGTCCCACTGAGATACATTGTTTTTGAAGTTGTTTTGTGTGAAAATGATACTCCATTTATGTGTGTCTGCATAAATAAAAAGATATTCATCTTGGTCCCAATCATAAAAACGAAGAATCTTCCTTTGAGTCTGTCTTTTTCATTTTCTCTGACCTTGCCTTTGGCTGATTTATTCAACGTAGTCCCCCCACCTGCTCCCCCACCCCACCTCTTCAGTACGAGCCTTTTATTTCCACTACAAGCCGACACCACATGCCTGCCACCGTACAAAATCTGATAATGAAGTCTGCTGCACGGAAACGTCTCAGTCAAGCACTGAACTAGCCACCTGGTTTATTACATATTACTTGCTTGATAACGAGAGCAGATCCACAAAACATCCCATCTCTGGGTGTTTAATACCCCCCTTGGGCATCATGCCATCACACATTTTTGTGCTGATGTATTTTCGCTGCCTCTGAAAGCGGCTCATGTCTGCAGCAGGCGTTTTGAAACCCTTGCTCGGGGGAGAGAGAAGTCTGCAGATGGACAACAGCTGTAAAC
The DNA here is from genome assembly GCA_036173005.1 of Crenichthys baileyi. Lineage (NCBI taxonomy): Eukaryota > Metazoa > Chordata > Actinopteri > Cyprinodontiformes > Goodeidae > Crenichthys > Crenichthys baileyi. The sequence goes on along the minus strand of JAHHUM010001183.1, from coordinate 751,288 downwards.
TGTATCGACAAAGGAGCCGAGGGCAACCATCTGGGCTGCTGGTGCTCGGTATGAGGGCTGATTGATTGACTGAGGGACCCTGGAGCCATAGAGGCCCATAAACACACACACATACTCTGATGTCTTTGCTACACCAGCAGCAGAGGTGAATGGATGCAGGAGATTGGAGTTGAATAATGACTCCCAGCTTCTGCTTCTCTTCCGTGAACTTCAGGGCTTGTTCAGTCCCTGGTGATTGTGGAGATGCATGCTGGTGACGGTCAGCATGTGTTCAGCTGAATGGATCACAGAGCACTTCATCAGTCAGTTCAATCAAAGAGAGCGAACAGAAAATAGAAACCTCAGGTTGGATTGCAGGGCATTCAGTAGCTGGTGAACTCTCACATTACTTTCTACTGATCTGAGTTTTTTTCCGTAACTTTATATAGTAGTTTTTTTTTTTTTTGTTGCCACCTTTGTCTGTGTGCTCTCCTGCTAAAAAGCAGCTCATACTTGTGACTTTACATATTCTCAATGAATCCCTCTCCAAATACAGCTTATATTTTTACTGTAGTAGTCCAACACTGCCTCAGCAGCCCCCTTATTATCGGCGGTATGCTGTTTTTAGCTCATTGTTGATGTTGCTGGGGCTGCTGGTGGTGTGCAGGCTTCTCTGTCAGCTTCTCCCAGAGAATATTGATTTTTCTGCACCATGCGCTTTAATGAATGGCCAATCCTGCAAGGTTTACCCAACGCTCACATGAGTTCTTTCATAAATCTTCTTCTGTCATAACAGCTGATATGTTTGTCAGGACGGGAGATGACCTTGACTGATGCGTTGTCCTGGGCCTGCCTACAGAAAATTAAATAATGACTGTTTTGAAGTGCCTGACCTCAGCAGAATTTGAAGAAGACGCAGAGAAAAGTAGCGGGAAGCATTTATTATAGAGACCCAATGAAGTTTACATTCTCTCATCATTGGCATTAATGTTTTATTAATTATTTCACGTTTACTTATCCATTTAAACCCATCTTCTCCGAGTGGAGAAAAAACTTCGGTTTACAAGGTTTAATCTATTGTTGATTTTTCTCTAATCCAGACAGGGTCAGAATTTTGTTGATTTACCGTTTTCACTTTGAACAAATGTTTTTTATGTAGCCACCAACCTTTTCCTGGCTTAATTCTGGATGGGTATTTGACCACTCTTATCAGAAATGAAATCACTAATTTAAATTGGTTAGTTTCCTGCTCAGCTCTGAGTTTATAGGTAAATTACATTAATTTTCCATCGGGTAAGGGTCATCCTAGAAGATAACATCAGCTAATTTTGTCCATTTTAGACAGAGTCTTGATGCTTAACTGGACTAATTGTCCTGTTTGGACACCTACAGTAATTGTGTCCAACTTGTTGATTTGTATAGATGTTGTGGAATTGGGAGAAGCATTTTTCTTCTTCAGAACACTATCCATGCTGTGTAATGCACCAGTGCCAGTGTCAGTAAAACAGACCTTAAACATGATGCTACCACAGCAAGCTTGACAGTGTTCTCTGGCATGAAAATCTCTGTGGCTTCTCAAAACAGTATTATTCTCATTGGGCCATATTCAACTCAATCTTTTTCTCGTCATAAAAGTTTTTTTCTATATGTCATTTGGGTTATCCATGAAGGCAGCTGCTAATTTTAGTTGGACCTATCAGTTTTGAACCAGGAGCTTCTTTCTTGGTTGGCATCCTTAAAGTCCATGTTTATTTTAATATTTTGGTCATTGTGAATGTTGACACTTGTGTTACAGCATCTTCCAGTTTATGATATGCTTGATGGATCCTGGGTTCTTCTTGAGCTAAAAAACCCAAAACCAACGATTTCCATTTATTTGAGAGTGACAGTTTCAGTCAGGTTGTCATGTTTCATTGTTCAGGTGGACCTAAATGCAGACATTAAGGTGTCTTTGGACACATGGAAACTAGTTGAGTCCAATCAGAGGAATACTGAACAGCTGGGGAAGAATCAAAGCAGGGAACCGTGGGAAGGTGACTGTTATATATAGAAAATGAACACAGATAGAACTGAACAGGGCACCAAGAGGCTCTTACCAAGAAATAAACACTAATACTAACATAAGTCCAAAGAAAAAGATCTTAATGACAATCATAAACAGGCCAAAGTAATCCAAATACACAAACAGCAGAGGATCATAACACAGGTGCCTGAAACATGGACACACTTTTCAGCATGATAAAAAAATCTCAATTGTACATCAGACGTGGTTTAGTAATGAATAAAACAAGCCAACAAGAAAGCATCTGGAATCATCTGCATCTTAATCTTTTAAAGTAATTCTTTTAGACTATGCTTAAAATCGGGGTCAATCATTAAATTCAAATTAGCTCTGCCAGAATTATGCCAGAAGCTTGTTGAAGAGCAGTCCCCTCGAAAAATGGGACTGCTTAAAGTGTAGCTTGAGACAATAAAACTGTGTATGTAAATATTTGACCCTGTGTGCTTAATTTTGACCCTGTTTAGATAATTGTTGTATATCATTTGAGCCTGACAAAGGGTTCAAGTGCATTATTAAAAGCCCAATTAGATTATAACAATCATGCTGATGAGGTTATGTAAACCTCTGGCTCTGCTTGGGTCCCTGTGTCTGAAGACCCTCATTTTTTTTATTGTTGTTGTCCCTAAAGCTTTATTTAAAACTGGACAGCAGAGTTATGATCAAGAACTTGAAACCTAAACAAACCTGCACACGTAGACACCGACCCCTCCTCTAAGCAGCCTTCAGTGTCAGAGACAGAGCTGGAAGAACAAAGACTCCCACAGCTGAGCTATTTTATGGCCAGACTGAACGAGCCGCGGCTTTCCAAAGACCATAAGTTGTGATAATGAGCGGATCAGGAGGGAAACACGTGGTGGTTGGCCCATTGATATGGAAATTTGTGTTTGTGGAAGGGGGGCGACCACACACACGCAGACATTTAGGGGAATAATGAAGCACTCAGCAGGAGGTCTCCTCATTTCTGTTGAAGATGGCTGATCTCTGAAGTTCTCATGCTGCCCACTACGCCTGGCGGAGCTAGCCAAGGCTTGCTTTCCATATGGTAACCATGACAACTGTGGCTCTGAGTGGATGGTGGGGTTGACGCTCTCTGGGTCCTCCTGAAAAGAATGAGGAGGAAATATGTGTTTTGGGTGGTGATGCAGATGAGAAGCTGGGTTTTTTGTTCTCGAATTATAAACCTTCACTTTAAAATCCTCCTTATCATGTAGGATCAAAATGGAAATAAAGATAGGCTGGAACATATCTGTGTATTCATTCACAGAATAACTAATTAACCACCCCTCCCCATTCCCTTCTGTCTCATTTAGCTGAAGTGGAGCCCTGTGTGACTAACCCTTGTCTGCATGGAGGAAAGTGCCTTCCTCAGGGGACGGGCTACAGCTGCTACTGCCCACAAGGATACGCTGGAGAGAACTGTGAAATCGGTGGGTGATCTACACACTTACGCACACACACACACTGCAAGGAAACTCACAGTTTGACATAATGTCAGCGCCACGTATTAAACATCAGCCCTGACATAATGAAACACGGCACTCCACCAGATGATTGGCAGGTCAAAGGCTACTCTGCTCCTCACAGTATGTGACCAGGCTGATTGGAGGAGAGGCTTCAAGGTTATATGGTCAGACTGTCAGAGTAGGACAATCATTTGGATCCGTCAAAATCAAACTTCAGATTTTATTTGAAGGTTTCTTTGTTTTTATTCTAAAAAAAATGTAAGAAGTAAAGTGCAAAACAGCCCCTTCTTCTGCTTCTTGATGCATGACCTAAATGACTGTTTGACCCAAATCTCTGCTTGCACTGAATCGTTCGGTAACTTGCTGTTGCACTCAAAAACCTCAATACAGTGAAAACAATATTTAAGGTTGAATTGATCTCTTGTCCTTTGAGAAATCACCAAAACCTCTAGGAATTATCATGATTAAAAAAATCATAAATGAATCAATTTTAATTCAATGGTAGAGACATAGAAGTAGATTTGCATCCAATATATTGCTAACCAATTATTCCACCCAGAAGGCTCACTTGCTGCTACCTTATTATTTTTTTAGGTCAACAGCACATTGTCTCTTGAGAGCTATGCACACTGTTTTAAAGATTGCTAATTTTCAGTGATGTGAGAAAGTTTTGAGCTATTCCTTTTCTTTATATTTTGCTTCAAAGCAGACAGACTTTTCTAATCTGAAAGTATATTTGATCAATTTTTCTTCATGCTTCTGAAGGTCTTTTAAAGTTTTCTTTTGAGTTTTGCAGCTTTTGACTCATTTTCAGCTCAGCAAATTATCATCCTTATAAAAATGTTTTTTATTGTTTAAGTCACGAAACTCTTATTGATAAATCGTTCAGGCATAAAGAGCTTCTGCATGAAAGGGATGAAACAGTGCTGTTTCTACACATAACAGGCAATGACTCTTGTTGGATCTTTATGCAATTTATTTCTGGCAGCCAGTTACAAAGACATAACTGTTTCTTTTGTTGAACCGATGGAAACTGACACAGATAACGCAATTTGAGAGAAACAAAACTTTGAAAATTGGGTGTGCTGTAGATGATCAAGTAAATGATCTCTCAAGTCATGTATTTTTTCTTACTTTTTAATGACATCACCTTGCTACACTCTTCATCCTCTGTAGGTAGGTTTTACTAGTGACATTTTTCTTTTTGCCCTTCGCCTGTCCACTTTATTCATTATTAAGCACACATCGCACACTGTGCTGGAAGGGTTAGACACAAGGACTGATAAGAATTATGTGAAAAAAATGTATAAAGTCTAAAGGAAAAGGTTGAAAGACCTCTTGAGAGCCTGGAGAGCTACTGATTAACATCATTCTGAGAAAATCAGGCTTCTTAGATGCTAAGAAAATGTTTTGTTCTAGTGAATGTAGGCCACAAAAGACAAGGTAAGTAAGAAAAATAGCATTTAATTGTATGTGTCTTTAGACTGTTTCCACCTTTTAAATATTCTGCATGATATTTAATTCTGCTGCACAGCGCTCCCTGAATAGGCAAGTTTGTTTTTTAGGAGAAAAATACTCTTGTCCATTCACTCCTAAACAAACACTGTGTATTGCATTAAATGTATATTAAAACAAAATTAATGTAAGCTTTCTACCAATCTATTTTAGTGTTATGATCCATCGAAATTCTTTTCTATCCAGTGCTGATTGATGATGCCATGTACAACCTTAATGAATGAAGCCTGAATTTATTGTGGATTTTTCTGTAACCCACATAGGGTCTATATTACAAATTTTAAAACTTAAAATTAAATTTAAATTTAAAAACATATGTTGCTAACTAACATCATACCTAAATTTACACTAATTGCAGGTACAATGTATAATTTAAGAATATCTAACTTACTAAGCATCTCATTGTCAGCATAATAAATAATATTTCAATTGGATATCAATACAGGCAAAGAGGGTTTTTTTTCTCAACCAGATGAACAACCACAAACGCTAAAAAATTGACAACAATTTTGTACAAGAATTTTACTTACTTTTATGTTAGAACAGTTCATCCTACTCTGACCAAAGTAGCCTGTTTGAATATTGAATCCTGTTGCTGTCAGCGTTCAGTGTGTCTAATGATGAAAAGTGGATGTCTTGGATGAGGCTAAAGGTCAGTCTAGTTTGATCTGTCGAACACATTTAGCTCCTCACAGCCGCTGACCTTTTTCAATGCTCAGCCTTTTGTGCTTCAAACTAATAAACCATTATGATGTGAGGAAGTAAATTTAATCCGGTAAATGGATTTTGTTGTTTCATTCTTGCTTTAAATTCTTTCAGTCTTGCAGTCCTGCATATTGCCTGCTGTTTTAAGTAGAAGACATCTATTTGCTATTATAAAGTAACATTTTATTGATCACTGCAGAGAAATGCACCCTTTCCCTGCCTTGTTTTTGTTCAGAGCGTGCACCACTGTAGAGCAGACACCTTGAGTTTCTGATGCTGCTGAAAACCGCCTCAGCGGGGGAAACATCTGCTAGAAGAAGGGGGGCTGAACCCAGACTCTCTGCTGAGTCATACAACTAAATCTATGACTGTACTGTAGTTGCATTAAAGTATGCAACTTATAGAGGCTGCTATTTTGTTCTCATGTAGTTATTTGTAAATAGAGACGATATGCAAAAGAACAGACTTGAAATGCATTGCATAAAGAAAGCATTAGGCTCTGTAAACATAATAACACTTCAAAGGCTCTTAAAGTGCCTTTCTCTACAGTAGAATGAGCATAAACAATGAAAGTGGTGGAGATTAGGCTGTTTGTATTCTCCTCACATCCTGTTTAAAGTATGATAATGTCCTCACCAACAGAGACATATTTTACTGTTTAAAGCAGGACTAATCACCAGCTCATTTTCTGTCAGAATCTGAATTGCAGCACTGTTTTTTTTTCAGGTCTTTGTAAACCGTACATGAGCAGAATACATTATGTATAATTTGAAACCTAATTAAATCTAAATCTGGTCTGTTCCTGATGCCTTTTTCTTCCACACAGACGTTGACGACTGCCAGTCCGAGCCTTGTGAAAATGGAGGAACTTGCGTCGACAAGATTGATTCATTCCTCTGCCTCTGCCTGCCAAGCTATGGAGGAGACACGTGTGAGAAAGGTGAGAGAGGAAGTGCTGCAGTCATGCTCACAAAGAAAATCTGATGATTCCTAACTGTGGGTGAGAAATTTTTATGCGATGCTTGTTTAAAAGAAACATTAGTAGAAAGTGTAGCATTGGCTAATTTGTTGTATGCAAACACACTGATGCGTTTTTTTAACGATTTCTAGTCATCCAATTGTTGGCTTCGAAAGAATTCTAGCTTGCTGTGCAGGAGGAAAAATTCCTAATCAATGTGCTGCATCTGTTGGTGCCGTGTGTCAAAGCACAGCAATTCTGGGCCACTTCTTAACTTACCTTTCTGACAAGGTGTTTGTGTGTGACAGAGCTGCAGGATGGCAAACACTGACTCAATCTCAAAGGCGATAACACCCTTGTGCAAAGATTGGTTACTATTTGCAAGTTTTTTTCAATCAACAGAAAACAGAGCATGTAGAGATTTCTATCGAAATCTTTAACCCAGCAAAAAGAAGCAGCTTTAAGAAAATAAATTACTGATACAGGTTAAAACCAAGCACTATCAGACAGAGAAGCAAACCAGGATAAGCAGGTTATTAAAACCAAGAGCATTAATGCCCTTTAAAAATGTCTCATCTTCTATTTAACAACCACAAACTTGAATGTATTTTAGTGGGATGTTAATACATAGACCAACACAATATAGTACATAACTGTAAAGTGAAAGCATTTAATACATATTTTTCAAAAATGTTGTACAAAATGTGACGTCCATTAGTATTCAGCCCCCTCTACTCTGATACTCCTAAATACAATCCGGTGTCACCAATTGCCTTCAGATGTCACCTAATTAGTGAGTAGAGTTGACCTGAGTGTGATGTATTATCACCATAAATCCAGCTGTTCTGTGAAAGCCTTTGGAAGTTTATTAAAGAATATAAGTGAACAAACAGAATTGTGTGGACCAAACACCACAGCAGACAGGTCAGAGATAAACCTGTGGAGAAGTTTAAAGTTAATCAATTTCTCAAGCTTGGAATATCTCACAGAGCTCTGCTCAATCCATTTTCTGAGAAGGGAAAGAGTATGGTACAGCTGCAACCTACCAAGACATGGCCTTACAACTAAGCTGGCAGGCTATGCAAGGAGAGAATTACTCTGTAGGAGCTGCAGATATCCACAACTTAGGTAGGGGTATCTGTCAACATGACAACTGTTATATTTTCATTCAGAAAATTTGACCTTTGTGAAGATATATTTGACTGATGGATTGATTTAGGTTTTTTTTTAATATAAATCTAAATTAATAATAATTAATAATAATAATTAATAAAATAACAAATGAGACACCAGTATTCAACAGATTTACATGGTCGAAAAGTATTAGGATGAAGAAGAGAGGTTTTGTTGAAAAAAAGCCTGAAGATTTCTCGTGTTTTTTTGCCACAAGTCAAGATGGGAACACAACAACATGTGGAAGAAGATGCGTCGGTCAGATGGGACTAAAATGTACGTTTTTGGCCTACATGCAAAATGCTTTGCATGGAGGACAACTATCCCTGCACAATCCAGTGTATTCAGGGAGTTCTTCTGTAGCAGGGACATTGAAGCTGGACAGAGTTGATGGGAAGATGCAATAAAGGCTGCAAAGGACTTGATACTTGGGTGGAGGTTCACCTTTCTTCAAGACAAAGAGTCTAAATATACATGCAGAGTTACAATAGGATGCTTTAAATCAAAGCATATTGATATGTTAGAATGGTTCAGTCAAAGTCAAGTCCTACATCCAACTAGACATTTGTGGCCAGACTTGAAAATTAATGTTACTTCACAGTTGTGCACTAATTCATGTAGCACTGTAATATAAAATACAGTTAAGGTTGTTGTAACACAACAAAATGTGAAATGGTTTTAGGGGCATGGTTACTTTTACAAAGCACTGCATCCAAAGCTTTTCTTCCTATATATATATATATGTATTTTATATATATATATAAAGCAGGCTGAGCCTTTACTAAACATACACAATGGAAAAGAAACTTTGGCATCCATGCTTAGTAATTTGGGGCATGTTGCAGATATAAACGTTGCAGTCCATAATTTAACACACACAAGGTAAAGATGGTCTCTACTGTCAGCCAGAATGATAAACCAGTTCACAAAAGAAAAAAAATCACATTCCTCACAATACACTCCAACATACAGATGTAATGACTCTCCACCTCAATAGTCATCTCCAGCTCCAGGTCGGAACCTCTCTGTGTGTGTCTGCGCCGGTTTAATGAGAATTAATGAATATTGAAGTTATGCAGCTATAAATGAATGCACAGGCCTTGGTTTTATTAATGAATACCAATAGTGCAGAGAGAGGGCCACATGTGCAGTGAATGGGAAATGGGCACATAAAATTATAGTTCAAGTATTTAACATCTCCAGATGCCACAGTCATATATTTTAGTCTTTATTTGCCAAATGAGACAGAACATTTCTGTTTCCTCACATCACCACAGGGTTTTCATCTAATGATTATCTGGCCCTCTGCATTTAACTGCAATTTAAGGAGATTAGTTTTACTTCTCATTTATCTCTCACTCTTTTTCAGATGTTGAAGGTTGTGAGCATGGCTGGAAAAAGTTTCATGGCCACTGCTACAGGTATGACTGACGATGAAACACAGATGTCTCATCCATCTCTATTCCTCCTTTAACCATTCTAACCTGTGCACAATGAATACTAAATATAGATTCACACAAGCTTTGTGTTTTCCTACAGGTACTTCAGCCACAGACACACCTGGGAGGATGCAGAGAAGGACTGCAGAGAGCACAGTGCCCATCTCAGCAGTGTCCTCTCCATCGCTGAGCAGGAGTTCATTAATGGTATGTGTGTAATGCAGGAGAAAACAAAGACCACTTAAAGGAAAGGAATCTCTAATGATACTATAACAATAAAACACATTGCTAAAATGCATCAGCTGGGGCATTAGTATGTGAAGACAAGCTTTTCCTTAAGCTGCTTGTTTGTCTTCAGGTATGGGTCATGACAATGCCTGGATCGGTTTGAATGATCGCACAGTGGAGGAGGACTTTCAGTGGACAGACGGCAATGATCTGGTCAGTTATTAGATGCACTACAGTACACAAACAACAGCTTTTAAAATATATGGAGAGCACTAATTCCTTCTTGTTGGGAATATAACTGAAAAAGTGATCTAAAAATGGGGTGCAGGGATAACAAGTCATGGGGGGAAACCCAGCCATCCCTCATTCTGGGGGGGATCCCAAGGTGTTCCCAGGACAGAAGTGCTATAGTCTCTCCAGCAGGCTCTGGGTCTGCCTTAAGGTGTCCTACTTGAATTGCCAAACCACCTTAATTGAGTCTTTTGCTGCAGAGTTATCAGAGCTCTCCCTGGATGATGGAGCTCAAACTCACTCTATCTCTAACGCTATAAACCTATAGAAGAAGCTTATTTTGGCCCCTTGATGGATCAAAACTGTAAGAACAAGATCCCCTCTGGGATCTTGTTCTTACAGTTTTGATCCATATGTTACAACCACAGGTGAGGGTCAGAATGTAGGCGGGCCAGTAAAGGTTTGTGTTTTGGCTCAGTTTATTCTCCAATAGGACAGATTACAATACAGCAGACAAGGCCCCAAACCATCTATCCATCTCCAACTCCATTCTACCATTAATAATGGACAAGACACCAACATAGATGACCTCCATTGCTTGAGGCAAAGACTTATCCCAGACCTCTGCAGAATAACCAGCTTAATGTGGTTGTGATCAAGGGGTTAGCTTTGTGACGTGGTAGGGTCTCCCATGGCAAACCAGACACAGAAAATGGATCAGACTGAGATTGATTCAAGGACCTCAATGAGCTGAGACCACAGAATTTGGTGGACATGGCAACTTCCTGGTGTCAGGTTTAGGAGGAACACCTAGTGGTCAAGCCTTGGCTGGGCTCATACCAAAATGGGCAACACAAAGTCCTCTCGACACGGGCCCACCACCTGCGAGGGAGAGACGTAGAGGTCGGGTGCTATGTAAGCTGTGACAGGCAAGAGTGGGGGACCTGGGCATGCCAATTCCCATCTTCACAATCTAGTTCTAGGGACACTGGAGGAATAACTGGTTGATTACTGCAAAGAGTGGATGCCCAGCAAAAATCTCTGGCCTTTTTATGATGGTAGATCAGCATCAGCACCCAGTCAGTGAAATAAAATTACAGTGTCAGCACAATTATAATTAATTGGCACAAATGACTGCAGAGATCTTTATGCCAGATCCTCACACACTCAGGGACAAGCAGATTAAATAAATCACTGTAAGCAGGATATTCTCTAAAATAGCTAATTAAAGATGTTCCTCACTAATCATTTCTTCTGAAATGTGTGTTTCTCTGGAAAGAGACCATCTTATTTCTTTTTTTTCTTTTTTTTTTTCTTTTTCTGGGCTGCAATCGATGGGTAAAAAATAGTTAAGTTCGAATCAGCGTGTCCTTTCTTTCCTCAGCTTCCTGAACGTTTGTTTAAACTACACATGCTTTCGTCCTCGAGTACTTTCACATCAACTGGACACTGCAAACATTGATAAAATTGTGAGGTTGTGGCCAGTTTTGTTTATAGAAAAGCAAATTGAAAATCTTAATTTATCTGATTTAATCCTTGTTAAACCTTTGAACTGTTGCCTAACTGCATTGTTTTATCTCTATTAGAGAAGCTGTGGTGAAGTTGGAATGATTTGTTTGCAGTAACCAAACAAGCAATTTTGCCTTCTTTTTTCTAACCTTTTGCCAGAACTTCAAAAATTTGATTTGGTTTGAGTATATAAAAGAACAAGGTAACTAATGCCTGGTTCACACAGCCCCGATAATCATGATGGGTCTTAAGATAATCTCATGAGATATTCCTGTTGTGCATGGTGTGTTAAGAGTGATCTAGTCTGCTCAGAAGGACTTTGGGACCGCCCCGGCTTCAAATCTGATATATTCAACCTATTGGATTGTCTTGGCCTATCTTAGCGTGTGGGGGGTTCCCCTAGACAAACGAGCACACAACCTGTTGAATGAGACATGTGGCCAATCAGAAAGCAAGGTGATAGAAAAGCAGAAGGGAAATACTCTGAACATTTAATCTCGAGAGGGTTTGCAAGGTTTCCCGTCTAAAACCTGAATGTTTGTGAGTAAAATCTATTTGTGTTTGGTAGATTGTGCTTGCCATGTGGCTGGACACCACACACTGTAGGACCAAACCTTTTATTCCAATGATTGTTTGTCGTTACATGTGGGGTCTCTCAGCTTTTGAAAATCAGACGAGAATTTTGAAAATCTTGCCGTGTGAACCAGGCATAAGTGACTGGATTTTGAAAGTTACTTTATGATTTTAGGATACAAATTCAAAAGCAAATCTGAACTACAATGCAGTTAAACGTATTTTCCCCATTACAGATATTTTCTGTTTTTGCTTTTTGTCACACTGAAATGTTTCAGATTATCAAACAAATTTTAATATCAGACAAAGATAACTGGAGTAAATACATAATGCTGTTCCCAAATGATGATTTTATTTATAATGGGGAGAAATCGAACAACCTGTTCCACTCTTTATTTACCAGTTGTTTTTAACCAGCCACAATAGCAGGTTTTTAAGCATGAATGGCCTGTTGAAGACCATGCTACAGCATCTTTAACAGATTTAAGTTTTGACTTTGACTAGACCACTGAAAAACCTTCATTTTAATTTATGTTTTAGCCATTCCTAGGTGGCTTTGTTGGTGTGGTTGGGATCACTGTCCTGCTGCATAACCCAAGTGCACTTAAGTTGAAGATCTTAAACAAATGGTACAGAGCAGACTAAATGGTTCTGTCAATTACAGCAAGTTGTCTAGGTCTTATAGAGGCAAAGCAGCATCAGACCATTATATTTCCACCACCATTATTGTTCTGGGTTCTTTTGTGACACCTGAGACATGTCATCTATGTGCTCTTGGAGTAATTTAGGTATACTGGCCACTGATCTACGTTTTCTCCATTTGTGGATAATGGTTCCCAATAAGTCCCAAATCCTTGGGCTTTTTAATCTTTTCAAGACAATGAAATTGTTTCTTGCCTGTTCTTGTATTTATTTAGACCAGGGCAGGATGTGTTGCTTTTTGAGATCTTTTAGCCTTCGTGTTGGGAGCCAGGTTCTCTTTAGGTATTTGATTTTACATGTCAAAGTACAAAATAAAAAACAACTAATTGGTAATCATGTTAAATGAAAAAATCTAAAGATTGATCTACTGTGCAAGATAATAACTACTCATTGCTTTGAACAGAACCCTCCTTAAAACTGCCTGGTCGACCAAATGGTTGACCACATTTTGAATCACCACATTTCAAAGAAGGGAGTCCCTTACCTAACTCAAACTGATTAAGCTGTCTCTACCATTTGGTGTAAATATGTAAGGCTAAAAAAGATCCACCAGATGGCACTGTGAACATAAATGGTAGGTTCATCTTTCCCTCCTCCTACCAGGAAGTCAAAAACTAAAAAATCAAGCATGGGATCATGACTGTTTCTGGGCAAACTTTGAAAGGTTTGTATACTTTTTTTTAACATATTGTGGTGATAAAGGCCTGACTAAACAGAATTATAACCCTTGATGCAGCAAAAATATCTTATTATATTTTTTTAAATTTTTTAGAAACGTGTTTGACCAAACGGTTGATTTGTCACCTCATGGTATGGGTAGCAAATTTAAGCTAATGTAATTAAAACTGATTAAATGCTATGAAATCGACTTACTCAAACAAACTAGTTTATCTATTTCTGTAAATATGATTCATTAAGTGTTAGTACATCATGAATATGCTAAAAACTTTTCCTGTTGCTTACTTTTTTCTTTATAAGTTGATCTAAATCACTGTGATAAAAATCCCACAAAAATTTTGAAATCATAATTACCTCAATACCATTTAACTAAATAACACTAACTGGTGTACTAATATTACTACCACTGATAATTATAATTTCATCTTTTCAGCAAGTTTAACAAGATGGACTCAAAAATGTTCTACAGTGCAAGACTACATGTTCCTCTGGCCCTTGTACCAGCAAATCCTCATGACTGATGCAGATCTGAGTGATGATGATGACCCAATACTGGATCCTGATTATCAGCCCACACAGGCAGAATATTCTAGTGACACATTATTTTAATCCCTGGATGAAGAAGAAGCTCCCTCAACAAGCAGAACATCTAAACAGCCACCTTGTAAGAAGCGCAAAATGGGCAAACACACCCTAAAAACAGTTTGTCTGGAGGAGATAGAGGCCACCTCTACCTCAAGGTCCCCCTCAGGCCAAAACCAAAGCACAAGAAGAATCTGGAAGCATGAAGACAACATTTGAACCCCCTGAGGTTGTCCATACACCCTTACAGTATTTCAAAAAGCTCTTCATTGATGAGATGATTGAACATATTGCTCATCATACAAATCTGTACTCTGCTCAGGAGTTGGGAGATCCAATTAAGATTAGCCCTGAAGAAATTGAGGATTTCGTAGCGATCCTTCTTTATATGGGTGTTTCCAACTTCCCTTCTCTGGAGGATTACTGGCACCATGAGTCACGTTTCAATGTGGTAGCTGATATTATGCCAAGAAAGAGATTCAAGTTGTTACGGCGGTTCCTTCATTTCAATGATAATCAGCCGAGCAATGAGAGTCCAGATCGATTTTACAAAATCCGCCCCCTCTTTGAGATGCTTCGAGAACAATGTCTACTGATACCATCTACTTACAAGCACAGTGTAGATGAGGTCATGGTAGCATATAAAGGCACAAGGGCTGGCAATCTCCAACAATATATTGCCAACAAGCCGGATAAGTGGGGCTTCAAATTGTTTTGTCAAGCAAGTTCATCTGGCACAATCGATGACTTGCTCCTGTACCAAGGGGCCTCCACATTCTTCAATGTTGCCCACAGTGAACAGGAACAAAGGCTACCTCTAGGAGCCAAACTTGTGACAACGCTATGCAAAACCATAAAAAAGCCTCAGCTGTCTGTTGTCTTCTGTGATAACTTCTTTACAAGTTTCAGCTTGGTCCAGAGCTTGCAAACGTCTTTGAGTGTCAAGTGCATTGGTACCGTAAGACCAAACCGCACTGGTGGAGCTCCTTTGATGGCAGACAAAGAACTAATAAAAAGGGCCGTGTAGCCTATGATTACAGGTCGACTGAAGGGGTAATTGCAGTCAAATGGTTTGACAAAAAATTTGTCAACCTTCTGAGGCCTGTGGGATCATGCCTCTTTCAACTGTCAACCGGTGGAGCAAGGAGTCTAGCGCAAAGATCACTATCCCATGCCTGTCTCTCATCCCTGCTTATAATGAGCATATGGGGGGGAATTGGTCTTTCTGACATGCTGGTTCACCTGTACAAGACCCCAGCTAAGTCCAGGCGATGGTATATTCCCCTATTTGGATATATCCTTGACCTGTGCATTGCAAATTCCTGGCTGGCCTACAAGAGGGACTGTGGCCTTCTCAACTAGAAGTTGATGTCTCTCAAAAGGTTCCGCCTGGCAGTCGCCCACAGCTTGAACCAAGCCAACAAGCCAGTATCCAAAGTTGGCCGACCATCATTCACTTCTTCCCTCTCACAGAAGAAACGATACACCCCAAGACCCTCACAACCAAAACCACAACCAGATGTGCGCTATGAAAATGTGGGACACTGACCTCTTCATTCTGACAAGCGGCGACGATGCAACCTTTGCCCAAAGAGTGTGTTTGAACACAAACCAGGAGTGCTTTGTAGCATGTCACCAAAAGTGAATATCTGATATTCAAAAAACAACAGTGCTATTGCACAATCACACCACTGAGGTGTGTTGACTTGCAGAGTTTAAAAATGTAGTATTTTTATAAGTTTGGCACTGTTTTATTGTGCAGTTTTTCAAAGTTTTCAAAATCACTAATAGTTAATTTAATCCACGAGAATTTGGATCTTGTACCTCAAAAATGTGAGTGCTGTTATCTCACCACAAATGAGGTTTATTGAGATTTAGAAGTAGAATTTTTTTTTCTCTTCTGTTTTGCACTACCATTGTTTTTTTTGTAGAAAAATGAATGTTTTGTGCATTGGCACTTAATCAGAAGTTGACTAAATGCGAGTGTTGTGCTGTTGCACTTTGTTACAGATGCAGTCAGCCTGAAAATGTGCAATTTCATTGTTTGAAACTGTATTTTCATTTGTTGAAATGAAACGAAGCAATGTTTTGTAGCAAACTACCAGAAATAAAGTATATCCAATGCCCTGGATATATATTTTGTTTGCTTTTTTTATTTATAAATTACCTTGTTTATGTTACTTTTTCTACTGTTTGTGCAATTAGTTTGGAATTTTGCACTTTAACCATGAAGTGACGTCTCGACTATTTGGTAGAGGTAAATATTTTTAAATGTAAAGGGTATGTAATAGAAAAAAATCATTGATTTTTCACCCAAGGAAATAAGAAATGCAAAAAAATTATTTTTTCACAGAGTTTTCTTAGTGGGGTTGTTAAAGGGTTAAAATATCCTGAGCCACCCATTTTTCACTTCTTGCATATGAAAACAAATACTGACTCTTACTGCTTGTCGCTATGCAGGTTTACGAAAACTGGAGGGAAAGCCAGCCGGATAACTTCTTTGCAGGCGGCGAGGACTGTGTGGTGACCATTGCCCATGAAGATGGCAAGTGGAATGACGTGCCCTGCAACTACAACCTGCCCTACATCTGCAAGAAAGGCACAGGTAATACTACTGGAAACAACCTGTTCGTATCACCTGGGAAAACATCCCTGGTCTCTGCTGTGGAATTATGACAATGTCCTTGCTGAAAATGCAAAGTTTCCTCAGTACTTAAATTGTGTTATTTATGAGAAAAATACCGCACTGGTGTTTGTGTATGACCAGCTGCCCTCCTCTTAGTCATCAGTGCTCATCATCAGCTTGTGTTCCCTGTATTCATGTTGTTTCTGCTTTTTTAGTAGAACGTGTCATTAGCTTGTCCTCACTGACTCTGTCTCCTCCTCTAAAATTCACCGCAGCAAAGATTCCAAAAAACTGATGACAAACACAAACTTAAGTGAAGATTGCAATTCAGCCCAAACCAGTATTGATTTGTGAGAGAAAGCGATATCGATCTTAATCATCCTCCTCTTGGCGCTTTTGGCCCCATTTATGCTCACTGAAACTGCAGTTATTGCCAGCTATTGCCAGGTTCACAAATATAATCTAAAAGTCCTTAGGGTAAACTGCCCTACAACCTTCATAGTTTACCTTTGGGACTGAGCCACCCTGACTGTGAATGCAGATGGAGCATGTAGGATTCAAAGGAAACACACCTAGATATGAGGCATTGTTATGAGGTGCTAGAGGAGTTAGAAGAAAGACAACAGATGGACAGAGAGTTAGAATCAAGCAGTTTCATAGTGTTTTTTGTGTGTGGTCTCATAGTATATGTCCTCTGTAGACACATAACTTCTCTTTGATTTCAGTTAAGCTTGGTGCATCAACAAGGCTGCCATCTAGAGTCAGCATTATGTACCACCTCTTACTCTTTTACATCACATCAACACATTAGAAAAACAATTTCATTATTTTCCTCTACATGAAGACTAATATAAACGCTGCTGAGATAAGATATCTTTTCAGCTATTTCTTCAAAATTAATGTTGTTTGAAATATTTTTGCCAGTATTATGTGGGACACCGCCAGCAGTGGAGAACGCCCATTTGATAGGTCGGCGGAGATCACATTATGACATCCATTCGGTGGTGCGCTACCAATGCTCTGAGGGTTTCTACCAACGCCACATCCCGACTTCTCGCTGTCGGGCCGATGGTAGCTGGGAGCGTCCCAGGATCATCTGTACAAAGTGTACGTTTAAAGTCTAAAACTATTTTCTGTCACGTGTCAGTGGTCTTAGAGGGGTTCATGAACACTATATTATTATTGGAAATTACTAGTTAGTTTCCGGAGCTTACCAGGTACTTTTGGGGAATTTATAGGTTAATCTCCCCGAAAACCTCCTGCAGCCTACCATCTACATTCCAGAACTTACCAGCTGATTTTACCAGAACTTTGCCAGAATATATAGCAGGTGCTTTATGGAACTCCCCAGATACTTTCCAGGAACTTTAACTGAACCTAATGGTTAGTTTCCTGGTGTATTTTTAACCAGTTCTTTCAGGAGTTTTGCTCAAAACTTGCATGGCACTTTCTAGAACCTACCGGTACTTTCAGGAACTTACCACATACATTTTGGAGAATTTTTCAGATACTTTCTAGAAGATGACCGCTAATTTTCAAAGCTTACCTGTGCTTTTTTTCTAGTTATGTCTTCTAGCCACGATAAATCTTTTCGTCCACTTTTTTCCCAAGTAATATGAGAAAGTCTGTAATGTTTTCACTACTTAATTAGAGCACTGTTATTCTTAATGTAAGACGGGACCTGAGATCTGTGGCTCTAGAGCCGTAAGTGGCTCTTTAGACCCTCCATAGTGGCTCTTAGTAAATCACAAACCATGTCATTTTTTCACTTAATTTTCATAAATGTGGAAAGTATCTTGCTCAAGTATAGCTTGACAAAACCATTTAATTTTTTCCCTCTGTTTTAATTTTCTTTACTGCTGTATTTTGTTGGGTTTTCTTGAATTCTACTACTTTGTTAGCTGATATGTAATCCTTTTGACCTCTGACTTTGTGTTTCATTCTTGTTTGAAAAATAAAAATGTATTTTGTTGCTAATGATAATCCTTGTGCAACACTCTAGTGAAATGTTTTGTTTAAAGTGCTATATAAATAAAGTTGACATTGACACTCTTTCTTCAGCTCGGCGTTCACACCGGTACAGACGCCACCATCACAACCAGCATCATGAACATCGCAGGAACAGGAGACACGGAGGAGAAGGCCACAAAGCCAGAGACGATGCTCACAGCTACTACTGAACCAAATAATACATCTGTAACGCCTAGGTGCTAACCATGGCCCATACAGAAAGAGTAGTTCCCATATTCCTGCTTCTCCCCTTGCTCTCAGCTTAGCTTTTACTACTTTTGATAAATAATGTTGTCTCTAACATCCATCTAACCCCCACTGCCTGATCTCTGAGTTTGGTTGTTTTGATGAATCTTTTAACTGGGATGTAAACACCTCTCTAACTTCTTCACCTAAATAACAATAACCCTCTCCCTATCTGTCAAATTGACATCAGTGTGTAACTGTGTGTGAGTGTATGCATGTCAGATGGAAACTTAGAGAAATGTCTCTTTTTTTATTGGATTTCCTTTTGTTCTACATGAAAATAAACTCGTCCTAGTGTTCTGTTCACACAAACGGCTGCGAAGCAAGCTAGCGTGCGTTACTTTGTAACCCTGAGTTGTTTGTGTGTGTGCTGTTAGCTGTTGCATTTTTTCATTAAGCTCTTTTAATAGCTGCTCTGTTTTATTCTTGCTGACTTGCTTTTTCTAATATTTGCTGTTTGTGTAATGTTACTATTTATTACAAACGATCTGCTAGTGAAAACTCTTTCTTTTGTACTTACATTCCAAGAAGTCGATGTAACGCCGATTTTTCTATACCAGTCAGTAACAAACCCTTTTATTTCCTTTAATCTTTGGTTTGTAAATATGTTCTGTGTTATTAGCTGTTATTGTCAATTGCTGAACTTTGTCCAAATCAATTCCTTATGATTGATTTAATGGATGTGTCACATACACTTACAGTGGATTGTGTGGGTGGGATTAGGAAAAAGTTTGAGATAAACACTTGATTGTATCAGATTTGCTAAACATCTTGAATCTTTGCACGGCTGTATTTACCTGATGGGTAGAATGTCACTATTTTTTCTCTTTGGTTCCTTTGATATTTGATCAGTCATCTACTATTTTGGTGTTCCTATGACTTTTTGTCTTGCTGTTGTATTCCATTCTTAATAAAGTGAATAAAATGAAAAGCAAAATTTCATGCTTCCTTTTTTATGTAGGCCAATAACATGTATTGGGAGTTTAGAGAGTTTTGGCACCCTTTGAAACTTTTCACATTTTCTCACCATGCAACCGCAAACTATATATTTGGATTTTATGTGATAAATCAACACAAAAGCAATCCATCAGTGGAAGGAAAATGATACTTAGGTTTGCAAATCTTTTTAGAAATAAAAATACATTCAGCTGTTGTGGAAAGGTCTCAGGAGTTTGTTGGAGAACATTAAAGAACAAACACCATCATGAAGACCAAGCAACACATCAGATAGGTCAGGAGTATTGTTAAGGAGAAGCAGAGTTGGTCATGAAACGATTTCCCAAGCTTTCAACAATAAATGAAAATGGAAAGAGTACAACACAGCACAATTAGAAAAAAATCCAAAAGTTCAGCGTGTCCAAGACCAAGACAAAGTCAAGACTTTTAAATTGTGTTCTCAAGAGCCACAACACTCCCAGAGGGAACCTACACATGCATTGACAGAACACGCAAAGCCATGCAGAAAACCCCTGGTCAGGATTTAAACCCTGGACCTTCTTACTGAAAGGCAACAAGGCTAACAAGTGTCCTACCATGAAGAAGAAGTAAAATCCATCTCACATGTAAGGAAACAAGGTGATTTCGTGGCATTTCCCAGGTTAAGATTAATTTAGCAAAAATCTTAAATAATAATAAAAACTTTAACAAAGGATTAAAAGAAAAGCCACATGTTTTCTTTTAACATCAATGTAATCAGACTATATATTAACTTTTAATAACAGAGTCTATTTAATTATGAGTTTATTTAAAGTAAAATCACAAATTCAAAACTAATGGCAAATCTACTTGTCAAATGCTAAAAGGGGAAGATTCATATCTTCTTAACAATGACCAGTTGCCTTGAGGTTTCCAATTTAGGTTTCCTTTGTCAAGGTGCTCAAAGACATCCACATAAATGCAGAATGTGGAAGAACCACAGTGTTGGTATTATTGGACCTCAACCCAGCACACATCTATATCTTACAAATTTTACCAGGTGACTATGGACCCTTTTAAGCGTTGGCTAGATGCATAGAACAATTTATTGTGTGGATGTGTCATAACTTTCTTAAGTTGAACAAAAACAAAACAAAACTAATAATTTTTAGACCAAAGGAGAAGTGATCAAGAGTCAGCACACAGCTGATGGACTCAGACCTGAATTTTCAGAGTCACATAAAAATAATCTCTAGGTCAGTCTTCTATCACCTGAGAACATCTCCAGTATTAAAGAACTAATGTTCCAGCAGGATCTTGAAAGACCTCCATGCATTTATCTGTAATCTAATTGATTACTGCAACAGTGTCTTCACAGGTCTGCCTAAAAAGTCAATCAGACAGCTGCAGCTGATCCAGAATGCTGCTTCCCAGTTCTAGTGTCCTTACACTGACTCCCTGTATTTCAGAGAATACTAGGTACTTAAAATGCTTCTGTAAGTTTAGAAATCACTGAATGGCGTTAAAGATTTGTTTTCATTGTATCAACCTTCCAGACCTCTCAGGTCTTCCGGTTCAAATCTACTCTGCATCCTCATAATCAGAATCAAACACGGAGAAGCGGCGTTCAGTTCTTATGCTCCACAAATCTGTAACAAACTTTCAAAAAACTGTGAAATGCTGAAATCCGTCTATTTAAATCAGGGTTAAAAACCAATTTTTTTAGAATAGCTTTTGACTGGTTTATTTAAACTGTTAGCCGAAACATCATTAATTTCAGTCTGTAGTCGAACTTTACTTTATTGAAATGTGCTATACAAATAAACATGCATTAACTTGCTTTTACGAATGAGAATTTGTGAGCAATCTAAATATAAGCTGATTAAACATCTAACTTTTATTAAAAGTTTACTGCAGTATGGAGTTAAAGAAAAGGGGGCTTGTGTTCTAATATTGGGTTAGATATGATTTATCTGAGTATAAAAAACAAGGGAGAAAAGTTTCAGAACCACCTAGCCAGTTTCTAACACCAGAATCACCTATAAAGGAAGAGTTGAGCGCTCTGCTTTGTGGTCCAAAATCTGCTTATTAGCTTTTTTTAAAATGACTTGGACTACTGTATATGCGGCTCCCGCAGTCCCATTTCTCAACCCAGCTTAAATCTCTGCTTGCTACACTACTGGAAAGAAATTCCTGAAAAGATAAAAAACTGATCCGAGCTACTGCTCAGATGAAGTGATGAAAATTAGGGAACATGACAAAAGCTGCAGGGGAGGGTCACAGCATGAGCAGATTTTTTTCTTCAGGTTAAGAAAAAAGGATCTCAAAAGGAATATATCTTCAGCTCATCCTCTCTGTAAATCTGATTGCTGAAAATGTTGCCATTCCTCCATTTATTTGCTTTCTCTCAATGAGGATCCTCCTCCAGTGGTTTAGAAACAAAGTCTGAGGAAAGAAGCATTTTAAAGTGATATGTCACTATTTTTAGTGTCAACTTGTCAAACACATAGTGAGATTTTACTTAGGATGACCAGGTTGTAGAACTCAGCATTTCACTCAGACTGTGTTCTGGACTTTGATTAGGCCATTGCAAAACCTTGATACTTTTCTTTTCAGGCATTATTATGGAAATCTGCTGTTTTTATGATAATTTTATTGTTGCACGACTTAGTTTCAGCTAAATGTCAGCTGTGTGTGCCTTGGTTGATGACCTGATTCCTCTGCATGACGTGATAAAAGGGTTCTCGGGGTTCTTGGAGACTCAGCAATGGAACCCTAAAAGAACCTAACGTTTGTTGAGATGGCGAAATCTTCAATCAGCATAATTTACTCGCTATAATAATAATAATTAATTATTTGACTAATACCTTGTTAAAGTTAACACAAAATATAACCAAAGGCGTAAAAACCATCCTATAAAAGATTGAAAATTAGAAAAGTTCAAAAGGTCCAGCTGATCAGGTAAGAGGTCAGTCAGTCATTTTCTATACCGCTTCTTCCATAGTAGGTCGCGGGGAAGCTGGTGCCTAACTCCAGCAGTCTGTGGGCGGGAGGCGGGGTACATCCTGGACAGGTCGCCAGTCCATCGCAGCAGATTAGAGGTTTAAAATTATAATATAGGTTTGAAACACTATGCTATGAATCAAACTCCCTTGTTTAATTTCTGATTAAGTTTTTATACTGTTTGTTTTGTTTTGTTTTGTTTTTTTTTGTTTTATGTATACCATGAAATGTCAACGCCTGCTTAAAATAATTGTCTGCATTTACCCTGAGTAATTTACCCTGAATAAAACAATGGTATCCTGACTCCTGTAAAATGTTAGTCCAACAGTCCCTCAGAGTTTGGTTACTTATTTCAATCTCTCCTCTCTTGAAATAATGATTACATGGACAGGAATACCTGGCTGGAGTGGATTTATAAAACATTTATACAGGGTTCTGCTTTGTTTTACACATGACTCCCTCAGCCATTAATTGTTCCATTTTTAGTGCTCCCTTTTCTCCCACTAGGATTAATGTATCACCTTTATTCCAAATATCATAGCTTTGTCCAGCAATGGTTCCCCCAAACCTAATCAGATACAATGCCCTGACTGATGACTGTTGTCCCTCCAACAACTCTGATGACTCTGACAGCAACTTTCATGTTGATTTTGATGATTTTACCACTGTTTATTATTCATTTAATAAAACAATGATTTTTTTTTGTTTCCACAATATGATATTCTTCATTATTCCACACGATTTTCTTGATTGTAATGATGTAGTTGGGTTTAAAATTTCTCTTTCCATTATTTTTCATTGCATTTTAATGTATTACTGTTGTTTTGTTTACTCTGGTCATACCTTTCCCATGCTGGTGATTGCTTTGGAGAGAATCGTGTGGAAACACTTTTTAGTTTCCATCTGACAGATTTTTTTTTTTTGCCCACACAGAGGATGACAACTATGTAATTTTTTATTCACTTTTTTGGTACTTTTATTTATTGTCACTCAATTACTCACCTATTTTGTTAATTAGTGTCGATCACACTTGAAACAAGTTTAATTTATGATTGAGAAGGTGGAATTGTTGAGGAAAATTTAGAAAGTGCCTTGGTTTATGACCTGATACTCTACATGACCTGATGAAAGTATTCACTCCCAGGTCATTTCAGGCATTTTTCCTCTATGACATTGTTTTAACACAAACCTACATGCTCCACACTAGTAAACAACCACTTTAATAAAGGTGGTATTAACATTTAATCAAATGCTTTAATTAGCAGCACTTGGCTGCTACTTTCCCTCTTAAATCCAGTGAAAGCAGCAGGGATGTACTTAGTTTTCACACTCATTGCTTTTCCATGCCAGCTTTGTTTAGATTTATTTTTTAATATTTTAAAGAATTTAACTGGTAAACATTCTTCATCAAGATTTCCTGCTTTCAGTACTGGGACCGCAATACAAAAAAAGAATAACATGCTCAAAGAAGGCACACTGTGGATAAAATGAAAAACATATTAGATGCCTTTATTTTATATGCCAATTCAAGTAAAAAAAAAAAAACATGTAGCGACCCAGTTTGGTTTTCATTAGGGCAATTGCTATAGCATACACTTCTATTCTCTGTCACCTTAATTCCCCTCCATCGATCGGTGAAGTCACAAGACCTTAGCAGGGAAATGACATATTATCAAAGCAAAAAATAAAATAAGTGGGAAAAGAAAAAAAGCGACAAAGTATAACATTAAAAATATACAACTAAACAAACAAAGTACAGAAAAATATAATTCCAATAAAATGGAGAGTTTATTATTAAGGCTGGGCTATACAGTTCCTCTAAGCTGAACAGTCCAGAGGCTCTCATGCTTAAGTAGTCTTGGAAGATCACCACCTCCCCCGGATGTCTCTCCTCAACAGTCCTGGACAATCAGTCATGCCCTTTGGGTCTATAATGTGCTGCTATTGCATAACCAATATCCTTTGCAGCTGTCTTATGCTCTCCTACTTTTTTACCCATAACTGAGAACATTCCCCTGCTATTCCAAGCGGGTTTTTTTTATTTCTCTGAAAATGTGTTGGCTAAAATAAAAATGACTTTGGAACTGAAAAACAATGAGCTTCATGGAGAAGTTAAACAGAAGAAATCCTGCCTGTGGTGAAGCCATGAACTCTGACAGAGTTTATAGTTTGAACAGATAGTGATTGGCTTCTTCATCCAAAATGTTACAGGAATTATAGCTAAACAGTTTTTAGTTTGAAATATTACAGTTTTAATTCAATTGTAATTATACGTTCATACAAAGAAGCCACTTTATTTTTTTAAAATACAGGAATCACACTTTGCCTAACACATATTTGATTAATGGAAATGCTTCTTGCCTTGAATCTCACACATGTCACTTACATTTAGGGTCACACAACTTGGTGAATAAGCTCTGTGCACTGCCGACCAGTGTGATTTCTCTGTGTGTGTGACGTCTGCATGCAACAGCTCACCTACATCCAGGGTTCACCTCTTATCAAACTGATAACTGCAGAGTTGCACTCTACACAGTGCTCAATACCATCAATACGTGGGGCAATATTGACAGCTGAGGAGACAGCATTGTAAAATCTCTAAAAGCCTGAGGTTTTTTCTGTTTTTAAATAAATTTTTCTAGAAGTACAAAAAATGGTTAAGAGGCACACAAGAATTTTAACCACAGCCAATACCCAACTAGATACAAAAAATAGTTTCCAGTTCATTACCGCAAAAAGTATTCAATATTTAAATTTATTTTTTCTTTATTGTACAAAATAAACAACAATAACATGAAACACTGAGATGCATCCACCAGTAGAACAGAAAATAGAACATCTGTTATTGAACTTTTCAATGTTACTTAGCAAAAAGGTCAAAATTATGTGCTCTGATCTGCAGTAAGATTCTTATTGGCCTATTTAGTGGAAAATGAGGATAAATGTCTTAAGTGTTTATGTTCTCAGAATGTTCTCTATCTAATCATTCAGTGGATCTTTAGCAATTACTATACTATGATTATTTGAAAATCTGAAAATGTTGACCAACCCTCACATTTTCATCCCAGTAAAAAGTAAAAATAAATAGTAGACCTGTGGAGTTTTGGTTCCGATATACAAATATATGAGTGTGAACTGTGTGGTCTGGATTTGTAATCTGATCACAGTCCCTCACCTCCATCAGCAGCACTTCTTATCAGGGTCCAACAGTCCACGCAGGGAGTGCTGTGTGAGGTGGCTGAAAACTTGACCCAGAGAGCAAAGTTTCAAAATCTCCTCTGGGTTTTAAGATTGGGGGGAGAAACTGTTTCATTCAGTTTGTGCACTCCCCTGAAAACATTTGCTTTTTTAAAGCATTCCTGCAAGTTTTCCTCAGCATTCAGTGGCAGGTGTGTGGTCCTAGTTTTTCTTCTTGTCGTCATTGGTCTGTCCCTTGGTAACAGGTTTCATGAAATAAGCCGGGTTGGTGCGGCAGCGGAGGGCCAGCAGAGCGGGAACAATGGCAAGCAGCACATTAAGGGCGATAACGGGCCATCTTTTGTCTGCCGGGGCTCGGTACGTGAAGGAAGTGCGGGAGTGCAGAGATGCTCCGATATGGCACCACTGAGTCTGGATAAAGCAGCAGGCGAAGAGGAAGAGGTCATCAGGGGGCAGTGAAACATTAACAACAACAAAAATAGAAGCACAGTTACAGCAAATAGGAAAATTACTCATTTTTCAAATTTTCCATATTACAATAGTACATTTCAATTGATTTAATTGGGATTTTATGTTATAGACCAACACAAAGTAGTGCCTAATGGTAACATGGAAAGAAAATGATGGCAACAGCACAGGGTAAAATCTGAACACTTTTTTGTGCATCTGTATTCAATCCCCCAAAGACAATAATCTGTAGAGCAAAATTTTGCTGCAATTAAAGCTAAAGGTCTTTGGGGATATGTCACTACCAGCCTTGGATATTTTTTGTCCTTTCCTCTTTATAAAATACGTCTAGCTTGGTCAGAGAGCTGGAGAGTTTCTGTGAACAGCATATTTCCATTGTTGCCATAGATTCTCATTTGGATTTTGGTTTGGACTGCGACCAGACTATTCTAACATATATTATTTAAACTATTTTATTGCAGGTCTGGTTGCATGTTTGGTGGTGATGTCTTATCTCATGCCCTTTGCAGTCCCTAACAGGGTTTCTCCCAGGATACCTCGGTATTAAGCTCAACATACACTATATTGCCAAAAAAGTCACAAAACCAATTCATTGAATTCTGATGTTACAATCACTTCCATGGCTGCAGGTTTATAAAGTTTGGTGTGGAGAAACTTGACTAACCTCAACCTTCTTGAACACTTTTGGGATGAATTAAAGCGGAGGCTGCAATTCTGGTTTTCTCATCTAACTATAAACAAACTCCTAAACCTTCTGGAAGATGTTTACAGAATACTTAAAGTTGCTATTGCTGGCAATGATAGGTCCATCACCACCAACCTTACAGATTTAGAATAGGATGTCATCAAAGTTCATGCACATGTAAAAGTAGACAAACAAATACTTTTGGCAACACAGTGTATCTTCCCATTTACTCTGACAAGCTTTCATGTAAAACAAACAAAAAAAAAAAAACTCCACCACCTCATACTGCTGACGTCACCTTGAGGTTGTTGTCTTCAGGGTTATGTGTATTGATACTTTTCTACCACATATAGCATTTTGCATGATGGCCCAAAAGTTCAACTTTGGTCCCATCTGACCAGATTATCCTCTTCTAGATTTACTGTGTCCCCTACATGGGTTGCAACAAACTGCAAACAAGCTTTGTTGAAAGCCATGTATCATTTTGATTTCACTTCAGAATTGTCTGCTACTGTTGTCCATCACACATTATACCAATTAACTTTTGCAATGCACTATACCTGAGCCATGGCTCCAGCAAAGAAGATGGTCCAGTCCAACATCCAACTGCATCCAGGTATGTTCAGGCCATAGAGAAGAATGCCTACCAGGGGCACAGCATAGAAGAAATATACCAGCATCTGTAACAAATTAGATCAGATATTGGTTTTGAACAGGATGTGTCTGTCTGATCTCAGTCCTAGAATCATTTTTAGCCTCTGGACTGACCATAATCCTAGGGAAGCCGACTGGGTCTTTCAGGTATGGCTCATACTGATAGATGTAAGTAAAACAGGCATCCAGAGGACAGTCCAACACCACCTGGAGTTAAGCAGTATTCAAGCATGTAACCTCATATGTCTGCTTGACTGAAATTAGCAAGAGTAGTCAGATCTGTGTTGCTTTACTTACAAAACCTCTGAACACAAAGAAGGCCATGGCTCCCAGTAAGAGGACTGACAGGAGAAGGTCGGCAGGTCGAGACAGCAGACTTTTCTTCTGCTCTGCAGCGATCTGATCAGCAAAAACAGTATAACTTCATGTAGCTACGTGCAATAATATAATACTGTACCTGTAGTGTGCTTCTATTTTTCAACTCAATACAGTGTTAGGAAGAGTTAGAAAGAGGGATCTGACTCAGAATGGTTAATATTGGATACTGATTGTTGTGAGTGCAAAAATAAAAATAATAATTTTAGTATTATATTGCCAATATGATGTTTACTTTCTTAATATTTCAAATATTCTCTTTAGTTATACATCAATTACAAATTTCCATTCAAAGTAAAAACAGTAATATTTTTTTGGGTGGGGTGGGTATTTTTTATATTTTATTTGAAGTAAAGTTTTCCTTGGGAGAGGCCAAATTTCTATTTTAATCAAATTCTAATGCAATAATAACGATCTTATTAGGAGGTTTAATCAGCAAAGCTGGAATTCTTTGTTTCCTCCAATATTCCCAAAAAAACCCCGAAAAAAAGAAATAAAGTGACTGCCGCAGTGCCAAACAAATAAGATGCAATACTATAATAAAGCTCAAGTTCAAATTCCACATTAATAATAAAATAACAGGTTTTTCTCATTACTTAGAGAATAACTTTCATTATGAAATTGTTTAAGACTGTTCTTTAAAAAAAATAGTAAATTTCTTATTTAGTAAATATAACTTATTTTAAGCTAGAGATTTACCTTGTCTGCTGTGACAACTGGCATCTGCTTTGGTCTCCTAAAGAGCTGTGATGCTGCCCAGAAAGGCACCAAGAAGAAAGGGACATTCCTCCAAAAGGCTGGTCGGATGTTAGACCCATACTTACCTGCAGCAACGGAGACACTTCAAATAAACATTTGTATACAGAGATATTCAGACCAATCAGAGAGTTAAATCTTCAGGATTATTCACCAATGACCACTCCTGGAATGACAACAATTTGATTGGCTATGGAGGACCCAGCCCACAACAGAGCCAGGCTTCGATAGGACTTTCTGTAAAAGAAAGCACACGGGACATCAGTGGTCTCAGTGAACACACAGTGAAACAGCTGTGATGGTTTTGGTGCAGCAGCACACCCTGTAAACATGCGGTGAATGACTGTGAGCAAGAGGATGACGTGCACAACTTCCCAGTAAGACATCATCACAGCATAGGCAGTACCAAGATGAGGTTCGCCCTGATAAAACAAAATATTTGACAATGTTGTTTTTATTTTTAAATACAAAATAATTAATAGTCTAGGTGTTGGAAAACAAAGCTGAGCTTGGTCACCTCACCATTTTTAGATAGAAGTCCATAAAGCCGGAGATGAACCCATCCTGCTCTAAAGCATTGGTCAATCCCACCATGCAGTTAAAGGTAAACTCTGCAAATACTACACAGACAGAGGAAAATAACTAAATAATAGCACTACACCGTTTTTCTGCACATTAGAAAGACATTAAGACATATCTTTACCATAGAACAAAGGATCCACTTTTGTTTTGGGTTGCACTGTGAGGATGAGCAGAAGAAGAACGGATCCCAGGACAAACAATCCCATTCCCAGGATAGGCAGAGGTCTGTGGTGACAGAGAGAGCAACAGTTTCCCTGAGCAAGTTCACGATTTATCCAGGTTAAAGCAAATAACAATGATGTTCTGATAAAAAAAAGTACTTTTATACTTGTTTTTTGTTTGGATAATTGTTGCCTGCAGCCACAAATTATCAGCCATCAGGGTTCAAGTCTTCATGAAAAAATTAAACACTGACATTTTTAACTTTGTGCTTTAAAAAATTAGATGGATACAAAATTTCTGACAGATCAAAAACTGCAGAATACTGGTACATCTCAAAAATTGCAATATAATGAAAAGGTTCAAGTTTTTTGTTAATAATTTCAGAAAGTGAAACTCATATTATTTCGGTTCTTTACACATAGAATGAAATATGCCAAGCCTTTATTTCTTGTAATATCGATGATTATGGCTTACAGATAATGAAAACAAAAAATTATGTGTTTCAGAAAATCAGAAGGATATTTTAAACAAAAATGTCAAGCTTCTGAGAAGTCTGGTTATTTCTCTGCACCAATTACTTGGTTCCGGCTCCTTTTGCATGAATTATTGCATCAATGTGGCGTGGCATGGAAATGATCAGCCTGTAGTTCTGCTGAGGTGTAATGGTAGCCCATGTTGCTCTGCTTTAGTCATCTGCACTGTTGGGTCCAGTGTCTCTTTTCTTCCTCTTGACAACAACCCATAGATTCTCTATGGGGTTCAGGTCAGGCCAGTTAGCTGGCCAGTAAAGCGCAGTAACACCACGGTCATTGAACCAGCTTTTGGTACCT
This sequence comes from Crenichthys baileyi, assembly GCA_036173005.1. NCBI lineage: Eukaryota > Metazoa > Chordata > Actinopteri > Cyprinodontiformes > Goodeidae > Crenichthys > Crenichthys baileyi. The sequence continues at coordinate 720,981 of JAHHUM010001183.1, read as the reverse complement.
TTGACTGTATGGGCAGGCACCAAGTCCTGCTGGAAAATGAAATTTGGCATCTCCATAAAGTTTGTCACCAGAGGAAAGCATGAGGTGCTGCACTGACTTTGCACATCAGAAAACACAGTGGACCAATACCAGCAGATGACATGGCATCCCAAATCACCACTGGCTCTGGATACTTCACCCTGGACCTCAAGCTGCTTGGTTTCTGTGCCTCTCTTTCTCCAGACCTTTGGATCACGATTTCCAAATAAAATGCAAAACTGATTTTTATCTTAAAGGAGGACTTCGGACTACTGTCTTTCTCTGTTTAGCCCAGGTAGGAGACGCTTTTGAAGTAGTCTCTTCAGGAAAAGCTTAGCACAAGGAATGTGACAGTTTTAGCTTTTTTTTTTAGCAACAACTCTTTTAGCAATTCAGTTCATTGCTTTTTTAGCAATGACTCTTTTTCCATTACTCTCATTGAAGAGGGTAATGGCTGCTTTCCCCATGATTGTGTGGGTCACAAAATGACTTTTCTCTAACATTTTTATGACTTGTGTAATGTTCTGATTTGGGGTTTTTTATTAGCTGTTATTGATGTTGATCAAAATATTGATCAAAATGAACATAAACAATATTTGAGATATATCACTGTACGCAGTAAATTTATACAATGTGTGTTTCCCCTTATGATTTAAATTGCTGAAACAAATTAAGTTCATACTATTTTACTTTTCAGAAAAGCCCCTGCTAACAGCAGTCCAGGATGTGATAAAAATGATGGTGAACTTACTCTTGAAATGCAGGGATCTTATTCATTGTGAATAAAACTCCAGGTCCCAACAGAGAGAGCAGAAACACGCTGACCTCCACCGGCGGCCTCATCCCTGTAACCATGTTCTTCAAGCTTCTAATGTGTTTTTTAAAACAGAAACTGTTCAGATAGAAGCGATCCCAGCTAAAGGTGCTTATTGGCAGTGTAAAGAGGCATGTCAAAGGCCCAGAGCCCTCTCCAGTGCGGCAGAGGGGTAGGAGAAGCTTTAAAGGAGTGTCACTCTTTACCTTTTTATCTGTGATGAAGCAATGGTGGTGCTCCAACATGCCAGCTATCAGGTTGTAAGTTTCAAAGTTCAGCTGAAGACTCCTCTACCTCAAGCCCCTGTTAGAAAGCAGAAAGGCCTCACTGCTGCCTCTCACAGGTTTGGTCTGGGTGATAAAAAAATGCTTCTTCAAACAGAAACTGAATACTGTCTAACCCTGTGGTTTATTACAGCCACATTTCATTATTTAAACTAGATCATCAAGCCTGTTCAACATCTCTAGATCTAAAACAGAGGGCCACTTCTATTGGAGTCCCTCCCACTGTGTGCCACACACCTCAACATGCGCCATGACTTTCTGTTTAGTGAAATAATCACACTGTTTAAAACTTCTAATATAAAATACCTACTTGTAATGTAAATAACCTACGTTCAAACATTTTGCTGAGTTTCATCATCATGATTTACACATTTCTGAATCCAGTCTAAATTCTATCATCGGTTAATTTTTCTACATTGATTACTAGGAGCGCATTTGGATTTCTTTTTTTTTTGCTTCTTTTAACAACCAATCACACCTAGTCAACCACAACTCCTCACTAAGAGAGCAATCTCTGTTGTCTCCTCGCTCAGAGTCGCTCTCAGCAGCAAACAGAATCATTCTTAAGGTAGGACTCCTTGGCAAGAATTTTGAGGCTATGATAGGAGCTTTCTGAAAGGACTCTGAGAATCTTTGTGAATACAGGCCTTGAAGTTCTGTTGACAGAAAAAGAAAGCTGGGTGTCTGGTTTCCTTCCACAGTCCAGGAACTTGTACGGTAGGCCATGTATTACTGTGTTAGACAGGGTCTGTAAAAGACTGACAGTCTGTTCAGGGTGCACCCCAACCTTTCACTCATAGCGCGCTGGAGATAGGCAAAAGCTGCTGGTCAGAAAGTTCATCGAGAAAAGGTGAAAAATATGCATCCCTCAACAAAAAGAAGCTGCTGAGCCTAAATGGAATGAAAGCAACAAGTATGACTGATAACTGGTACCCTGTTCAAACATTTGGACGTACACTCACCGGCCACTTTATTAGGTACACCTGTCCAACTGCTCGTTAACGCAAATTTCTAATCAGCCAATCACATGGCAGCAACTCAATGCATTTAGGCATGTAGACATGGTCAAGACGATCTGCTATAGTTCAAACCGAGCATCAGAATGGGGAAGAAAGGTGATTTAAGTGACTTGGAACGTGGCATGGTTTTTGGTGCCAGACGGGCTGGTCTGAGTATTTCAGAAACTGCTGATCTACTGGGATTCTCATGCACTACCATCTCAAGGTTTACAGAGAATGGTCCGAAAAAGAGAAAATATCCAGTGAGCGGCAGTTCTGTGGGCGCAAATGCCTTGTTGATGCCAGAGGTTATAGGAGAATGGCGAGACTGGTTCGAGCTGATAGAAAGGCAACAGTAACTCAAATAACCACTCGTTACAACCAAGGCATGCAGAAGAGCATCTCTGAACACACAACACGTCGAATCCTGAGGTGGATGGGCTACAGCAGCAGAAGACCACATTGGGTGCCACTCCTTTCAGCTAAGAACGGGAAACTGAGGCTACAATTCACACAGGCTCACCAAAATTGGACAATAGAAGATTGGAAAAACGTTGCCTGGTCTGATGAGTCTTGATTTCTGCTGCGACATTCGGATGGTAGGGTCAGAATTTGGTGTCAACAACATGAAAGCATCAATGGTGGTGGTGGTGTAATGGTGTGGGGGATATTTTCTTGGCACACTTTGGGCCCCTTAGTACCAATTGAGCATCGTGTCAACACCACAGCCTACCTGAGTATTGTTGCTGACCATGTCCATCCCTTTATGACCACAGTGTACCCATCTTCTGATGGTTACTTCCAGCAGGATAACGCGCCATGTCATGAAGCACAAATCATCTCAGACTGGTTTCTTGAACATGACAATGAGTTCATTGTACTCAAATGGCCTCCACTGTCACCAGATCTCAATCCAATAGAGCACCTTTGCGATGTGGTGGAACGGGAGATTTGCATCATGCATGTCCAGCCAACAAATCTGCAGCATCTGTGTGATAATAGCATGTCAATATGGACCAAACGCTCTGAGGAATGTTTCCAGTACCTTGTTGAATCTATGCCACGAAGGATTAAGGCAGTTCTGAAAGCAAAAAGGGGTCCAACCCGGTACAAGCAAGGTGTACCTAATAAAGTGCCCGGTGAGTGTATATCCAACCAGTTACTTAGTAGGTTTAAATGCCAGAACTTCGGGGCTTTTCTGGCAGTTTTTTTTTTTCATATGCTGAGCTCTACTTTTGTGGTTTTGCTTTCTAATTTGCCACAACTGGTGGATTGTAGGTGCACATGTTGAGCATGTGTTGCCAGGGGTCGAGCTGCACATGCCGTCTCATCTACAGTGATCGCTGTGGTTCACTTAAGAATCCATCTGTCTTGCTTGGTGTATGATTAAGAACTCCTGCCTCTGATGTTTTCGGTCTTGATTAAATTGTGGATTATATCGGACGGAGAACATAAAGTCCAGAACCAAGATTATTACTTTCTGTCACAGTGTAATCTAAAGCATGTCGCTGTTGTAGATCCACATTCACTCACTGTTCCTTCAGTAAATATTGGCTTCTGCCCTTTTTAAGTGCTCATTATAAAGAATAAGCAAATTTGCATTATGCAACACCTTTTGATAGATGAGCAGGATTTATACTGCAAGGCTACATTTAATGCAACCTTATCTTCTGAAACAAAGCTGCTGAAGAGGATTAGGCCGCCGTTGCCACAGACTCTTAGAGAGCGTATAGAAGGGTGGGGAGTTCAGGAGGAGAGTAGAAGCAGGCGGTGAGGCGATTAAACACAGTCAACTCTTTGACCACACACCAGACACACTTTTTTTCATTTAATTTGACAGTTTTTTTTTAGGTTTCACTCGGTCTGCCACCATGATAAACCCTCTGATCATCGGCATCATGACCGTAAACACGTCTTTGACCGTTTTTTACTGGGTCTTCCTCCTGGGTGACGCCTACTTAAAGTGGATGGTAGAGCCAGAAGACAAACCCAAAAAGATAGTCACTCCAGCCTGAGGGCCACAGCATGGATCTATCTGACTGAGTGACTGGCTGCTTAGGACTAGTCTGCAAGGGCAATTCAGCTTTTAGCGATTTCTGTGGAGAAGCATTTGTTTTAATTTCTGTTTTTTTGTTTCTGCGAAAAACAGTTTTTTCATTTGTTCCTGCAAGCAAATGAGCCAGGAGTTGTAATAACAGGTAATTTACTTCCCTTATCTTGTTCCTAATGGTTTCTTTATGTTAGCTGTTTGTTAGGATGACCCGAAACAAACCCCTCTGTTTTGTCATCTGCTGACTCAATGAATAGCCGATGACTATGTGTTTATACCAACCAAATCCTGCCAAGGATTACTGAAGATCACCTTGACAAAGGCCCACACAGCTTTGCTCTTCCAATAGCCTCCAATATCTTGTGGTCCTCTTGTTCCTTCCGACCTCCTCACCGTCTCCTCACCTCAGCTCATGGCTCACGTCTTTTACTACGGCCTGCATCCGGTCTCTTGGTTCATTATTTTCGCAAACATAGCTATCATCATCATAGAGTGGCAGTTTCTCATTCGCGAGTTTTACAGGAATCTGCAGTTGTCAAAAGAAGGAGAGTCTAAACCTGAGACGACATCACCTTCCTCTTAAGGATGCTGCACAGAGAAGACCTGTGAGGATAAAATAAATTATAGCATTTTTATCAAAGTGTGTTTTAGAGAAAAGGAGAAATAGTTAGAGTTTAATGACAGTAACTCTTGTTTACCTGATCTTAACCCTTTGCTGTCTCTTCTGTTAGTTTTACAGAGATGCTGCTGTAGAGCTTATGCCTGTTTGGAACCCCTTTTACCCCCAAATCAAAGTAAAAAGATGAGCAGCGATCATTTCTCTTGACCACTGGTAAGTTCATCCATCTCTTTTTCTCAACTTATCTTATAAGATATCCCATCTTATAATCTTTATGTGGGACAGTATGATGACATTTTTGCTCTTTTATAATATTTCATGAGTAGTAGAAAAATACTCATGAAAAATTGGGGCTTTATGACAAAGCAAGAAGGAAGCTGTGAAACATCATGAGATATTAAAATTATTTGACATGATATGTAAAAACAAAATACTAGAGCTGGACCTGTGGCGTATCAGAGGAATTCAAGATGAACATAACATAAATACTTGAGAAAATAAAGGTTTCCTTAGAGTTTGTAGAACTGTTTTTACAAATACTCACAGTTAAATCACAAACAATTTTACTGTGATTTTATGTGGTACACATATGCAAAGTAGTTCATAATTGTGAAAAATATACATGTCTGCAATTCTTTTGGGGTACATCTACCAGCTTTGTACCTCAAGAGACAGAAAATGTTTGCTAATTCTTCTTACTAAAATACATTTTCAAGCGTTACCTGGTTCTCATTTAAATTTTGTTTTGGACTTTGAGCCAACAAATATAATGTGCTTTGATTTAAAAAATTAGTTCAGGGCGGCCCTGCTGGAAGATGAACCTCCACCCCAGTTTCAATTTCTTTAGCAGCCTCCAAGAGATTTTCTTTGGGGATTGCCCTCTATTTTGCTCCATCCATCTTCTCATTAGTACTGATCAGGTTCCCTGGATTCTGTGAAGAGAAGTATCCCCACACCATGATGATGCCACTACCTTGTCTCACATTATGGTTGGTGTGTTTAGTGTTAGTTTTCCACCACACACACCATGTAGGCCAAAATGCTCATGTTCACTGACCAGAGAACCTTCTTCCACATGTTTACTGTGACAAACTGCATTTGGGCTTTCTATGACTTTCTTTTTTCCCTTTTCAGATTTTTTTTGTAAGAACTTCCACGTTACAACTATGCACTACTAAATGTTGGTCTATCAAATAAAATTTCAAAAAATACATTGCAGTTGGTGACTGTAGTGTGAAATATATATATATATATTAGGGCTTTGTAAATATCTCTGTATGCAGCCTGGTCACAGATGATCATAAGCCTCTTTTCCACATTACTATCCACCTTTCCTCGTCCTTGCACATATCTTTAATCCCTGCAGATGGAAAGCTGATATTGCTCTATGACCCACTCAATCCTATTAACTCTGTCTGTCCTATATTCCCCTACTCCTCAGTTTCATGCGACTCAGGCACCTGGAAAAACCCCTGTGTGAAGGAGTAGGGGGAAGACCATGTCTTATGTCTAGGCAAAAGATTACAAGCACTGACACATGCATGATAGGTTTTTGTACTCCAGCTTTTCTTGTGAACTACATTTTTACACAGGGAACTCACACCACTAAAACACGGTGTGTTCATTTATAATACCTTAGCACTTCCACCTCCTTATCATTTGTTGGTCCTAGCTGCAGAAAATTAGTTTTACTAATGTTAGGTTTTCCACCACCCTGTTTCTGAATATTTACAGTTCAGTGAAGAAACACGTCGTCACCAAAAGGAACAGCCTTAAAGCCTCACTACTTTCTTTCAGCTGGCAATCCTAGAAGAGTATCAAAGCCATGTCCAGATTACCATACATGCCCCTGAACTCAAGAAGCGGTCAACTTTTGAACCTCACCGAGCTGGTGTTCAAGCACCGACACCTCCTTCAGTTCTCCAGGCAAAAAGAGGAGGAGGATGCCTATTTCGTGGACTACATCCCCCCAGCAAGAGATGCAATTACCTTGCCACGCAATGTAGTCTACGTCTTAGCCGGGGCAGTGTTGATCATTGTGGCGACTTATGCCATAGTGGGTCACCTGATTAATGACCTCATGCATGACCTGGCAGGTAACCTACAGTGGGACATCCTGAACTGATGTCTTACCCCTCACTTATGTGTCACCATTTCCAATTGATACCCATGTTTGTGGTGAAGTTGAGTTATTTCTGTCCCCAAACTTTCATGCTTTGATTTCAACGTGTTGTTTTTCATGTCTGGTGACAGTTTCCATCACATTCACCCTGTGGTTGGTGTACAGTGGACATCAATTACTTCACCTTTATGTGAATGTTCTTTAAGGTGAATGTCGCCACCAAACAATTCTGCAATCTTCTGAAATAAAATCTTAAAGGGGCACTTTTGAAGTACAGTACTTAATACATAATTTGCTCAAAGAAAGGCCTAACTTTTTTAAGGAAAAGCAGAAAATTCACAGTTCTAAAACCCCTAGATTAGCATCTTTTTGAGGATTATCATTTGCAAGCAAATGGTAATCTTACCATTTGCTTGCAGACTGATTGCATGACAAGTAAGCAAGCATTAAAATCACTTGAGTGCCCCCTTAAAATGCAAGGGAAGAAACAAATATTTAATTTCACTTCAGCTTGCTTTTTATTCACAGACTGGATATTTGGCCCTAAACCAGTAGAGGAGGATCTGGGGGGAGAGGGAGCAGAAACAGAGGACGAGCGGCGACTCAGCATTTTCAGTAACCAGATGGAGTCCGGAGATGAGCTGAGGATGGAGAAAGAAAGAGAGAGGCTGCTGCCGGGCTTCCTTCAGGGAGATGGGGGCTGCTGTCGTCCATCCCCCCCTCCTCCACTGAGAAGTGCCATCACTTCATCTTACCCCGGAGAAAAAAGGATGTCTACTCACAGTGTAACCTTCGCCTGCCCCGTTGCCCCTTGTGTGACCTCTTTTTGAGTTTTCATCGCCTCACCTCAACAGCAACTCAGATCAGTTTTTTCACATGCAGTGTGTGTTTGCAGTATTTTCTTTGCAGTAGTGAGGCAAAAGCATGTATAGTAATAGCTTGTGCTCATTTTACAAAGAATTACCCCTTTTATTTTAATTAATAAGTAGGTAGGTAAACATGTCCTTGTTAACGCAACTCTATCGTGTTATCATGTAATATAAGAAGTGTAAAATCATAATTTATTATGAGAAAATAAATTGATTACAGATGTAAATTCATTGTTCATCACAAAATGTTTAAAGACAAAACGAGATGGAAAATTAAGAAAAATCTGTTTTAAAAATGTTATGACATCATATATTGTTCTCATCTGTTGTTGAAAACCAGTGTGATCACTTTCCTTGTTCAGGTGGACTAAGCTTTGTCCCAGTAAACAACCTAATAATATAAATGAGTTGTTGTGTCTTATCTGCTTTTAGTAATCCATCTTATCATGCTCTAATACTTGCTTGTCAGGGGTAATGACCTCATTTATAAAGGTCAGGGATTACTCTACTATAAGTGTTACATATTGGCTAGCCCAGAGAGACAATGTCCTTCCATTATACTTTCATACCGTTCTTGAAAGTTGAACTAGAGCTAGTTCTAAATATTTTAAAAAATATAACAGCTACTCTGTCAGCTTGGTGACCTTTTTTAATACAGTAATTGTGTTTTATATTAGCAGCCCAGGAAAGAAGTCCCTTCATAATACTTTTAACAAAACAGCAGAAAGTTGAACTAAAGTTGTCTTCAAATAACCAGCTAACTGGGTAGATAGCTAGCAAGCTACTTAGCTAGCTGTGTCAGGGTTGATTACCTTATTTATAAAGGCCAGGGATTACTGTATATCATTCATGTTACATAATTTCCAGTCTAAATGAACGATGTTCTTTCATAATTCATTCACATGAGTGGAAAAGGCATCTAAAGTTAGTAAATTTAGTAAATTTATAAAGACCAAGGGTTATTGTACATCATCCATTTCATCCCTTAGCAAAAAGTAGTTTATTGAAGTGTACTACGAGTACACTTATTTTATACTTAAAATGAGGCTGCATACTTGAAGTTTACTTTTTATAAACTATATTTCATATAATTAAGAATAGTAAGTAAAAGTTACTTGGTTTCTCTGAAAAGTATAATAGAAGTCTATGACTAAGTACTGTAATAATAACACTTAAACTTATAATAATGAAGCTTTGTACTTTAGTATAATTTTATTTCGCCACAAAAAAACGATACTAGGAACCAAGTACAGAAAAATGAAGTCAGATCATGCTTACATTTACATTTTTTTACTAACAAATTTGCTTTAGGTATTTCCCCTGTTATAAACTTACATGTTCAACCCTTTCTATTGGGGCTGGGCCCCAATTTTCCGCGAGAATGTTTTTACTTCCCGTTCATGTTTCCCTTCCTCCCGAAGCCCCGTAGGAAGCCCCCTTTCAAATTCCCCCCCACCGCACCAGTTAAACCCGCCGTTCTTTCCCAAAAAAAAAAAAAACCCGCTCCTGTTCTGCCAAAGAGAAAAAGACATACCTAAAAGAATTTTCAGAGTAACACATGGCATTTTTCCATTTTTTATTAAGGACAAGACTGTGGAAACGGGGGGAAAAAATTCGTGGATAAAAAATGACCCCCAGCAACAATGTCCAAAAGACCACCCGTGCCCTAAACTGGAAAAAAGATGGGGGATAAAAGGGGTAAAGTGGGACTAAAAAGGCAGAAAAAAAAAATCCGAGGCCATCCTTTTCCCCCAAAAGGTTTAAGTTTTTGGTTGTTTAAGTTGTTAAGTTTTTCTTCCAGTTCCCCGAAAATTTATTTTTTAACCGTTCTCATAGCCAGTTATACTGTATAGATTTTAAAAAAGTAATCTACAAGTAGCATGGGTGATGCAAATTTTTTTTTAAAGGGTTTGTCCTTTTTAAAATAGAAAAACAAAATAGGGATTAAAATTTTTCAGAAAAAATATAGATAAAAATTTTTATTTTCAAATTTAAAAGGAAAATTAAACCTTTTAACTTGGTTCTTTTGAAATTTCCCGGGGTGGGCTGCCAGTGGGAGAAAAAAAGTGGATATGTCTCCCGGCTCCGGGCAGGCCCCAGATTAAATGTAAAAAAAGTCACGCAAAGTGACCCCGTAGCCCACCTGGGCGTGCGTCTAAAAATTTGCACGTGGGAAAGGGTAAAGGTTTGGTTCTGGGACTTCTCGGGGAGGGGGGGAGGTTTTCCCCTTTACCAGTGTGGGGCTGGGAGGGCATCCCGGAATTCACCCGAACCAAAAGGGTTTCAGCTACTTTTCCCTTTTTGTTTCATTCCTTCCCCGAATGCCCGTGGCAGAACCCCCAAAATGGATGACTTATGCCAGCAAGTACGAGGAAAATGCAAATACTCACCCACCTCTCAGTCAAGAAGGGGGCCCGGGGGGCAGGGTTTGCCGAGGCCAGTGCGGCTCCCTGGGGCCACATTTTAGGCGGTTAGAAATGCAAAAGTTGCCCCGGGGTTGCCCCTTTTGCCCCCGCAAAATTCCCCAGGGCACGCCCCTTTAGTGCCCTCCCAGGACCTTTGCAAAACCCCCTGGAAAAAAGGGGGACACCCAAAACCAAAAGGGGCAAATGCCCCCACAAAACTCCCCTAAGCCCCGCGCAAAGCACTATGACCCAATGCGACCCGCCTGTGCTTAAAAAGGGGCTTGGGGCCCCCGTTCTCTCCCCCGGGGGGCACACAAAACAAACGGGTTTCCCACTGGGGGGCGGGATAAGGGCCCGGCCACCGGAAAGGGTTTACTAGGTTTCTCGTTCCCAGGACTGAAAAAGGGGGGGGCCAAATATGCCCCCAAATTCAAGGTGTATTCACATGGCCCCCGGGGGGGGGAAAACCCTTGGGAGAAAAGGGTAATTTTTTCCCGGCCCCCGCGTTACCTTTCCCGGAAACCCCCCCGCCTTTTCCCAAAGCAGGTTTTTGGGGGTGATGGCGAAAAACGTGGACTACTTTCCCCGCTTGGCTGTTTTTTTTACCGGGCCCGCAAAAAAAAACAATTCCTTTTAAAAGGGGCACCATTTCCGTGGGCCCCAACACATAGGGTCAAAAGGTTTTTCCCACTGCCAAAACCCTTTGGGGGGTCCCATGTTTGGGCCCTCAGTTTTCCCTTTAAAGGGGGCGCAGCCTCCTCCCCACCCCGGAAAAAATTTTGATACCCCAAAAAGTGGTCCCCACTCGTCTGGGCATTCCCCGACACCCCTGGCTGGCTGGGAAAAGGCCCGCCAGGTTTCCCCTTTTGGGTTTTATCTTTCCCGTTGGGAAACCCCTAACCCGCAGGTACCTCAAAATATTTATGGGAGGGAGGGAAAAACTGGGTCAACTCCCCGTGTCTCCCACTCTGCCCAAAAAGTGGCAGCAATTTTGGGGGGGGGTAAGTCCTCAATGTGGGAAAGGGGGGCCCCCGGGATCTGCAGTTTTTTCCCAAGGGGGCTCCCAGAACCGTTCCCCGGGGCTGCCAAACACCCCCTCAGCGGGCCCCACGGAAAGGGGAAGGGGGTGGCCTGGGGACGGATGCCAAAACCTTCCCCTCCCAAATAGACAACATGTTGCCCTGACCGGGGGGCTTGGCCCCTGGGGTCCCCCTCCCGCAGAATGAGGAGAAAGGGGGAAACCCGACCCCCATGGGGCCCCCTCCCCCGGGGCCCCCAAAAAGAACCTTCAGGGTCGACAACCTCAAAACGGTGGAGAGTGGGCAGAAGCAACGGGGAAAAAAAAGGGGGGAAAAGGGATACAGCAGCCCCCCACCCCCGGGCCCCTAAAGGTTTTTCCCCCAGGGCCCCCCGGCTCCCAAGAACCCCCCCCGGGGTGAGCCCGTTGGCTGCCCCTGCCGGCCAGTTTATTTAAAACCCCCAAGGGGCTAAAGTGTACCCCCTTCCCCTTGCAGGCAAAAATGAAACCCGAGCCCTGCCGAAAACCCATTTTTCCCAATCTGCCGTTTCGACCTTTAGGATGTTCGCCTCCAAAACCCCAGGGGGGGGGCCTCTGTTTCCCGGGGCCCGGGCAATCGGCCCCCCAGTTCCTTGGGCCCCGGTTGGTGCATTGCCCCTGATGGAAATTTTAAACGGGGGGGTTAATTTTTGGGGGCCCAAAGGGGTCCACAACCCCCCGGGGCCCCCCTCGGGGCCTGCAGTATCCTTTTGGGCCCCCCCTTGGTGGTTGACGTGGAAAAATTTTGAGGTCTGTCCGTTCCTGGGCAGCCCGTGGGTTGCCCTCGAGAAAGGGGAGAAAGGCCTCAGCCCCAAAAAAGATCGTCCTGAGCTCAAAGGACATTGGGAAATGGACCTTTTCCTTTTCCCGAGGCCCCCCCAGCCCCCGGGCGGAATTGGGATGCCCCCTTGCCCACCCCAAAAGGGAAAAGGGGCCCCCATCCAAAACCCCGGTCCTTTTTGGGAAACCCTCCGGGGGCCCCGCGCGGGAGATATGCTCCCTTTTCCCGGGCCAAGAAAGGACCGGGGGGCACTCCGCCCGGGGGAAAACCGCCCCCTTGACCTGCCGGGGCAATTTTCCCCCGGTTGGGCCAGGGGGAAAGGGTGTTGACCACCTCTGCAAGGGCCTTTGTTTAAAACAACCCCAAGGGTCAGGGCCCGGGGCCGCCCACCCAGCCAAACCCAACAATTTTTCCAAGGGGGGCCCCATTTTGACCCCGGGGGTGGGCCCCCCCCGCTTTAAAAGATGGAGCAGGGGGCTGAACCCCCTCCACCCCGTTCCGAAAGGGGGCAAGCTGAGCCAAACCCCTGGCCCCTGAAATAAGGCCTTTCCGATTTAAAAACCCCCCTCTGGGGCCGAAAATGGGGAGGGAAATCTTTCTAGGCCCTGCGTGTCAACCCCCCTTTCGTGTCTTTTTTTTTACATTTAAAAACTCGGGCCGCCAGGCGCCAAAGGAGACATATCCAAATTTTTTTTTTTACCCACTGGGCAGTCGGGAAAGGAATGAAAAAAGAACCCAAATTTCAATAAGGGCTGACCTAAAAGCTCAAGGGCAGAGCATGTGGGGCAAAACTGTCACCCAGCATGGCCGTTTGGGGTTTTTCTTAGTCGGCGTAAAATTTTGGGGTGAAAAATTCCTTCATTTCCCCCCCTTTTTTTCCCCGGGCCCGCCCAGGGGGACGGGGAAAGACGGCAAATTTTTGCCGGGGGTAGCTAGGGAAAAAAAAAAAATAAAAGAAGGGGGGTTTAAAAGGCCACTAAGGGTTGATACAACTTTCAGTGTAAACCAAGGGGCCCGTGCCCGCTGTGAAAACTTTGCGACGGGCGGAAAGGTTAAAAACATTTTTCGTGTAGAGATTTTTCCCCATCGAGCAGTTTTTTGGGTACCCCACTATGCGAAAAAATTTGAAATTTTGGGGGAAACTTTCCCCGCGGAACGTCCTCCTTTTGACCCCGCCCTATTTTCCGTGAAGTAAATTTACGCGCAACTATGTTTTTGCCATTTAGCCTGTAGTTTCCTCTCCAGTTTTTTACATTTTTTAAAATAGTTTTTAAAATCCCAGTCAGGCTTTTTTTTTAAACCACGTTTTTTTTACACAGACACTACAGTGACTCTGAAAGAATAGACAGGACTTTTAAAAAAGGGTAAAGCACGGGCAAGAAGCACTCAAGGGGAAGAGAAAGGGCCGAACAGCAGATGGAAAGATGTGGAAAGGGGGTTTAAATGAAGTTCAAACCCCAAAAGGTAGCTGTCTGGATAAATAACACCAGTCTAGGGAATTTTTGGTACAGAAGTGACATTCCTTTATCATTTTTTGATGTGCATAAAACTTGTAAAGAAATTAACTTTGGTTTTAAAACATTAGTGCCTCTCCTTTTTTTTCTCACTTTTAGATAATTATGTAATCTTATTTTTCCCCTTTTTTTTTTTAAATCCTTAAAATTAAAAAAAAAATATTTTTCTTTTTATCAGTTACATGAACTCGGCAAAAACAAAGCCCATCTGAGTCCTTTTTAAGCCTGATCAGTACAACTAAAAATTAATACATTTAATGTTGGTCAAGTCCATAACTTATGTTTTTTTTTTTTTTTATTTACACTTTCTGAATCATTGGTGCAGTTTATTCTGCAACCTAATACTAAATTCATCATCAACAGTGATGCTATTACATGTCAATTAAAAAAATACAAACTGAATTATAATTTTGAAAAGAAAAAGAAAAACAAGGGGGACAAAAAAAAAGAATCAACAAACCATATGAAAAGTGAGTTTGAAGAAACAGCTGCCAAACAAAACACCTTTGGAGGTAAAATTTTAAACTAAAATTTTAAATTTTGTTCTACTTATTTTAATAATAATTATGGTGTGTTTTTTGCTGCCCGGTTAAGAAGGCTCATTCTTTGATGTTTTTTGGGGGGTGGGTTAAGTAAGTCAAAGGAGGCGTCATCAGATGAGGAGCAGCTGCCTAGAAACTGATGTGTGGCACAGCAGAAACTTAAAAAGCTTCAGAGAGAAATCAAGACCCTGAAAGAAGACCATGTGGAAGAGACATGCCATGAGAGGTATTTTCTAATAATTAATTCAAGTAAAGCAAATTATAAAACACCAGTTTTTAAAGCCAATTGTGGAAAAGGGCCTTCACCTGGCTTCAATCTTTTATTTGTACCTAATAGCAGATTCAGTTTACTCCACCTTCCTGTTCCTCTTTAATCATCTCCACCTAACCCTAACCCTGCACTCTTCAAAACTAAATTAACTAATGTAATTTGAATTGGTCTCAAAAGAGTGATGACACAAAGCTTTTGTTCCCTTGTTTTCATTTCTTTTACAGAGCTTCCAGAAGTAGTGACACAACTGAAAGATGTCATCGAAAGAATCAATGTTCAGATATCAACTCCTGCATCCACCTGGCCAACACCCACACCATCTGTAGAGCCACCAGTTTCTCCACCCACCTCTCCTCTAGTGTTGTCTGACCCTGATGATATGGTAATTACCTCAAAATGCATGGCTACTGTATACTATTGATCCATGTGGGGAGATGTTTGCTATACAGTTTCCCTCTAAATCTTTTGATTGTACACATAAGCTAGAATGAAAATATTGATAAACATTGTCCTGGATGTATACCATTAGGAAATGGTATGACACTCCCAGATTTCTTATGTTATACTGTTAGTCTATGAAGTATAGGCCTATGCATATTCACTGCTCAGATGAATAGATACGATAGATTTCCAGATACTGTATGTAATTGTTTAATCATTATTTGGTGAGTGACATTGCTGTGGGGCAGTGGTGACCTACTGGTTAGTGGTTCCAGAGAGGCCACAAGTACCCTGGTTCGAATCACAGCCTGCCACTCTGGGTCCCTGAGCAAGACCCGTAGCCCCAGATTGCTCCCCGAGCGCCCCACAATGGCAGCCCACTGGGTGGGCAGGGATCGATAAAATGGGTATGGGTAAAATACAGAGGACAATTTCTCCATTGTGAGATCAATAAAGTATATATTAAATGTTTTGCAGGTGCCTCTTGTGCCAGACTACGATGTAAAAGTCCAAAGACGAAAGCTGAAGTCCCATTGGGGATCTCGCAGTGCTCGTCTATGGCAGAGAAACACTGTCCAATTCAAGCTTGACCGGAAGGCAATCTGGGGCTCACAAAGATGTGGAGTCTAAGCCACCATTGGATAACACAAAGCTTGATGCTATACTTGGTGAGTGCATATAATTTAGGACCAAACGTGTCTAAAATAAATCCATACATATTGTTTTCTCCTTTTATGAGCAAATGACTGAAATGTTCCATGTACTGTAATACTGGACATGATATTAATTCAGTTACTGTCACTTTTAATATGAAAAGACATACAGGTATAAAGCTATCAGCCCTCACTATCAACACTACAAATATAACAGTTCTAACAAACAACAAATAATTATGCTTCTATGTGATGGTAAACAAAAGATAATGTTTTTACTTTTGGTAAATTATAGAGGGCTTGCATGTGATGTCACCGTCAGCAGGCTGCCCATTGTTTTGTCACTCAGTTATTGCTCCGTCTTATTCTGTCTGGCTGATTGGGGCGTGATGTATGTGCAGTCCCTCTATAACAGGTTTTGCTGCTTGCATTTAAGTTCACAGTTTGAATGTTTTTGCATAAGTTCTACAAAAATGCACTTCCTAGTGATTCATTCGCACTTTTTTTCTTAGCTATATGAATCAAAAACTGTTTTACTGTTACAAATGGAGTTAATACACTAGGGCTGTTGTAAACGATTATTTTAGTAATCGAGTATTCTATCGATTATTCTGGCGATTAATCGAGTAAGCGAATAAAAAATTATTTTTTGCTGTACCAACTTAAGATAGTAGGGGCATGAAAATTCCATAGTGCTCAGAAAAATTTCTGCTCCCTGAGGGGGATAGAAAATAATTGATAATCACTGCTTTATGCCTCTTTGACATTTGTGTTAGTTGTGGATGGTGAATAAATGAAACACTGAAGTAATGTTTTGTTTTATATGTTTTTTCACTCACAGTCTATGCCCAGGCGAAGTTCCCAGACACCACCATGCAAGATGTGAGACCAATCATAAGAAAGAAATGCAACAATATAAACTATGCCAAGCAACTACATGAAAAGAAGTCATAAAAGTAGCGTTTTTGTTTCTGTCAAGATATTTATTTTTTGTTCCAAAGATGTGCAGTTTTCTTTTACCTTCTTTTGACAAGGAATGAGTTCAGTTCTCAGTTGGAGACACTATTTTGTTTATACTTTTAAAAGCATATGCACACTTTTTCATGTTCCATTTTTTACAGAGAAGGACTTCATAGTGTTTACATTTTTATATGCAAATGTGCACCTTTTCCTTTAAATTTTTAAAGCAGTGCTTCATTTCATAGAGGCTTTTTGTTTTTGAACTGCACATCTTTAATCATTTAGGCAGGTAATTGTAAAAACACTGGACGTTATGTTTTAAAATGTTATATAAATAAATGAAAGTTGTTCTCAAGATTTTGTCTTGTGATTTTGTAAACACATCGCAGTGTTGTGTACATACAGTATGGGTCGACTTTAAGAATACTTTAAGAAGTGTATTTCTGTATATAAATAGTATGCTACCAGTAATATGCTAAGCGAACTTACAAGTATATAGTGGTATATAGATGAGTGTACTTGCTGCATACTTTAATGTATAATTTGGTAAACTTAAAATGACCTTGTAACAGTATACTTAAAGTATACTTTTATAAACTTAAAAATGTCCCAATTTAGTCTGAAGAAGTATTCAATTAGTATACTTTCTAGTACACTACAAGTACATAGTCAATTGTATACTTGATACACTTAAACTCAAGTATACTTAATAAAATTATCTTCAAGTATACTACTTTTTGCTAAGGGATACATTGTGCAGTCCAGAAAGCCTAAGTCCTGCCGTAATATTTTTATACCAGACAACAAATTTTAACCTAACAGATAGATAGATAGATATAGATGATAGATAGATGAGCTCATAGACGTTCTGCTGACGTGGAGCAAACTACCTCAAGCCTCTGCAGCTTATCTGACTGTTATGCATGACACTTCCATTAACAGACATGCAGTGAGTCAGTCAACAACTGAAATAAAGGACATTTTAAGGTGAGAATTTTCACTCAACTTGAAAGTTGTTTGCTTTTTGTTGAGTTTCCAAAACCCTGAAATGGTTGGGTGAAGAGCAGGATCTTTGTTTTTAGTTTAGTTTCTAGTCTATCTGCTAAACTTGTACTAGATTTTAAATAATGTAAAGTTACCCCGTTTCTTTTTACTCTTCCTGATATTTCTTGATGGAAAACACTGTCATATTGAATCCTCATGCTGGATCCTTCGTGCACCGATGGCTCTGATATATTAAGTGAACCCAGTGACTGAAAACAGTCACCAGCACAACAATGGATGTACCATTGGAGAGGCTAAACATTCGCTACAAGGATCAAGATGGCACAGTGCTTTATGAGTCTTATATACCTCCTTCTCGGGATGCGGTCCATCTCCCCACCTATGTCATCTACCTGCTTATAGCCGTCTTCATTGTAGTGTCTGTTCTTTATGCCATTATTGGCCACCTCATCAAAGATCTCATCCATGATTTTGCAGGTTTGTTACTTTATTCTCTTTTATCAGTGTAATGACAATAGATCGTTTTTTTTTTATTGAATTTCCACTGACTTCCACTGTTTTTTATTTCAGACTTGTTGTTTGGGCAGCAGCCTGAGGAAGTGGTGGTGAACTATTGTGTGGCCAAAGATAAGTTTATGGCAGATTGGTCCCCAGAAACCTCACCTGAACTGGAGGCAATGGCTCGGGCAGAGGAGAACAAGATGGTGGACAGGGACTTTATGAAAGCGCCTGCCATCTGGATCATCTCCACAGAACCACGAAGTACCAAGAAAGGACCCCGTGTGGTTTTTGGGAAGAAGTCTTAGTCGTGTTAATGATATGAAGATGACTGTTAGAGACCTGGGACATGAATTAATAATTGATAGAGCATTTCTGTGTAAAGTTGAATATTTTGAAATATTTTGAAGATCGATATACTTTAAGAGGCCAAATGATTAATTGGTCTACTGGGGACATCTTGTGTCTGCTTGCAGTCATTGCATCTGATTTTAGGTAACATTCAAAATAACTAACCACACAGATCCACTATAAACATGCATCACTTGATATTTGATCAGAATTTGCAACTGTAGCCTTAGAAAGTTAATCTTTTCTGTTAAAAATTCTGTCCTGTAGAATTTCACATTGTTACAGGGATGGATGTTCCAAAAACATATAAACACTGGTTACATTATGCATGTGCTGTTTCATTTTAACTGACATTTTTACTTAAATAGTACTATACTGTTATTAAAACTACTTCAGAAGCTATAAATGTTTCGGCAGATACAAAAGTATTTCTGTCTTTAAACTTTAGCATATAGTGCTCTTTTTACCAAAGCATTATTTTTGCCGATTAGTCCAGTTGCTAAAGACCTAAAGTTTGTGTCTTTTTTTATTCTGTAAGACTGAAGTATAAAACATGACATAAAAACCTGCTGACAGGGGAGTACAGGAAATATCTTCATCACTTGAGTATGATACTAGAGACAGTTCCTATAGATATATCTCAGTGAAGGAAGATTGGGTTGTAGATGTTGGGATGCTGGAGCAGATGATGCTAAAGTTCCCAAAGATACAGATAAAGCTGAGGATTTGCCATAGATAGCAAATATCTGGAAGCTGAAAAACAACCAGTTTTAATGTGGTTGCCTTCCTTACATGAAACAGGATAACAGAGAGGGTCTGAAAAGTTTAGAACAAAAGATAAATGAGATGTTTTTGAGACATGAGCGTGTAGGTAGAATAGACTGAGGAGTCAGACAGTTGTCTATTTTTATTTTTATAAAGAACGTTAGAAAATTATTAAACATGTGGCCTAATTATTAATAATAGCCATAGTAATAGCAATATATTTTTATTATAATAATTTTCTACTTCTCACTCTGGATCATTCCAGGATTGGAGGAAAAATCCAGAATCAAAACTTTTGAAATAAATTTTTCCTTTATTTTATTATTGCATCTCACGTATTTAAGAAAACCATGTAATAAACCATAAAATTTTTTGATTGATCCAATTCAAGCATCAGATGTGATCTTTGTAAAATTTGGGGTTTTTTTGTGAGCTGAACCTTCTGCCACTCTGTTATGAATACTTCTGAACCTGAAAATGTATATAGACAAAAAAAGGTTGTCTATATACTCTACCCCACTGGAATAAAACCAGTGGGGTAGAGTAACTTCAGTGTTTTCCTGGTACATTTATTCCTCAATCTATTTCTTGAATGAGTTTGAAACATTTTTGGTAGTAAGAAATGTGTATTTCTTAAACCTATAGTAAAAATGTAATTAAGTTCTAAAATGTTGAAACTAAATAACTGAAAAAAAAACAGTCCAAAGACAGTAACCCGATGTGCTTTGGCCTCAAAATAAAGTCCAATTGGAATGTTTTTGCAATGTCTCATGTTCTTTTATAAAGCCATTTAGTCCTCATAAAGTACCGCATTAAGGCTCTCAGCTACCTACGCTACAGAGCTTAGCATTGGTCTGCCACTGTCCAGGAGAGGGCGCTGTGATACGGAAAATGCAACAAAAAGAAAACAAGCTCTCAGAGGTTAGTTTGCTCAGATGATGAAGCCATAAAGTCACATATAAAGCTCATGAATGTTTGTAATGTGAGCTATGTGAAAAACCAGCTCAAATAATCCCAAACTCTTCAAAAAATGTAAGGAATTGGGTCTGACTCCTTTAAAAGATCCAAATATTGACTTAATCTCATTAACTCTACTCACCTAATCCTTCCTCTTTTGCTCCAAACACTTTTATCTCTAAAATATCTAAGAACTCATGCGGCCATCTCAGTAACTCTCTAGAAACATCTTTTCTATTATATCAGACCATGTACACTTAATAGTGAACAACAATTTCTTGTTCCTTCAAATGAAACAACTGTTACTCTTAAAAATATTTTCTGGTAGAGGATCGTGTTGAGGAAGCATGTTTTCCTGGCTGGATGAACAGCAGGGGTTCTGCTCTAACCTCCCTCATATCACACATTCAGGGACGCGCATCCTGACACACACACACACACACACACACACGCCTCCACCCATCCTGAGCGCTGTGCTGTGCGGCGCCGCTGCAGATAACATGCTCCTCTTTGGCCACCGGCAGCAATGAACGGCTCGGTTTGAAGGTAGCAGCTCTACGACATGGATGTCCGATGACTGAAGGAGCAGCCTTTATGGATTGGAGCTCAAAGTCGCCGGAGCAAATCTGGAGAAATTCAGAGAGGTGAGGCGGAATGTGTCTGTGTCTGTGGGGAGGAGAAGGGGGACGCCGCAGCGGAGGCGTTCTGATTGGACAATTTATTTTATTTTACATTTCACACAAAACGCAACTGAGAAGCTGTGGTTGGGGCCTGTTTGTATCAGAATATGGCTGATTTATTCATTATCAGCCATGTTTGATTTAGCCCATCACACAGCAGGCCGTTTTCTGCTGACAATGTGTGGCTGTCTCTATCATTGCATGCTCTATAGATCTGGGGATACAGCTGATGATGCCGCTTTTTACAATAAAGGCAGTATTGATTTTAGTGGTTCTTTATTAGTGAATAAAAAACACAAGTTAATAATGACTACATTTGAGTATTAGCTAGCAAAACTTGACCTAGTTTGCAGTACTTGACATAAATTAGGATGTAATAGGAAAAGTAGGCCAGTTCTCCTTTTGGCCCAGGAACCACTTAACGCAGATGATTGGATCACATTCCTTCCTACTGTACATGCAGGTACGCATAAAGCATAAAACATTATGAAGATCAATGGAAACAGTAAACGTTTTGATGAATAACAAGCTGGTTCATGGTATATGTGTGATGCATTGTGTTGCTGCATTGTAGGACCCTCCCACACACATGCACACCAACATATGGACTTCCCCAAATATATTTTGATTAAGAAAACAGTTGTGCACCGACCTGCCCACAACAGTTATGCTACATTGAGACCTCTTTTCTTCCTAGTTGATGAAGTTTTAAATCTTTGGCATGCAGCAGCTGTCTTTACATTTTATGACTCAGCAGCAGCAGCTGCCAGAGGAATTTACCATGCATTGACTCAGTGTGGAGCACTATCCTTGAAGGCTTCAGAAATTAGTGGGCACAAGTGCCTCTATTGTATGTTGGGACGTGTGTCTGGCCAGTGATCTTGTTTTGTTTTACTTTGACTGTACAGCGATTGCAAAATGTTTAATAGCCATTCAACTTGTCCACATTATGCCATAACCAAAAACTTTAGCATATTTTACTGGGATTTTATGCGATAGACAAACACAAGTGTATATTTTCGCAACAGAAGGAACTGTTTTTCACATTTTTTTTTTACAAATAAGATTAAATGAAAATGTAACCTCCTGGTTTACATGAAAAATATATTTTGGATGCAGGTAAACTAACACTGCTCATCACTCTGCACATGATGGTGGCAGTAGCATATTGTTGGGAGGCTTTTCTTCAGCAGCAACAAAGAAGCTGGTCAGAGTTAATAGGATGATGGAAGGAGTTAAATACAGGGCAGTCCTAGAGCTTCAGCTTCAGCTTTTTGCAAAGAAGAATGGACAAAAATATAAATCTAGACAGGCAAAGACGATAGAGACATCCCCAAAAAGACTGCCAGCAAAGGATAGCTCTAAAAAGTATTGACTCAGGTGGGCTCAATGCAAATGTATACCACACCGTCCAGGTTTGTTGCCTTAAGTATCAGTATCCTTTCGCTTCACTTACTTTAAAAGCATTGTGTAATGAATTTATGTGTTTGATTATTAAAGCTTCTTTGGGAATTTGCACATAAAATAAATGGAAACAGTTGATACAAGGCAAAAATACAATTTAATCAGTTCATTTTATCTATAATATAAAATGAACAGAGTTTTGTAGCTGTAATGTGTAATAATGGGAAATACTGCATAGAATAATCTATGTGTGCCTATCATTAAGTGCTTTCCAACACTGACTGACTGTGGTTATGATCAGATCATAGCTGTGAGATGAATTTCCAGTTTTGGTTGCTTAGCAGTAGGTATGTAGGATTCTTTGAACTCTGAACCTCAGTGTAACCTCCCCAAACACCTTATATCTCCCCTCCTGAGACTCCCTGATGAGCTCTACATCCCTAAAGAGTTGCAAATGAGGTAATTCTGTTTGTGAAAAGGTAATTGTTGCATTTTAATTCAAAAAGGTGTTCTTCCTGGATAAAGAATGGTCGATTGTTGTTAATTCTGTGTAATGTTTTTATATTGGAAAATATTGAGTGTTACACTTTGTAAACAATTGCTTTTAGGTGCATGAAAGACTTGTGTTACCTATATATATATTTATATATATACATATATATAAAAATATATATACACATATGCTCTCTCTCTGACAGTACAGTGGAGGGGAATTCATCATCTAGAACCGCAGGTCACATGACAGGTAGCTTTTATTTTTATTACCCTTATGTAAAAAGAGAACTTTACAAAAATGACATTTCTCTTTTTAAGTTTTTGTGATTTTTTTTATTTGACTGTTTTATCTTGTTTAGATTTGTGTAGTGATGAAGCAGACAACTCTCCTCCTCTTCAGCCTCACACACTCAAGCAGTTTGAGCAGGTGAGAACCTTTGCCTTCCCATCGATAGATGTTACTGTGTTTAAATCCTCCACAAAATGTAAATGCACTTGGCTGTGCCATTATGTTCAATAGCAATTCTGCTTGTAACCCTTTATGACCGGTCATAAAGGGTTAAAAGGGGGCAAAGTATCTAGGAAATGATGTCTAATTTAGCCTGATATTATGATCAAAAACTAAATTCCTGTAGAGAGCAGACTGTAAAGACAAAGAAAGCTCCAAATGTTGAATGAAAAACATCCTGAACCCTATTTTAATCATCCTCTGGGTGCTCCATGGCCCATTTAAGAATCCAGTGTCCTCTGTAATATGTTATTCTGATGTTATTGTGAGTAGGGAGAGTACCCACATTGTTAATATATATACTCACACACTTGCTGTACTAGCTGGTGATATGATTTTATCAGTTTATTTACTTGCTTGTTAAACTCTGACTAAGCAAAATGTTTTTCACTTCATCTGACCCAAAAATGGCAGTAAAAAAGATTTATGATTCCAACTATAGATAATAATTCACTTAAACTGTTTTTGATTTTTTTTTTTTGCAATTTAGTTTGAGTTCTGAAGAGGACCAAAAACAAAGATAAACTTTGTTGTGTTAGTTTTGTCAGATCTAACAGATTCATGAAGTGCAGGTGTAAAATATGTCAACAGTTTTTAAACATCTCAAAATAAAAATGATGTGGTCCCTATAATATCCTAAAATTACTACTACTATTTTTTAATCCGTAAGGTGATTCCCCCATTAAATTTGAAGTGGTTCAGCCCAAAACCTATTTGTGCTCTGGTTCACGCAGTTAGCAATAACCATCCCCTTGCATGCTGATTGGTCAGCCTGTGTATATGTGAATATATGATTGGTTTATTATATTTTTGTCTGTATTATACTTTATTATTTAAACACAAACTGTTTGGTGTTTTCTAATGACCCTGATGAAAACCACAAGCTGAAAAGCTCTGGCCCGCATGAATATGCATAACATATGATAATGACACAAAGGCGTACATTCATAGGAGCATCTGTTTTCCATTGCGTACGCAAACTTTGTAGCTCGCGCACAACATGCCCACTCATTGCACGTGCATTTCTTTGTTTTGCACTAGCAGTTTAGCGCTCCTTATTTGGAATCTTTAAAGATCAGACCCTAAGTGGGGCTGAAGTCTTTACCTCAACAGATCTTTGACCCTCTCCATGTACTTTGGGAGTTGGTGAAGTTGTACCAGAAACTTTTGGTTCTCTGTGTACAGTGTAAAGTAGACATATACATTTTTACAACTAGTAAATGGTTTTTTTTTTGTCACACTTAAATGTTTCATATCATCAAACAAATTTCATATCAGACAAAAAAACCTGAGAAAATACGAAAGCCAGTTTTCAAATGGCTATTTTAATTATTACAGGAAAACACTTTCCATATTACCTTTGCTGAAAAGCAATTGCCCCATTAACCTAAAGCTGTCTATGCATGAGTTTGAGTTTTTTACGTCACTTGTAGAGGAGTTTTGGCCTACTGTCATATTTACCATCTTATGCAGGACCTCTCTAAGCCTCTCTTTTTCCCCTCAGTGAGACCACAATCCTGTCGCTGATCCAGTCCTGGTTCCAGATCACATTTACTCATGTAAAACCTAATAAAATGTTAAAACGTTGCCTTGGTTCACTTGTGGTTGTGTCATTCAGAGTCTGGCATAAACCCATTATGACACCTACTCTTCTTTGCAGAATTGTTCTAGCCACATTGGAGAGTTTTCAAGCATAACGGTATGTTTATGGTCTCACCACAGCACGTTGATCAGATTTAGATCCAGACTTTGATTAGGCCACTTAATTTATGCTCTCTTTTTTGGAGCAATTCAGAGGTGGGCTTGCAGGTGTGCTCTGGATCATTGTCTTGCTGTATAATGTAAGCATTCCATCAATTGTGCTCTGGACCGTTACACTACCACAGGCAAGTTTGACTGTTGGTCTGGTTTTTCTGAGCACTGTAAATACCATCATTTGTATTTTAACCCTTATAGTGCAGTTTAGCTAAAATAAAAAACAAATATGTCTAATTTCTCAGATATATTTAAATTTACTTGTAAACAGTTAATTCTCACAATATTTCCTAAAATGTGCACCTTATTGTTTATTTCAAAAAGTGCTTTTATTTCAGACACATGGAACATCATAACAAAAAAAGCTGCTCCTGCTGCTGCTGCAGGCGGAGCTGCTGAGCCCTGTTAGAAATGAAGGCGGGACAAACCCATGACTGTGTCACTTTTCCACCTGACACAAACAGTTCAAGGTTCCTAAACACACACACTCAGATTCAGGCTGTCAGCCATTGATCCAAAGCTGCAACACGTCTGTGTGTGTGTGTGTTGTAGGAGATAATACAATATTATCACGTGTGAATTGTAAAAACTCACACTCTATATATATCATTCCTAATGCCATTTGGAGACTCAGCTTGGTGCCTTGCCTATCTTTGTTCTGAATTATTTAGCAAAAGGGCGTAACGTGACACTTAAATGGCCACATTTACTAAATGCGGCCAGAATTAGAAATTAAGTAACTAATCTGTTTTCATCCCGTTCCTATCAGCTACTTTGATTTGGTTCTGGAGATCTGCTGCTTGGTATGAGACAAAAAGAACACATTTCATAAAGACCCATCTTCTGTTTTTAGTCTTTACTCTCGTTGGGTTACTGATGTCGCTGAGGAACAGTTAGGGATTCTCTGCTCTGTAAGATTCAGGACACCTCCCTATTAATAGCCCCGTGGCTCAGAGGTCCCAGTTCTCCTGTTTCTTCTCCAGCTTCTTTATACTCACCTGTTTATCCCTGTCCCGGCAGCTTCTCTAACTTTAACTCTGAGCTGATCCTCCTTTGTCAGAGCTGTTTCTGTTTTGGCTCAGCTCTAGATGAAATGGTGGGGAAGGGGTTAGTGATAGTTCCTCCTAGCAAGAATATCCTTGGTTTCTGGGCACTTCCCAAAGGCAGCAGACCTAGAACCTGCTGAAGAAGGAACATTTTCCTTCTGCTCTGGAAAAATCCTGTGATCTCCCCAAAATGAGCTGATTAGAGGGATATCTGGGTTTCCCTCTGTGGCAGATCTAGGATAAGCGGAAGACAGTGGATGGATAGATGGTGTTTATTAGGTGCGTTTATGAACCTTGAGAATTAATGGAGGGATTAAAAGAAATACTTGAGGTGTTCATTAGACCCTCTATTTAACCATCATTTTGCTTATTGCAGCAAGATAGGTTATGCCATGTGCCCCTAAAGTTACCATGTGGCACGAAGGGGATTAAACATTATATTTAGCAATATAAGAATAACTGATGACCCTCAGCTAAGAGTGGGATGTTATTGTGCTTTCTCTGTAAAGCTGAAACCTAAAACCAGTTACCAAGGTTGATATGGTTAAGTTTACATTGATTCTGAAACAATAGAAAAACCTATTTATTGTATCACTAAACTGATAGGTTGAATGAGATTTTCTTCTGACTCATTTAGCTGTGATTACCATGACTGTGAGTTTAACAGTGACTCTGATATCAACAGATATAAGTCCTCTCTTTGTCCTTTCACCTCTCCTTTTTAGCAAAGGGATGAGATTTCCCTTCATACTGTGTCACAGCTGCCTGTAAGCCCTCTGCCTCCTCCTTGCCCCTCCTTCTCCTTCACCCGTCTCCCCTGGCGGTCTGGGATTCCTGGGATGTCTCCTCCTGTAAAATAAGCTCCTGTCCCATCCCCAGGCAGTCCACAGGCCACCATGGAGCTGCTGCGGCTGTATCTCTGACGGCCGTGCAGCAGAGTAGCTCTCTGCACTGCAAACGGCAGCAAAGTCTCAAGAGTTTGAGTGTTTGTGTGATTGCGGTAGTTTTAGTGTGTGTTTGTGGTTTGGAGGCAGTGTCCTTATGGCCTGTTAGAGCCCAGGACGCCACTTTGTTAGCATTTATCTTTTTGACAGTATGCCTTCATGGAGATGGAGATAGCATGTCTGTCTGTTGCAGGACTCTAACAAAAGGACAAGGCAGTGACAGTTGCTGACCTTGAACATGGACTCGGCATTCTGCCGTGATGCCGAGGCGTCCAAGACGGCTATTTGTTTCTGATCTATAACGGACATGTTTAACAGTGTCGGTGCTCTTTGACGGTCATGTCTAACGGTTACCGTACTTTATCGCAGCACTTGAATGACCTGAAGAAGGAGAACTTCAGCCTCAAGCTCCGCATCTACTTCCTGGAGGAGAGGATTCAGCAGAAGTACGAGGAGAGCAGTGAAGATGTCTACCGTACGGTGAGTGGAACAGCTGCTGGGTTGAGTAGAGGAATTTGGCACCAAGCAGTTGATATAAAGAGACTCTACTTAAAGTCATACTTAGTGGTATTTTCTTCCTCTGTCTGTTGACACAGCTGTAATTATGATCTGTTTAGATGCAGTGACCTGCCCTGTGTCTGCTGTTGAAATAAGAAGCTGCTCTGTGAAAAACTAACATTTGTTTGATACATCTGTTAAGGCATGTTTCTGTTTATCAGTTTTGCTTTTCAGTGGTGGCTCACACAAGGATGTGTCAAGATTCGGTGCCTATTTGTCAAACTGGACTTCAGTTCCCCTATCCTTAAATGTATTTAGGCATGGGTCAGTTACCGCTGTCAAGGTATATCAAAGTTTTAAAAAGTTACGATTTCAAAACCACAAATAATACATAAGTTGGCAGGGGGGGGACTTTACCTGAACATTGTTTTATTTTAAAATGCAAATATTATTTTTTGTTAGGCAACAGTTTGATTTAGTTCTCTTCCTGTCTTAAGAACGGGAATATATTTCTAAAAATTATGCTAATGTTTTTTAAAAAAACTTTAAGGTATTGTCAGGTTTGTCTGGAAAGTTATTTAAACCGAAGCCAATAATAATTTACTCAAGAAATGTGCGCCATGATGTCCTGGAACCTGATATTTTACAACATTTCAAGTCAGAGCAGCTGCCTGTTTGAAAAGTAAGGCTGAGAAAACAACAATAAAAAACACAAAGTTAGTTATCTAGTTACATTAACCGCTGACGTTTTAACAGAATCTCACTTCAAACGTCCTAAAACCTGTTCAGTGCAATGTATCGGTTTATTTGATTTCTTTAATAAAGAACGATTTGATCTAGCATGGCACACACAGGAAGATGGTTAAAATGGGATTAAGTTAGGTGCATAGATTTATGAATTGAAAAGAGAACTGAAATTGAATGTTACAGAAAATGGTAAGGATAATAAAATTAATTATTTGAAACTAAGATTCTTTAAAAAAAGCTTTACTTTAAATTTTGTAAAACTATCTAAAGGTATCTAAAAGTTTTGTCTGGTTGGATGAATTAGGATGATGATAACCTTTTCAAACTTTTTATCTGCTTTAGCATTTTCCTGTTATTTCCTAATTCAGTGGTTTACTGTTGGATGTATTGCAGTAAATTCATCATAGAGGGTTTACAATACAGCACCATAAAATCTGATTTAAACAGGAAAATCAAGATTTTGTCACAACTTATCTATGTAAACAATAGCTCACAAGAAAACATAAAATACAGCATTAAGACCAAAGAACATTTTTAAACATGCATTGATTAGTTTGTAAAACTTTAGCCAACTTTTTTCAAGCCCAGCTGACCTTCAATACTTCGGACATAAAGTACACTGACGCTCAGACTGCTTAATTAATGCTGTATTCAAATGTAAATGGTAAACACGAACAGCATCCAAGGAATGCATTAAATACACACATGAAATACACACATCTTGTAAGTATATTAAATTTTTTTATTTCATTCATGAAGCTAAAGGAAGAATAGGAAAATAATATTGATGTGTTTATACAGGAACTCTGAACCGCAATAGAGAGGTGACATCCTGATCTCTCCGTTGACGTTCTAACTCTTTATGATCGAATATCATCGTATTGCCATATCACCACAAAGCTGCATTAATCCCTCTTAATGTAAGATGCACCACTATGTGAGGTGCCAAACTGCTTTGTTATTACTATCTGAAATTTTCTGGAATGGATATTTTTGAGATTACACAATTACTGACATGAGTATTTCTATGAAAATATCAGTCTGTGCAAGGATCTGTGCAGTGTGAATGTGTTGACATGTTTCTTAATGGTCCTTGTGTCTGTCTGGGTGTTCAAAATGTCCTTTGACAGAAAGGTGTCTCAGTCCTGCTGGTGTTGGCTGCTCAAGCCAGCATTTAAAACTCAGATATTTTCATTTCCTTTTTCGAAAATCCTTTCTGATTCCCCGTAACTCTTCAAGAAGAACAACTCAATAACTATGTGGTTCATCCAAACAAGACCTGAGCCTTTCTCTGCTTATCTTCCACTATTACAGCATACCAGCAGTGATTAAGTAAACTGATCCCTGCTGTACTGATATGGTACTTTGCAATCTCTAACTCTGTGTGACTGAAGGTGGATGAGAAAAATTAGTTTATTAGAAGCTAAATCTTAGTTTCTTGCAGTTTAACCTGACCTGAGTTAGTCATGTTTCTGAAACTTGGCAGTGAAACACACTGCATGCGAGGTGTGTGAGTCCTGGGTACATAATGCTCTCATTGAGAGCTCAAGAATATCTATTTATAGAGCAGGCTTCAGAGCGCTGATTTATTTATCACATGTATCCTGATGAATGTCCACGAGCATGACGTGCTGTTAGCTCTCTGGTCTCCTTCTACCATATCAGGCCATTTATCGCATCTGAATGTAAACATGTTGTCTGAGTACATTATCACAACAGATATACTGAATTATAGATGAGATTGCATGTTATAACCTACAGTTGAATGAAATGTATCGTAAATTTTGTTTGCTGTGAAAACTTTTGTCACCTAAAAATCTAGAGCTTATTGGGTTCTGTTTTCACCTACATTTTAAAATAAATGCCAAGATGTTTTTGCCAAGTGAATTATTATTATTATATTATGAAATCAAAACACATTTCAGTTGATACGATTTGCTCATACTATTTGATCGTGCCTCATTAATTGATGATCTTCAGCAGATTAGGTGCGTTCAGTGCACTCCTGCAGTCGTGTCAGCCATCGTTCGCCTCGTAGTTAAAAGCAGAACTGTTGCTGAGGGTCCTCAGGTCAGAAGGAGCCAAAATAGCGGGTGGACGGTGATGGGTATTTATATTTAGATCTGTCTTCATAATAGGAAGATATCTGTCTTCTGGTAAACTGTGTTATTGAAACGCAGTGCACTCTTATCTGTGTTGCACTAATTTTTAGCAGGGCCTTGTGGCAACACAGTAGGAAACTGCAAGTACTTTAAATACTAACTGATAAAACAAACATTAGTGAAGATAAAGCTATGCCACTTGAGAAGTTCTGGATAGAGCATATTTAGAGACAAAGAAGGTTTTTCATTTTAAATGCAAAATGTATATATTTTTTGAACAATTTTGGCCTAATTATTGCTCTGAGTAGGTTGTTCTTTCAGCAAATAGCATGTTTTAGAGCATGTATACTCCAGTTAACAATTATTCGATTACTAAATTAGTTGATAATTATTTCAATGATTGATTAACCATGATTAATCGATTAATGGCTTCAGCCCTAGTCTGAAAAACTTCTGCTGGGTCGCCCTTGGTCATAGACTAAGACTCAAGCCTAACAAGCACCTTCTTCGTTTCTGTCATGATTAAATCATTTGGACAGCTCGTATGATGTATGAGAAGTGTGAGAATGTGTCAAAAAATGTTTTTACAGTGTAAGTGTTGGGTGTGGTTTACATAAAGTATTTTCCATTCATTTTCTGACAGTTTTTTTGTAGATTCATTTCTTTTTTTTTCCTTTTGCACCTGTGACTTACACATTGCTGATTCAAAGCCGACAAATAATCTCATCTAAATCAGTATCTATTAAAAAAAACCAAAATAAAATCGTAACAGAGGTACTCATTTTTAAAAACGCTTTTGAAAAAAGCATTTTCCAGTCAGATGTGAAACAAGGAAAAGCGGTGTTAAATCAGTAACTTTCAGTATAGCATTGATGGTATTTTCATACAGCTGTTATTACACAGGAGAATTAGGATGATTATTGGATGTATTCAAAGTTAATTGAACTCTTTGCAGTTTGCATTTGATTCAACATATTTCTTGGGGCCTTTGTGTGATATGTTTTATGATGTTAATATTTTTTCTATTGTTGCTTTGCTTCTTGTGTTTTTTTAATTTAATTTATTAATTTATATTTCTCTGTAAGATGTGAGAAAGAAACATATTGAAAGTCAAACATTCAATAAAACCAAATCAGCCTGTTATGGTTAATGATGGACCACTTATTTGTCTACAAGCTATAATTAAATAATTAAGGCAGACATATCTGCTGCCATTTTAGGGTTGCTTCTGTTGGGACAATGTTTCTAATTATCTCTGGAGACTCACTTTGCTTCAATTTATAATTACAGTATAAACGGATTTAATACAAGTAAGCAGAGTAAAAGCAGACAGTGATGCTAAAAATGGTTTTATTTTGTTGTTGTAAAATAGATTTATTTAATCAGATGCAGACAACACATTTATATATTTCTAAATAATCAGCCCCATAATCAGGTTTTCACAGTAAAGCCTACTAAAGCTCTTACATATTGATAGTTAGAGATAGTAAAAAATAAGAATTAAAGTAAAAATTAGATGTTACTTTAAAAGTACAATAAATGATGAAATTATTTCTTTCTAGCCTTTCTGCCATGAACAGCCATTGATCTGAATTAAGTCCAGAAGTGACATCACACCATGAAAACAGGGTTTGCCTCATTTAAATACAAAAGGATCACCATGACATTTTAAACCAGAATGCAAACCTCTTACTCTGAGATTTCTAAAAGGCTGCTAACATTTCCAAATGCATCATGTTTGATGGCAGATAGAAGCTGGAAGAATAAAAACAGAGAATAAAGCAGAACAACTTGGATGTAAAGTGTTCAGACTCCCTGGTCTCTGCCTAAGTGGGCTACGGGTCAACCCGCTCTTTTGGCAATTTAACAAAATGTCCCCAAAGCAGGTACAATTTACATGTTGAAGATTAAAACTCCCTTTTGTAACCAAAAAAGTTGGGCACAAAATGACAAAAACTGCAAAACTCTGAAATAGCACAGGCACAAAATGACTGGAACCAACAAAGTCTAGCTATTTGTTGTATTAGTGTAATTAAAATTCAGATGTGCCTCTGTTGCATCTGCTGCATCTAACCTTTTGTCTGTTTTACCTTATCAACAACTTCCACATCAAATTGTGATGTGGTTTGTGCAACCTGATGGAACTTGGATATCGTGTGTTCACTGATTGGAAATTGGATATTGGCACTTCTAACCAGCTGGACGCTCTGAAAATTGTCCGTTAAAGGCAGATTTCTTTCTGCATATGTTGTAAACTTAGCATAACATCGAATTAACACTATAATCATGATCATGCACTGATCCTGCATTAGTAATGTTAAACTACACTGATAATTGGCTTGTGGAGGGCAGCAGTGGGGTTTTTCAGTGCTCCTCTTTCCTTTCTAAAGTGTAGATTTTGGTGCTGTTTCTGAACATCACAGACAGAGAAGAAATTAATCCATGATAATGGGCAAGATAAAGATTAAGCAGTAAAAACCGCATGCTATCTGACACCAACAGATAAAGACTGTTCTCCTCTGCCCGTCAGTGGGCAGAATGGAAAGAATGAGCTTCACCATACCCTCTTTTTAAACCCTCTGTTCTCTAGCCCCATGTGAACACAGTAAAAGCCCTCTAAATGCCCCCTGTGGGCTCCAGCAGGTAAACAAACTGCAGACTTCAGCCTCTGGCCCATGTGAGTGAATATCTAGACTGCTCTGAATTCTCCAGCTCTAAATATAAAAGCCATGACAGCGCAGTCAGATGTCCTGTACCGATGACACGTAACACCCATCGGTGCTGATGAGCTGAGAGATTACAGTGTGGTGGGAGAGTCTGAGGAAACAGAGCTGCTAATTATTTACACTAGTAAACATGTACGCAATGAAATGCATGTTTTGCCAAACTCTCTAAATGTGTAAGGTGTGGGGTCTCAATGTATACATTTTAACGACTTTGTTGTATTAAAATATAATTGTACATAAAACATTTTTGATCCACAGGGATATTAACCCAAATATTATAACTGTTGTACTTCATTGTAATTTATCTCACGCTTTTGCAAAATCCGTGAGCTTTGAAAAAAACAAACTGAGGTGTTTGGCCATAATGACCACCATAACATTAGGACTAAACAGTGAGAAGCTTGCAAGGCTCAAGTCATCATCATATCTGCTGTAAAGTATGGGGGCAGCAGAATCCAGTTGTGTAGGTGTTTTGCTTCAGGAGGGTCTGGTGCACTTTACAAAATAAATGGCGTCGTGAGGAATGAAGATTATCTGTAAATATTAAAGGAACATCTCAACTTATCAGCCAGGAAATTAAAGCTTGTGGGTCTTCCAAATAGACAATTTCCCTAAGAATAACATCAGATTTGTTATAAAGTGGCTTAAGATCAAGAAAGTCAATACCTTGGCCATCACAAAGCCATGATCTCAGTCCGATTAAAGATCGTGATTGAAAAGGTGCGTGCCAGCAAGGTAGCCTACAAATTTGACCCATTTACACCAGTTCTGTCAGCAGGAATTGGCCAAAATTCCAGCAAACTATTGTGTGAAGCTTGTGGAAGGACACCCACAGTATGTGTATTTCTATACAGTGTTTGTAAACATCTATTTCCAACTGTGAATTATGGCAATGATGTCTAGTGTTTGAAGGGAAGGGCTGTGAAAAATTACCAACAACAATCAATAATGTTGTACAGATACAGTTAGTTTTATGTGTTGTTGTAAACATATTGTTGTACCTCTGTTTATGTGCAGGATTATTTCATTGTTAATTGTTTTCCATCTGTTGCAGAACATCGAGCTGAAAGTAGAAGTTGAGAGCTTGAAGAAGGAGCTCCAGGAGAAACAAGAACTTCTGGACAAAGCCCTGTACGTTTGCAAATAATCCTCAATGTTAGTTCTGGCTACACAGCTACAGCCTTGGAATAAATGCATCAAAGCCCTTCATATTTTAAGGTGTACTTGTTGAGGTGATATTTTAAGATATTTTAATTGTTCTTCTATATACAGCATAGACTTTAACCATAGAGCATTTTATGTAATACATAGAAAGTATAGTACAAAAAAAGGTCCCCCAAACATGAGGTTTTTGAACATGGTGCATGCATTCATACATTATTCTGTTCTTGAAGCCTGATTCTGCTTAATATTATCTATGATTTGCAACATATTCTTGTTCTCTGCTTGGCACGTGGGTTTTTTTAACAATATGCCCCACCTCAATTCAATTTAATTCAGTCTATTTATATAGTGCCAATTCACAACACGTTGTCTCAAGGCACTTCACAAAAGTCAGGTACATACATTCCAATTAATCCTAATCATTGAACAGTGCAGTCAGATTCAGTTATTTATTCAAATTGGATAAAAAGTTTATGTATCTAAGGAAACCCAGCAGATTGCATCCAGTCAGTGACTTGCAGCATTCCCTCCTCCCGGATGAGCATGTAGAGACAATGGACAGTCACTGGTGTTGACTTTGCAGCAATCCCTCATACTGAGCATGCATGTAGCGACAGTGGAGAGGAAAAACTCCCTTTTAACAGGAAGAAACCTCCAAACCTGACTCCCCTTTACTCCATCCAACAGGGAGGGAAGAAGAAGGAGGTAAAAAATAAGGAAGAT
Organism: Crenichthys baileyi; assembly: GCA_036173005.1. Lineage (NCBI taxonomy): Eukaryota > Metazoa > Chordata > Actinopteri > Cyprinodontiformes > Goodeidae > Crenichthys > Crenichthys baileyi. The sequence goes on along the minus strand of JAHHUM010001183.1, from coordinate 686,215 downwards.
AGCTCAGGATAACCTAAGCCACTCTAACTATAAGCTTTATCAAAAAGGAAAGTTTTAAGCCTAGCCTTAAAAGTAGACAGGGTGTCTGCCTCACGGACTAAAACTGGGAGCTGGTTCCACAGGAGAGGAGCCTGATAACTAAAAGATCTGCCTCCCATTCTACTTCTAGAGACTCTAGGAACCACCAGTAAACCTGCAGTCTGAGAACGAAGTGCCCTGTTAGGAACATATGGAACAATCAGATCTCTGATGTATGATGGAGCTAAATCATTAAGGGCTTTATATGTGAGGAGGAGATTTTTAAATTCTATTCTGGATTTAACAGGGAGCCAATGAAGGGAAACTAAAGTAGGGGAAATATGATCTCTCTTTTTAATTTTCATCAGAACTCTTGCTGCTGCATTTTGAATCAGCTGAAGGCTTTTAACTGCATTTTGTGGACATCCTGATAGTAAAGAATTACAATAGTCCAGCCTTGAAGTAACAAATGCATGGACTAGTTTTTCAGCATCACTTCTGGACAGGATATTTTTAATTTTGGCAATGTTCCGGAGAAGAAAGAAGGAAATCCTAGAAACCTGTTTAATATGGGATTTAAATGACATGTCCTGGTCAAAAATAACACCAAGGTTTTTTACTTTATTATCGGAGGTCAATTTAATGCCATCCAGGTTAAGTGATTGACTAAGCAGTTTCTTTTTTAGACTCTGGTCCAAAGACGACAACTTCTGTCTTGTCTGAATTTAGAAGCAGGAAATTTAAGGTCATCCAAGTTTTTATGTCTTGAAGACATGCTTGTAGTCTATCTAACTGGTTGGGTTCATCAGGATTTATGGATAAGTAAAGCTGAGTATCATCAGCGTAACAGTGAAAATTTATTCTATGCTGCCTGATAATTTGACCTATTGGAAGCATATATATATATAAAGAGAATTGGCCCAAGGACTGAACCCTGTGGTACTCCACAATTAACCCTGGAGTTTAAAGATGATTTATCATTTACATGAACAAACTGGAATATGTCTGACAGATAAGATTTAAACCAGCCTAGCGCTGTTCCCCTGATCCCTACAGCATACTCCAGCCTTTCTAATAGAATATTGTGATCGACTGTATCAAATGCAGCACTGAGATCTAACAGGACAAGTACAGACACAATTATCTGAGGCCATAAGAATATCATTAGTGACTTTCAGCAGAGCTGTTTCGGTGCTATGATGAGCTCTGAAGCCTGACTGAAACTCTTCAAACAGGTCATTGCTGTGTAAATGGTCACACATTTGATTAGCAACTATTTTCTCAAGAATTTTAGATAAGAATGGAAGATTGGATATAGGTCTGTAATTTCTTAAGTCATCTCGATCAAGCGAAGGTTTCTTAAGCAAAGGTTTAATTACAGCTATCTTAAAAGCTTGTGGTACATATCCATTTACTAAAGATCGACTAATCATATCTAAAATGGGGCTGGTAATCAGAGGGAACACTTCCTTAAATAATTTGGTTGGGATTGGGTCTAACATACAAGTTGAAGGTTTAGATGAAGCTAATATTTCTGATAACTCAGGAAGCTCCACAGGATCAAAACAGTCCAAACACAGATCAGGTTCTACAGTTACTTCCAATGTTGTGTCACTTGCTGAGGATGAAGTAATCATCTTCGGGAGTATGTCAAAGATTTTATTTTTAATAGAATCAATTTTATTTAAGAAGAATCCCATAAAGTCATGACTGCTAAGAGCTAAGGGAATGGATGGCTCAATAGAGCTATGACTCTGTGTAAGTTTAGCAACTGTACTAAAGAGAAACCTAGGATTATTCTTGTTCTCTTCTATTAATGATGAGAAATAAGCTGTTCTGGCTTGGCGAAGTGTCTCTTTATACAACAATAGGCTATTTTTCCAGATTATATAGGAATCCTCTAGGTGTGTAGAGTGCCATTTTCTCTCCAATTTTCTGACATTGTGCTAGTACGCAGCTCCGAATTAAACCAGGGAGCCTGCCTCCTATGAATAATTACCTTCTTTTTCAAGGGGGCTGCATTGTCTAATGCACCATACAATGATGAAGTAACACTATGAACAAAAGAATCAATTTGTGAAGGGGAAGAAACAAAATTATTGCCCTCCACTGTGTTTTTCAGTGATAATGAGGAGATTAAAAGTGGAACAGATTCTTTAAAGGTCGCTACAGCATTGTCTGATAATAATCTACTATAATGACATTTTCTTTCAGGTGTGGAGTACTCGGTTAAATTAAACTCAAAGGTTATTAAGAAATGGTCAGACAGGACAGGGTTATGAGAAGATATTGTTATGTCTTTACACTCAGTGCCATATGTCAGCACAAGGTCCAGAGAATGAAGACAAAGGTGGGTAGGTTTGTTAATGTTTTGAGCAAAGCCAATTGAGTCTAAGATAGCTTAAATATAGCCGTTAATGCTATCACTTTCAGTGTCAACATGAATGTTAAAATCCCCCACTATAATAACTTTATCTGTATTTAATACTAAATCAGATAAAAGGTCTGAAAACTGATCTAAAAATTGAGAGTAAGGGCCTGGTGGACGGTACAAAACAAGAAACAGAAGTGGTTTTAGTGCTTTGCAATTTGGATGAGGAAAACTAAGGATTAAATATTCAAAAGAGTTGTAGCTATTGACTGGTCTGGGACTAGTCAATAAATCGGACTGAAAGATGGTTGCTGCTCCTCCTCCTCGCCCAGTATTTCGAGGAATGTGAAAATTTAAATAATTAGTAGGAGTTCACTAATTTATAGTAACATAATCCACCTTACTTAGCATAACTTCTAATGTCCTCATGCTATAGAAGATATCCTAGAGCAGAACTTTCCATGACTGTCTGCAACAAATCAGGAACTTGTTCTCTTGTTTAAGAAATACCCAGCTTGCTACTGCTAAAACTGAATACAAACTTTAAAAAAAGGCGAACTAAAATCCATTAGCATTGCTTGAACCTTAGTAATCTGCACGACTAAATTATTGCTTGTTGAATTGTGGTAATATGATCCATTCCCAACTATAACAATAACAGAGTATTCACATTTTTCCTGCCCCGACATAAGAACAATTGTGAAGTTATGATTTGCTTATTAGGCTTTTCACATTAGCTTTTAAGGTTGGGAGCAGTTGATTGGAGAAGGCAAACAGACCGATGCAAACAGAAGAGAGTTAAGAGGCTCCACAATACGTATTGCATATTATAGCTTGTTAACTGTAATTAGCATAGTCCCAAAAGACTTTGCTTTATCTACACTTTGTCAAATTATGTCAGTCACATTTTGTTTAACTAGTGTGTAAGGATGTAGAACAACTTACATTAACTCTGGGCATTAAAGCCTATTATAACCCCGTCTTTCCTTTTATCTAAAAAACAAAAGACGTCACAGGCTTTGCTCCATTTTGTTCATTAAATTTATTCCCATGCCTCTTTCCTGATTCATCTCTATATCTGAGAAACATGTATAAAAACATTTTAACACAATCCACAAAGTAGTACTGAGACATGAATAAACTTGGATGGTGTGATGATGTGTGCAGCTCCTTATTTTTGTCATGTTGGTTTGTTGGAAGAAAGGCAATGGTGACTTCTCTCAGTTAACGCACATTTATTGATGCTGTCCTGAAGTGGATGCCACGCTGGAAGTGGCTCACTGTTTAGTAGGCAGCCAGAAACTCTCACAGTAAACTCCTCACAGTGCAGAAAAAAACAATGCATTTCACAAACTGTTTGAAGGCAATCCCCCCGCCACATCCTTCTTCCATCACTGCGGGCCCCGTTGTCAGGCACTCCCAAGATCTGCTCACCCTCCTCCTCCTTCATATGACCTTCACTCCTTACAGCTGGTGAGCTTTGGTTTCCTAGGGTTCTCCTCTTCAATCTCCTCTTTCGACACACACGCTTTTTAACCTTTTCAACTCTGTTTACACCCAAATTCAACAATTCTTATTAATAGCTGCTAATTAAGAATCTTGTTATCTTCTATAGTGCTTCCAAGCTATAAATACTTTTAAAGTGCTTAAAAATGCTTTCAAAATTTTAAATCTCCACAGTTTCCACAGTGTAACACAATGTTTCTAAACAGTTGAATGTTTGTTGTACTGTAAGTGAAAGACAACAAGGAGAAAAGTGTAAGGGCCTTTTTTTAACCAGCTGACCAGCAGTGTGCAGCAACAGGCAGGGGAGGGAAAGCGCTGCAATATTCTGTGGTCCATTCGTCCATGCTCTGGCATTTCATTAAAACACATTCAACCATAAGTACATCATCACAGGAAACGTTACAGAGTTTTTTGTACTACATTGATAACAGTAATAGGTCTTGGCCTAGTTGATGAACATTAAGGTCAGTTTCGAAGCCATGAGTTATGAGTTAAGGGACTCAAAAGAGCCAAAAAGCCAATGATTTTGTTCCCACATAATACCTATGTCTGTTTTAATTGGTAATGGACTGATAAATGGACTGAACTTATACAGCGCCTTTCCAGTCATACTGACCACTCAAAGCACTTTACAGTAGAGCCACATTCACCCAATCGTACTCACTAACGCGCAGACATCCATACACCGATATGCAGATCGGTAGGCAACTTGAGGTTAGGTGCCTTCCCCAGGGGCACATTGACATGTAGCAGGAGAAAGCTGGAATTGAACCCACAACTCACGGATGCAAGACGACTGCTTACTGAGCCACATTCACCTCCATTGTGACGTTATTTTTTTTCTGTCCAGATAATCTGTTTGAAGCACGAATAGAAAATGAATGGATTGGTCATTAAAGCAGGGAAATACAGTCAGAAAGGGTTTTAAAGGATTAGAGCCTGGGTTTATTAAACTTAATTACGGTTCCCACTATATCTGTCTCTCGACGCATCTTAATGATAAGGCAACATATCACAAAGCAACCTAAAAATGGTAAATAAACCACTATGCTATCTAATACTTTCATTTTCTGTTTCCTAGTTTTTATTACATAATATATTATATACTGTATAGTAAAACTTTTAAATGATCAAGCCACTTTGCTGTGTTTGGGTCTAATTATCTCCGCAGCATCAGTTATAGCAGTCTGAAGGAGCTGAAAGAGCTGACAGGCCAAGATCACTAAACAGACCTCATGAGGTCGTCTATGAGACACACACGCTTACAATGCTTACAGTGGTTCAAAATATCCCAGTTATCGGAGCCGCAGCATGTGGCGGATAGAGTTAAAAATGTACGTAGAGAGCGTCTGAAGCAGGATTCATGGCGACAGCGAGGCGCGGGCCATTCTGGGAGCAGGAATTCTGGGATGCAGTTGTTATGGTCATCCAGAAAAATGAAGCAGTGAGGGAAGCGCACACAGATTGTTTCAATGTTTATAAGAACGATTATATCACTAGTTAAATAAATGCAGGGTCTGTAGGTGTGTGTGCTTTACAGCCTATGTATAGCATATCATATGGATAACAAGCAAGTCTTGAGTTGAAGTAAATAATTCCCAGATTTTTGAATACTTTCAGCAGGACAAAGAAACTGACTCATATCCATCACTGTACAAATATCACCCCCCTTCAGCACTTTCACACTATATGATCACCATGTCTAATGATAACAGCCTTCATGACGGCTGTGACACTCGCTTTATCTCTGCCATAAGCGGACGTCTGTAAAGATACACCAGGGGCCAGCCGCAGACAGAAGCATGGTGACATAATATCTTCATTTGGCCCTTCTTGATGTCTCCAAAAACCGACCCTTCGGATAATTGTATACGCCGTTAAACAGTGAAAATGTTATACTTTCATTATCTGCATGTAAAGTAACTAATAACAAGCAAAAGCGTAAGATTAAGATTCAAAACACAATTTCACAGAAATGAAACCGAGGTGGTGGTGGTGTCAATATTGATGTGGAGGGCGTACACAAACATTTTAAGACATAAACAGTTTAAGTATGGCCTCTACCCAGAAATAAATACAAAGTAAAGTTAAACTAAAATCTACATTTAATTTAAACAACTGGTACAAGTTCAGTAATCACTGCAAAACAACAGGGTTATGGAGGCCAAGTTAAGGCAAGAGTCAGTGAAACAGACAGAGAGCAGAAAATCAAGAACCATTCAAATCTTTGTGACGCCTTTTATCGAACTGCATGACTGTTCTGAGGTGATATATATTGAGAGATATTGGTATTTTAGAAAGAAAGATAATCGAAACAGAAATTGTAACCTACCGTTTATGTATATTGACCTCTGAATTTTGTCACCTGATGACTGATTTTCTATTTTTTCTTCCAGCACAACAGCAGAGAGCTTGACCAACAACAATGAGGCAGAGCTACAGAAACGGTGTCAAGAGAGACAGCAGGAAATTGACCACATGCAGCAGGTGCTTGAGACAAAGATTCAGCTCCTGCAGGAGGTTGGTGTGGTCCACTCCACCTGTCTCACACATGGGCTTCGTCTTCATGAATCTGAAATATTTCTCTGTGTGTTTGCAGGAGGCCCAGCTAGCGCGTAGTGAGGCAGAGAGAATGGCCTCGCTGGCCGGATCACACTCTCACGCCTCCCTCATTTCCTTAGACGCCACCATGGAGGACATCCCTGAGGACAAGAGAGCTCCAAACATCCTGTTCCCATCCAACAAAGACAAGTACAGAACACTGAGGAAGTCTTTTTCAGTCTCTTTCCGTCTTTTGGACAGAATAGAACTACTCAAATCAATCCCTGTTTACCATTACCTGTTCCTCTCTGTTTATTCTCAGGTTTATAGAGGAACTGACTAAGGAACTGCACTCCAAGGAGGCTCTCATCACAGAGCTGTGTGGTGAGAAGACAATACTCACACATAGAGTTGGAGAGCTGGAGGAACAAGTTCAGGAGCTATCTTCATCTCTTTTACAGAAGGACAGGGATGTTGAGGTAAATTCTGTCTTTCTCTCTGCTCAGAAATATGCCTTACAAACAGAAACATGGGTATGTTTTAAGATTATAATCTGTTATCTGTTGGACAGTTCTATCAGGAGGAGTTTGGTCAAGAGAGGCTTCGCATCGAACAGGAGATGCAGGTTAGTAGACCTCAGTAAAAACAATCTGAGCCATTTGTTTTGGAATTTGTTATAACATTGGATCATTTAGCCATGTTATTGTGCCCCTTCCACGGTTTCTGATTACTGGAGTGGCTAACACAAACAGGAACTGATTTCTGGTACAGGCAGGGGTTTGCATGCCATAATTACACATTTGCCACATCAGTGAGCGTGAATTAGCCATCCCATAGAGTGCTACCTTCAAACCAACTGAAAAAGCATATGTTTAAAAGAAATCCTGAAGGACATAAAAGTGTATAAGTTGTTTTTACTTAATAAGAAACCAGATTCTGTTTGTATTTGAAAGCATTTTTTTTATGTAAGCTTTTCATAGCCCTCCGTAATAGTTGGCAAACCTGCTATAAGATTTACGAAAGGCCTTTAAAACATTTCATCTTCTGCTGAAGGAGCACAATCTCACAGGAAAACATTTTAAAACGTCAAGCCTTATTAGCATCTGTAAAAATCCCTATAAAATAAATACAAATGAAGCATTTTTTATTTACACTTTACTTTTAACTTGATCAGATTGTCTAGGAAAGTTTAATTAGCCATCCATGGATCTTCCCAAGATAGAATACAGAGGCTCATTACTCAAAATGGGAAAGATAAGAGAAACAACCATTCACTTGAGGCAGATGTGTGTTGATATTCATAAGTCAGGAAATGGCTACTTGCACATATCTACAGCCATAGCAATAATTAAAAAGTTTGTAACCATTTTGAATGGTGACAAACAAGACTGGATGAACATCCAGGTTTATTTTGTCCTCACAGTGAAGAGGATGTAAGGAAGGTGGAAAAAAATCTCTAAAGCTCACTGTTAGGGAACTCCAGCAAAGAGTGACATCTAGGGGTCACCAGGTCTTCATAATACCCATCTATGTTGCACGCCAATGTTCTTTGGGAGGCAGAAGAAAATCCTTTTCTCTACTTACATCACTTTCCCAGGAACCATGCTTTTTTGGTCAAATGAGATTAGTCTTTTGGGAAACACTCCAGGTGGTCTAGCGTGAAACAAAGAAGCTTATTTCGAACAGCAACTTATGTCCATCATTAGGCAAGGTGGAGGTTCTGTGATGCTGTGGGCATCTTTCTCTTCCAAAGGCCCTGGGATCCTTAATTAGAGTCCATGTCATCTTTATGAAATACAAGGATATTTTAAATAAAAATCTGTTGGGCTCTGCCAAAAAAAATAAAATGGATTATTATTAAGTCTTTCAGCAAGATAATGATCTGAGTCAAATGTTTAAGCCTTATATAAAAAATGTATGAAGAGAAGAAAGCGACAACCTTTTTTGCTTTTGTAATACATTTTTTCCCCAATTTTATTTCTTGTTTTTTTTTTCAATTTTATAATTGATACAATGACTATTTTCAATCACAGGTTATTGTCAAATACATTGGCATCATTTTAGAGTAACTGAAAGAAGCAATTGTTCATAGTGTCAGGGGTGCAACAGAGAAAACCTTCCTGCAAAACATCTCTGTTATAAGTTGAAGGTCAGCCTGTCTGTGCGCAGTCTGCTGTGACCGTGTTTACCGACTAATTACTGCAGTCCTCTAAAGCTAACAGAGAGGAGCGACGTGGCATAAAAAGACCTGTGCACTTATAAAGCTGGCATTGTATGCTGCATCGTGTGAGGCTTCCAGCTGCACAGGGCTTATTACAGAGCTTTCATCTCATCACATAAAGTGCCAGAATCTCATTTACCCTACAGGCTATTTCTGCAATGACAGATCCAAGGACACATAGCTTTCCTAGTACCAAATCAAACCCTAACCACCGCTCCCTCTCCTAGGACAGAAACCGTACTTTTAAAATGTAACTTCAGAATTATACCCATTCAGCGGCATTTATCTGAGGAGCCTAAAGACTTAAGCGCTGGTGACTGGCTCTAATCCAAACGTCCCAGCATTTCCCTGAAGCATATTTTTTGTTGCTAGGCGTGTTTCTCACCAACAGTCTTTTGTCAACATGGTGTCTCTGCTGCCGCTTTAACTTGTAAATCAATTTAAAATGAAGAATGCAAATGGACCCACCAAACCGGTTCTCAGTTTAAATCTGAAACAAGATGAAAGGAAAATGTGCATCTCCTTATGATAGTCCGCAGAGAAAACATAAACGAGTCTGGGTTTATGATAAAACAATTGGGGACACAGGAATTGCGTAAGATTTTGTCAAGGTGTGCAGAATTTAAATATAATAAAAATACATGATAAACACCACCTGGCTCATAAGTATTTGTGGACATGAGAAGATGTCGGCAAAAGAGAAGCACAAGCTTACTGTCATTGTTTGCAAATATATTTGAACTTGTTTGTAAAAGGGCGGTGCAAATGGATTGTGTGATGGTTGAGTTATGAAGTTATGCTGCAGAGAGTGCAAGAAAGTATAGAAGACTGAAATATTGTATGCCCAATCCTTGTCTTTTTGGCCCGCTTCTAAAAACTCTAAGTTAAAACATTTCCCTTAAAACTGGTAAGATGTTCAGTAAGGCAAATCTGTAATAAATAAAAAACATACATTTTATTTGGCAGTTTTATTATGAAAGAGCATAAAGAAAAGAACAAAACAAGATCCAACACAACCATAAGCACCATAAGAAAACCTTAAATCTGTAGCAAACAAGGACTGCAGTTCTGCTTTTGTCTGGAGTGAAAACCTGAAGCAGCTCTAATGCAGGGTTTCTTTTTGTTGTAGGAACACTTTCTTACTGCAAAGGTAGGTTAATGTATCAAATAAATCATAAAATCAATAGAATACTAATAGTAGTTTTAGTAATGTCCTGAAGAACACTTCCAACAGAGGGTGACTGTCCCTAAAATGGCCAGCAGCTCATCTCAAAGTAAAAACCACTGAAAACCTTTAAAGTGAAATATACCTTTGTAAAAAATAAATGTTGCACATGTAAAACAGAATTTAAATAAAATGAATACTTGAGATCCTTATGGAGAATACTTGGAGGCTGTGACTGCTGCCACAGTAGTAAAACTAGTTTTTCTGGCATTTACTTTTGGATTATATTTTGTTCATTTCTATGTCTGCCTATTTCATTCTGTATATGAAGAAACACCAACATTTTTCAGGTTTTCTGTCAAAGAAAGACACTGAAATACAGTATGTATGGTGTGTCTATGTTTCCATGAAGTGTTCTCTTTCATATTTGCGTGAGCGCTGCAGGCATTTCCCTGGCTAGCCGTTTAAAGGCTCTGATTTCAGCTGAGCTGTCGATAGGTCAGGTTGACCTTTGAGTGCACAGAGGCCCCGGCACTGATATCAAATTGTGTTGTTGGTTTCAGACCAACATCAGTTATACGAGCTCTTAATTGACTCTCCAGACACTACGGACATGAATGCTGAGAGGAGGAGGCTTGAGGTCGATAAAAATGTTGACTTTTTACACATTTCATTCCAAATGGTATTTTTGTCAATGGTTATCAATGAATTTATCGTGGTTTTATGTAAACCTGGAAAAAGTGTTATTAACAGTATGTCCGGCACAAATCAGCTTAAGAGAGATATGAGCTAGAGGAAATGGCTCTGTCTCAGTAATTAACTTTTAAATAAGCAGCCACCAAACACCTTAAAACAGACAGCTCTGACATTAATCAAGACACTTGGGTTCACTTCGTCCTGACACAGAGGTTCGGCTCAGAGGATGGAAAGTCTATGGATGTTGAGCTCGAGTGTTACAGCATGACTGTCTGTTTGTGCTACTCTAGGGACAAAAAACAAATATAGTTACTGTGGGGATAGGCTGGGGCTTTTAAATGGAGGATAGAGGTCTGATTGTTTATCACATCCAAATTGTTTGTTTGATAAGAGGTAACAGGAGAGGAAAAATTAACAGAGAAACAGTACTGTGCAAAAGTTGTAGGCAGGTGTGGAAAAAACGCTGTAAACAAAGAATGCTTTAAAAAATTGAAGTGTTAATTATTTATTTTCATTAATCAACAAAATGAATGAACAAAAGAGAAATCTAAATCAAATCAATATTTGGTGGCACCACCCTTTGCCTTCAAAACACTATCAATTCTTCTAGGTACACTTGCACACAGTTTTTGAAGGAACTCGGCTGGTAGGTTGTTTCAAACATCTTGGAGAACTAACCACAGATCTTCTGTGGATGTAGGCTTTCTCACATCCTTCTGTCTCTTCATGTAATCCCAGACACACTCAATGATGTTGAGATCAGGGCTCTGTGGGGGCGACACCATCACTTCCAGTAAGTCTTGTTCTTCTGCACGCTGAAGATAGTTCTTGATGACTTTGGCTGTATGTTTGAGTTTGTTCACTTAGCATTTTGTAAATTGATAAAAATAAACAATCATCATTTATATTTCTGAATGCATTCTTTATTTGCAGCATTGTTTCACACCTGCCTAAAACTTTTTCACAGTACTGTAGATATATGCTGTAGATATATGCCTTTATTTTTGTTAAATATGATAATTTTCCACTCAGCTAATGAAAACATGATACAAAATGTGACCTTAATGAAAAGTATGTTTAATAACTACTTAAAGACTGTTATTTTGAAAAAGTACTTTTAATCTGACAAACGAGCTTCATCAGAATGCATATTCTAATTTTTTGAATAGGACATCTTGATGTCACCTGGATACTCTATGTTTGCTAACAACATAAAGAGGCTCATAGGACCCGCAGACCAACACGGGGGCCCCACAAATGCTCAGCTTAAATTTATAGAAATGTTTATGAAGAATGGGCCTGTTTTTAAATTTAATCTGAAGTTTTGTCAAAAGCAAATGTTAATGAATTTAAAATGCATTGAAATTACAATTTATTTATTTAGAATTCCTGCTATTGCAGCTTATCCTGAATTTATTTTATCTGTCAGCCTAAGCCATCAAAGTTATTAGGAGGGGCAAACACTGAAAAGGTGACTGGTTTGTAGTTAAGAGGCCGTGCAACCTGATAGGTCTATTCAGTGAGTCATAATGACAGATTAAATATTTTCATGATGGACTGTAGCACTTTGAAAATGAAATAATAAAACAAATACTGTCCTTTTTGTATATGATTTTACATAGATTGAGCTCATCACACATTTAAACTTTTTTTATTATTATTGTGGCACTTTTAACCCTCTATACTAACAATCTTGGTCTCACTCTGAGAAACAAGCATTGTGATTGTGTCTCCCCTGATCTTTGGCTCATATAATTTTACATTGCAGGCTACTGAGCATTTCACCTGTTTATTCAGGCGCACTGATCTTAGTCAACAGGGCAGAAGCAAATGACAAACTCCCGAAGGGGGACACCATTCTGTCTCTTCAGCAATATCATCAAAATAATTTAAAATATTAATGTAGATTCGATTTATTTCCGTGTAGTACCTGTTACGTTTCCACCATGACCGCTATCCGCAGTAATGATTTATCTGAGAAGACCGGAGTTTAGCTGCACCGGGCTGCCCCACCCCTGCTCCTCCTGCATGGTGCGCTCCGCCGCTGCAGGTCCATCTCCTCGGAAGCGACATCATTATCTCCCCGCAGGATCTCCGGCACTTTGCTCCAACATGCAGCGTGTTTGTGTGTGTAGCCGTCGTTGGAAGCCCTGAAATGAGCAAACGGACTCCTCTAGAGCCGCATACACGGAAGGAGGAGTCAGAGGATCGCCCCTTTTAACCAGCCTGTTACCGCGGCACGTCCGTGTGGAGACCGGCGGATCGTCACCGCTCCCCGGTCAGGATGAACCTGTCCGTGTCCGTGACAGCCGAGCTGTGCTGGTACTGCCGCAGAGGCGTGTAGGATGGCGCTGCTAGGAAATACAAAACAGCAGTTTACTTACAGCCAGGGGACACTACACAGAGAGAAACCGGGTCTGATTAAGTTAAAGAGACATACCCTCTCACTCCGTGCGCCATATTCACGATGCACCTGGACTGATGGATATCTGGGAATCACTTAATATCCCAAGCTTTTCTTTGGAATCACATGTGCAGCCAATATATAAGGCTCCTTTAGTCATCTATAAGGGATCTAATTTGATCTGAGGATCCATGCTCTCTCAAGTGTCTGAGTAACCTCTGTACTTCATACTGGAAAGCTGGGAGAATGCTTGATATCAAGATGAAGGAGACATGTAGAATCTGTGGCCGGGAGCTCTGCGGGAACCAGAGGCGGTGGATCTTCCACCCAGCCTCCAAACTCAACCTACAGGTGCTGCTGTCCCATGCCCTGGGTCAAGAGCTGACCCGGGACGGCAGGGGGGAGTTTGCCTGCTCCAAGTGCACCTTCATGCTGGACCGCATGTACCGCTTTGACACAGTCATTGCCCGAGTGGAGGCTCTGTCCATCGAAAGGCTGCAGCGGCTCTTGCAAGAAAAGCATCGGCTGAAGCAGTGCATCGGCGGTTTGTACAGGAGGACTAATCTGCAGGAGGGGGCTGTGACATTTACTGAAAATAATGAAGGGTCTGGAGATGGGATGGTGGATATTTCAGGTCTAACCCACGCAAAGTACTGTTCCCTGGTCCAGGAGGATTTGGTCTACTCTTTGTACGAGTCCTGGGCTGATGATGGGCTGGACTGCCACCATCACCACCACCCACCGTGTTCTGCTGGTCCAGGGTCAGAGGCCACAGGTGCAGGCTCACACCACTGTCGACCCAGCACTCCCAGATGTCGAGGATGCTCCTACTGGCGGGTGGCAGACTCTGACTATGAAGCTGTGTGTAAAGTGCCCAGAAAGCTGGTAAGAAGTACCTCTTGTGGACCATCGAGATATTCAGCAAGCGTCATAGGAGGGAGTATAACAGGTGGAGAAGCGGAGAGAAAGAACGATACAGAGGAGGCCCCATCATCTCGAACTCTGGTCCCTGGATCTCAGGATATTTCCAGGACTTCAGACAGTGATCGCACTCTGGCTGGACAAGCCAGCTCCAGCCCATCAATCGCATCCCTGGAGATGGCTGAAGACACCACTCAATCTGGAGCAATGAGAGATGGATCACTGATCTCCCCCGGCGAAGCGATAGAAGACCATATATCTGACTCTCTGTCTGAGGAGCACATGGGAATGACACTGTCCTCACCTGGGCCCAGCCTGTCTCTGACCCTCAGTTTGCTGCAAAGCTATACAGCCTACCGGCCAGTCCAGCACGCTAGAGGAAGCAAACTGCCGGTCCTCATCCGACGAAGCTCCAGGAGTGGAGCCACGCGGCTGCATTTCCTAGATCCTCTACTAGGGATGCCTTTTGGAGAAAGAGACAACCACATGCCCACTCCCGAGCTGGAGACCCCTTTGATCAGGGTGAATTTGGAAGAGAATCACAATCTGAGCTATGCTGACATGGAGGATTTATTGGAAGACTTGTACAAAGAATGTCCTCCCCCACCTCCACATCAGGTATTAGACCTTCCAGAAAACCACGTTGCTGCTGAGAGAAACTATTTTTTTCCTCGGCAGCAGCCAGAGTTAACCGCCTAACCCGCTTCAACGTTTCCCTGTGCATCCTGCCCATGAAGTGTTGCTCCCTCCTCTTTTTTTAGTTTAAGCTGCTTCATAATCAAGATGTCGGTTACTTATACTGCCCACAGCCTCTTAAAATAGCTTCAACTCAAGAGGATGTGAGCTGTGGTTTGTGTGTGTGATGTGCCTAGTCTTCTATGTGTGGTTTCATCACACTTTGCAACTGCAGTCAGGTTTAGGTAGGCAGTTGCACATGGCACGGCCTAGATCCTTCATTAGTGTGTGTGTGTTAACAAACCATAAGGTCATTTTTACTGTCAAAACACGAAGTGGGAAATGAAGGCGCAGGTGTTTATATAGATCAAAGTTATCTTAAAGGGATTTTTGAGCTGAGGTTCTGTGAAGTTTTGTAGAAGTCGGGTGTCACGGCGAGTGAAGTTTGGAGAAAAGTCAAGGAATCAGTTTTACTCTGCTAGCAGATGGGAGTCAACTTTTTAGCTGATCATAGCTCCTAAAAACAACTCTAAGTGAAAATGTACAAACCCCCTGGAATACGACGCCACATTCACAAATATTAAATGTCTACAATCCAGAGGCTGTTCAGTTTGTCACGGTTTCCTCAGCTGAGCAAGGTCCGTGTTACTATACCAACTACACTGATGGATGCTGCCAGCTGCATCAGTGGCTTTCATCAGCTCTGACCCGTCTGTCCGCTGCCATTTGTGAAAAGATTGTACATACCTGTGCCTTTCCAGCTCTTGTAGCCGTTTGGAAGTCATCCAGGCGGACTCACGGATCAGACGAACGGCCAGCGTAATTTTGCATAGCAACACATCATCGTTTGACTGAGTTTGAGTTGCTTCACTTTTCTACAAACTCACTGTGATATGACATCTTTCTAGAGTTGCAAGGGAGCGGAAATCGTCCACTAGCAAATTTGGGGAAATGCTTAAAATATAAAACTTTTCATGGAGATCATGGAAATTTATAGAAAATATCTGAAATTTGGAAGTACTTAAGCTCTATCATATCCAAACATAAAACTATAAACACGTTTTGTCAGAGGCTGACATGCATGAAAAATAACAGTTAAAGATAAAGAGCACATCATACAATAAAAAAAATATTTTAACCAATATTTCTAGAAATCATTTTTGCATGGGATAGAGGAATTCACAGTACATGTAGCGGTTGTGGTCTCAGTACCATGGGATTGAGAAATAGCACAGATATACTCGAGTGAATTCTGGTAGTTTTGGATAATATTATACTAAAAATAAATGTTCCCAACTGGATTTATGACCCATGTCAGGGCTAAATTCAGTATTTTAAATACCAAGGTTTTTTTTTCTACAGGTAATTTAACTGTTGCTGATTATACCTCCAGTTTCGCTGTGAACAAACTTTCCCTTTTAATGCTGTAATAGAATGACATGCCATTGCTAAACTAGTTAAATGTAGGATTTGGCCCACTTTAAATCTGCATTGCTGCAGAGAATCTTCTGCTTCAGTATGAATGTTTGCAATACAAAGAAAAACACCCCAAGCTCATGCCATTCAATAATGTTCTTTAAGGGGGATGCATTTATTCTCTAAAGCACAGACTGATGACCGAAGTAGGTCAGATAAGGGAAGGCATTTAGACAGAGTGGCTCCGCTGTTGGCCTATTTTCTGCAGGCCTTGGGGCAAAGTGATCCACACAATGTCAGACCATCTCAGCTCATCTCAGCTCTGGCTGGCTGCTCGAGCAACACGATTCAAGTTTATTTCTTGTATCTAAAAAACAAAACCTTTTTGTATTTATTGGGTAAAGTTCTGAAACATACTACACACTAACCTCAGTGTTAATAGAAGTTCAGATCATCACATGATGATAAGTATACTTGTCATGCTTTTAGTGAAATAGGGTGGGTAGGAAAAGATAATATTTTAGGTGAAGTTTTGCGTATCAATGCTCACAAACCACTCCAGTGGCTCCTCTGCTTTATACGGCCTGTTAGCCTACAGTATTGCAAAGAGATTAGAGGTTTGCGACTGATATTCGATTGCAGCTTCTTTGTAAATCTTTAACCTGCCGATACCAATGTTTGCCCATTTCAGTTTCTCATTAAGAAGCAGAATATAATATGAAAAGAACAACATTAAAAAGAGGATTTGACTATTTGAAAACAAAAACAAAATGAGCTTGACATTTTAGTGTCTTATTAGCAATTAGCGGGGTTATCACAGCTAGCATTACTAAAACAGCACTCTCTGTGTTGTATTCCCTGGAGAATGTAGGTCCTTACCTGTCAAAATGCCCAAATTCAGAATAAGAACAGAGCATCTTTGCTGTACCGTGTAAGCCTTCCTGTTATTTGTTGAAATTCCCACTCTCTCACAGCCTGAATGAACCACAGTAATACTTGGTAAAGCAAACCCATTTAAATGGCTTTTTGTGTCTCTGTGGTTCATTTGTCTTAATTTTTAATCACCTCCCTTATACTGAAAAAATACTACCTGCAAGTCCTCTTCCCTCAGCAACAGCTTCCATACAGAAGAGTATTAAAAAGATTAGGTAATTGAGTTGTTGAAAATCATCCAATTCACCAATTACCAGCTAAATAATTTGTATTGTAGTGCATCTCTAGTATTATGTAATCCTATGTGGAGGTTAACCTTGTACACTTTCCATAAATCTGAAACAAAACAGTGGGTTTATGACAAATCATTCATTCATTCATTCAATGAATGAATTATTACAAATAAATTTAATTCCTACTTTTTCAGAGCCTCGTTGAGGAGCAGCAGACTCAACTCAACCAGTATGAATGTGCAGCGAGTCAGTGCGTCAGCGAGCTGCAAAAGGCCCAGCTCCAGGTGCAATCCTTGCAGGCCAAGATTCAGGAGAGCGAGGCCAACAACATGGTGAGGCGCAATAAAAATAGCTGCACCTTACATTTGGATATTTTTATCACACTGCAGGTCAGATTTTGTTTTTCCTTCTCTAGAAGCTACAGGAGAAGCTGAACGAGATGGAGTGTGAGCTGCGTTCGCTCCGACAGGCGGCTCAGCGTCAGGAAAGAACCATTCAGGGCCTCACAGAGTCCATCACTACCAAAGACAGTGAGGTCTGTGTTTGCAGATGAGGAAATGCCAGTATAAGAAAATTTCTGAACCTTTTTTAAAATTTGCTGACTCCTATCTTCCTTCTCTTTCTACAGGCACAGGAGCTGTACCATCTGATTGAAGGCCAAAACAACACTCTGTGTAAGCTCCAAGAACTGGCCCACCGTAACCAGCTTGCTCAAAGCCAGGTGGGACCTGATGCATGTTTTTTTGTTGCGTCCTATGACCCAGAAGCTGTCCTTATTTAAGGTGAAGATATAAAGTCTGATCCTTTTATATTTTCTTCAGACTCCTGCAGGGATTAGTGAGTGCCTAACACTCGCCCAGCTACAGGGTGAGTTGGTCAGGGTGCAGAGCTCGCTGTTCTCGCTGGGTCTGGAGTTGGATACCAGCCAGAGGAGTCTAAAACAGAGCCAAAGGCAAGGGGACGACCTGCTGAGATTTAAGGACAGACTGAACTCTGACCTACAAGAAGCACTGCAGCACAGGGAGGTCACCGAAAAACACAACCAGGTCAGCGCGGACATACATGTGCGATTTACCCAAGTGCATAAGGCGTGTGTGTGTAACCTCTCCTGTTCCTGCTGCAGGACCTGCGCTGTGCTCTGCAGAAAATTCGCTCTGAGCTTCAGACCAAAGAGGCGGCTCTGAAGGAGTCCGAGGCAGAGAAGATCGCAGCAGCACAGGAGAAAGACAGAATCATTGCACAGCTCGAACGTTCCCTGCAGGACAAGGAGCAACAGCTGCAGGTAGGGCCACACGTTGCATTCACAAAGACATAGATGCTCATGTGCATATGTTTCTTGGAACGGGTTTTCGATCCGCTGAATGTTACTGTCTTTAGGAGTATTCTGAGATGTTGGAGTCGACAAAAAGTTCCAAACCAAGAGATGCACTGCTGGAGAAGCTGAGAGAGCGGATTAAAGAGAGAGACAGAGCTCTGGAGGTAAAACACAAGCACACGATGTGATGATGTTACTGTAACAATATAAACTCCTCAAAAGAATTAGCAAACACTCCTTTAAGATAGTAATTTCCCACCCTTTTAATGGTACTAGTTTGTGTTTTATCTGATTTTGTTTGAAAGCCTTTTTAGTCACCTTTACTACCAGGTACAACGTATAAGTGTCATGCATTCACAGAATGAGCAACATAGCTAAATGAGTGTGTTTAGATGTGCCAGATCCATACAAAGCCACAACAGCTTGACATGTCCCGCTCCTCATGCCGGTCACCAGCCTGGCTACATTTTGCTGTTTGTTGGCATTCCTTTCCTAGAGTATGTGTTGTTGAAAGTCAACCAGATTGGTGGTGTTGGTTTCTCTCGCACATATAGCACTGCCGTGCTTATTCCACAAGTGCTCGGTTAGGTTGAACTAACCAGTCTGAACATCTAGAGGTACTCTGATGGTCCTGGCTCTGTGGGATAACTTTTGATGTCATCCTGAATGCCCAAGTTAGTTCTTAGATCCTGGAGATCTGGTTTGCATGTTAAAGAGAGATATACCATCCAACACCATCACCTTCCCCCTGTAAAAAATGTCTTATGTGTGCACCAATCTGCACATATCAGGCCCATTTGTGCAGGTGTGATTGCAAGCATAAAGGTTGGACATGTGCAGTATGTTTCTCACTGTCTAACCAGAGATCTATAGATGGCAATGCTGTTCAAATCTTGACTGTAAATCTCTAGAAGAAAGTCACAGTTGCTCTGTGAAGCAAGGATGGGGAACCATCCTTATTGGGGTGTTGTTTTCCTAAGACACTCCTCTGTCGTCGGTCTTCGATTTCACCAGTCCTGAAGGGGCATTTTGTTGCAGGACCCATGCACACCGATGGAACTTGAAGCTTAAAACAACAGGAGAACATTGCAGGGGTTTTTGATAGCTTTTTGAAGGGGACCTACTCATGTTTAGCTGTGTTGCTCATTCCAGTGGTGGACAATACTTGCTAGTTGAACCTCGTAGTAAGAGTAACTAATCAGGTTTTTCAATGATTTCAAAACAGCAGCAATAAGCATTCTTTAAAGGGAGAAACGATTGAATTAAATAACGTTTCCAAAATCGTTTTGAGGAGTTTAAACACTAAAAACACATGATGTTGTAATAAGACAGTCTGGATGTCAAACTAGGGTTTATTGAATGAAGGAACACTGTTCCTGCCTGCAGCGCTCCATCGATGACAAGTTCTGCTGTCTGGAGGAACGTGAGGGCCAGGTGAGGTCGCTGCAGCTCGCCCTCAGGGAGAAAGAGCGGGACCTGGAGAGGCTCCGCTGCATCCTGTCCAACAACGAGGAAACCATCACGGTATGCTCATGAGTGCATCTCGGAGATATTTTGGGGGTTTTACCTGCTATTTGTATAAATGGGTCCGTGTGGTATTGTATTTTTCTACCACCAGAGTTTGGACGCTCTGGTGCGCAGTAAAGAGCTGGAGCTGGAACAGGCGGCAGAGGCCTACAGGAACCTGCAGTGGCTAAAGCAGAAGAGCGAGGAGAAGGAGAAAAGCGCTCTGAGAGAGAAGGACACCATTATTCACCAGCTGCAGGCGGCACTGCAAGCGCGCAGCCAGGAGATGCAGGTAACACCAAAGACCTCCTATTATCAGGGTCTCTAAAGTGCAGCTGTTTGGCCAAACCTGTGTTACCAGTTCTACTTTTGCAAACACAACAGATATTGCTGACTCTGCTCCC
Organism: Crenichthys baileyi; assembly: GCA_036173005.1. Taxonomy (NCBI): domain Eukaryota; kingdom Metazoa; phylum Chordata; class Actinopteri; order Cyprinodontiformes; family Goodeidae; genus Crenichthys; species Crenichthys baileyi. Next base: position 665,890 of record JAHHUM010001183.1, on the reverse strand, counting down.
TGTGGCCGCTTCCTGTTTTATGTACATGTGCAGGATCTAACTACCGCGCTTGTTGCCCGGGTCCAGGCTGGTCCCACTGGGGTTGTGGAGGAGCTGAAGGCTCAGCTCGCTCTTAAAGAGAAGCTCTTCCAGGAGCTGCTGTCCGACCGTAGCCAGCAGACTGATGAACACCAAGCACAGGTCCAATATCTGCTCAACACGCTCAGCTCCAAAGACCAGTATCTCCAGGTATGCAGTGGTGATGAAAAAGAATATGTGCCTTACAGATGCTAGATCGGAGTACAAAATAATCCCTTCATCTTTTTTCTTTCAGGACTACTCCTACAGGCTTTCCTTAGTGATCAGTGAGCGCACGAACGAGCAGCAGGAACTTCGCAAACAGTTGACACAGACGGAGCAGGAACTGCATGAGCTGAGGAGGGAGAAGGAGAGGGAGATGGGAGGAGAGACAGAGCATCTACGAAGCCTGCTCAAAGAAAAGGAAGCCTTTATTAAGGTATCTGGTTATGCATCTCTCTTTGATTTACCCGTCACCTTGTCTTCTTCGCTCCTGATCTTCTCAGTACACTTTGTGTCAGGAGCTGATTCAGGAGCAGGAGGAGGCTGTGCAGGAGGAGAGTGAGGCTGAAATTAAGGCTCTGAAGGAGGAGATTCAGCTGGTGCTGAAGAAGGAGAAAGAGGCTCAGGTATCTTGTGACCCCCAAGATGCTGCACCAAAGCCATCTTTGTATTTAATTTTACATGGTGTTGTTCTCTTTCTGCAGAAGGAAATCTCTGATCTGCGTTCTTCTCTGGCCCATCAGCAGATACAGAGTACAGTGACAGAAGACCGCACTCATCACCAAGCAAAAGTGTGTCATTTAGGGAAAAAAATCATTTTTGAAATTTTTTTGTACAGTGCCCTGTAGAAGTATTCATACCTTTTCACATTTTTTTCAAATTCTAACCACAAAATGTGTTGTTTTTATTGATATTTTATGTGATAGACCCACACAAAGTGGCACGTATTTTGAAGTAAACAGAAAAATGTTTGTATCTATTCAGCCTCCTTTATTCTGATACCCCTTTATAACACCCATTGCAACCAGTTGCCTAAGTGAAACATTGAGTACCAACAAATACAAGTCAGGAGTAGCGCACCATTCCCACAGTAAAACATGGTGGCAGCGGCATCATGCTTGTGGGAAACTTGTCAGGGTTGATTGGCAAAATAAAGGGGAATCCAGGAAGAAAAACCTCTTAGAAGCTGCAAAAGATTTGAGGCTGGAGAAGAGACAATGATAAGCCACTATGTGTTTGTTTATCACAAAAAAGACCAATAAAAAACAATTACATTTCTGGTTGTAACATTACAAAATGTGAAAACTTCCAAAGAGTAAGCATATTTCTGCAGAACACTGTATATTTTTCTCATTCTTAACTCTTCCTACTTCTGGTCATTAGTGTGTGCTGGAGCAGCTGGTGTCTGAGTACAACAAGCTGAATGACGCCCTAAAGACAGAAAAGAGGTTATACCAAAATCTGACACAGCTTAACAGGAGTGATGGGTAAGGGGGATGCTTTCATTTCTGTGAATACAAAAACAGTTTTCTTTTAGGATTTTTACGAATTTATGCTTTCCTCTTTTTGCAGAAACAGCAGCGCAGAGAAGATCCAGACCCTGCACACTGATCTGGATTCAGTTCAGGCACTTCGAGGGCAGCTAGAGGAGGTTCTGTCCAGGACCCGTAGCATGGCCCTGGCACTGGAGCGGGCCGCTAAAAGGCAGCCTGACTTTGGAGGTGGGAATGGGCGTGGACTAGCCTCCACAGCTGCAGTCGGCACTCTCACTAACGCTCCCTGATGCTCAGCACTTCAGAGTAAAAGTCTTAATGTGAGACAGAGCTGCCTCCAAGCACTGAGGGTCAGTCCTAGAATAGGCTGTATTCATAAAGAGAAAATAATCTGGCCCTTAGTCTGGAGGCAGCTTTGCCCAGTCAGATAGCTCTGTTCAGATTAACCTGTCTGAAATGGAAAAATGTGCATCTCAGAGTCTTATCTATTAATATATTCTATGATCGTTGTGTGTATGTGTTTTTATTGTTTCTGACGACTGCCTGCTTTGCAGTTCGGTTTGTTCTGTATTGCCATTTCTGCGTGCCGTCTTTCATCGGCCGTGCTGTCACACAGTGAAGTTTGGTCTTGTGGAGATATTCAAGCTCGCGCCTTACAGTGAAACGTCTCACCATCCATCATTTGTTTTTATGTCATCTGTTTGTCAGCATCTAACAAAGGTCCAAAGATGGTGTACGACTTCAAATCTTAAGGGTTAACCTCAAGCTTCAGCCTTTTTTTGGCGTTCTGTAATCCTGCTCTGCTTAAGTTACATTTTAATCCAACAGATGAAACCTATTAAATATTAGCTCGTAGTTACTAGTTCGTATAGAAAAAGTGATGTCATTATTTTAATAAATGCATCATTTTGCAACATTTGCTTATCACTTCTGGGTTGTACGGAGATAGCAGAACGATCTACAGACATGCTTGCACAGATATGAAACATTAGCTGCCCATTAGAAATGAATAAGAACATTTTCCAGGGATCCTCATCTCAACTCAAAGGTGGAATAAATGTCAACACTTGTTTTATTTAATGCATTAAAAATAAATGTGCTGTTTGTTTGTCAAAAGGACATCTGGTATGGATTTATTTGTACCGTGTTTCATTAGAAATTTGGTCATAAAAATATATCAATTTCTAAATCAATCCCAAGTCATAAATCCACAAAGTGGTCCTTGATTAGCCCTGCTTCTTTCCCCAAAGATCCAGCCTCAGAGTGGTTTTCTTGTTTGAAATCTTGAAACTGAATCAAGTTTGGGATTTCTGAAGATTAGAATGTTTTGTCCAAATTAGATTTACCTCCATCTACTCACTTCCTCGTGCATGAAACTGTGGCATGGTTGTCCTGATTGCATGGCTGTTCTGCTTTTAATACCCTGTTCGATATTGCCATTCTAAAAATAAGGGCTTTACGTCCATCAGGCCTAACATTATGACCAGAGATCTATTAATTATCGCTTCATCATTTCACCTGTTAGTGGGTGGGCTATAACCAGCAACAAGTTAACATTTTGCCCTCAAAGTGTTAAAAGCAGGAGAAATTGGAAGGGTAAGGATTCGACAACTGGGTCAAAGCATCTCCAGTACTGTAGCTCATGTGGGATGGTCCCAGTCTGCACTGGTCTGTATCAAAATAATTCAAGCAAGTAATGGGTGAACCGGGCAACAGGGTCGGGGCTTTCATCAATGTAGGTGGGGTGCAACGGCTATGGTCCGATCCAGATGACCAGCTACTCTAGTTAAATTTGTTACAGTTAAGTCTGGTTCTGATAGAAAGGTGCCTGAATACACAGTGCATCACATTTTGTTGCTTATGGGGCTGTAGACTGTCGGTGCATCTGCCATCCCTTTAGCAGCACAATGTGCTCTGCCACAAGGCAAAAATGGTTCAGGAACAGTTTGATGAGTTGAATTGGCTTTCAGGTTCCCTAGATGAATAAGCCGGATAAGTCCCACCTTTCAGCACCTGCTGCTAACGTTTTGGTGATAGGTACCACAGCACACCCTTATCGGAGTACTGGAGTCCATGCCTTGACAGGTCGGGACTATTTTGACAGCAAAAGGCGAATTGACATACTATTAGGCAGGTGTTCATAATGTTATACCTGATCAATGTATGCTTTCCTTTATCTGAAGATCTCTGAAGTTAATGATAAAAACAGAAATGACATTTCTCAGAAATGAAATTCCTTTTTTTGTTGTAAAAAAAGCACAATGAGCCAAAAAGACACGTGGTGCCACAGCCCTAACAGCCTCACATCCAACCCTTTTGTAGCTCACAGAGCAATTGTTTAATCAGTAAACGCTCTGTTTGACTGAGCTGGCTGCCCTTTCATTAGCAACACAACCGCCACCCCTTCCCAAATCTAAGATTCACTGAGCGACTGTGGAAAAAAACCCAAACACACGTGTGGTTACCTGTTTTTTGTCAGTGGGAAGGATGATGTGAAACTATTTCTTTTAAAAGCTCCTGCCAACTCACTTTCCACTGAACCTCTGTTTCCTGAAAAGCAACATCTTCTCCAGCTCCTCTCCTATTCGTGGGTTACTACCCACAATACTTTATAGACATAAGCAACACCATTAAACATGGTACGCAGTCAGCACAGAGGTCTTTAAAGGTCAAAATCTACATACATGTGTGTCAGCTCTGTGGAACTAAAGCTGGTCTCATAAACACATGCACACACTCAGTGAGTGGTTTCTTTTTTTTGGCAGGCTAACAAAATATGACATAATATTTCCCTTTAGCCCCATGACTTCCAGTGAGGTGATTCAGAGCTGAGAGAGGTCTGTGGAATGACAGGGATAGACTCGGGATTCAGGAGCAAAACAGAGGATAGGGAGAAAAACTGCAGCCTAACAATTATATAACAGAACTGAAGGAAGTGGATGCTGTCCTTACATGGTTATTGTGCTTCCAGAGTTCAGCTCAGAAGACGAGGAGGAGGTAGACGATGAAGACAGCAGCAGTGAAGAGTTCACTGACAGCATAGAGGAGGACGATAACAGCCTGAACTCCATTCAGGTAAAGCCCCATTTTCAGTATTTCAAAGGAGTGTTTGGCCTTCTGTTAAGAATAAGACCAGAATGAACATGTTTTCCTCTCTTGTTAGGCTCCAGCGAAGCCTCAAAGAGCTGCTGATGAGTCTGGACAGCTGGTAGAGGGGACGTTACACTATATAAAGCAGCTTGAAGAAGCTAAGAGGGCTTTAGGTGTTCAGCTTGAAAAAGTGCCGTCACAGCTGGAAGAGGATGAATACATGTCTTTATCTGAGATGAGGTGGATATTTCAGAATCTCCTCAGATATATTCAATTTTTTTTTTTTATTTCCCTTCTCCTCTGTGCTAATTTATCCTTTTTTCTGGGGCTTTGTGTTTCGTCCTGCAGGAGTGCCCTGCAGAGGTTGCAGCAGGAGAATGAGGCTTTGAAAGAAAGTCAGGGACGACCCAGAGCAGTGGGGCAGAGGAGGAACACAGAGAGTAAACTGAACCTAGAAGAGGAGAAGGAGGGTGGAAGTGCAGAGGAAGAGGATGAAGAGTTTGAATCATCTCCAGTCTTGTCAGGGAAGCGAGGCCCCCCTTGTGTTGGCATCGAGTCAGGGAAGAGACACTGCATGAGGCCATGCTCACTGGACCTGACGTCCAAACAAGCTGAGACGGTAACATCTTCACATTTACTTTAACAGCAATTTTTTGTCATATATTTTTAAAATATTGTCTAGAAAATCCTTTCAATCTATTAGTTTGTAATCAAACATAATTACAAATGGGATTTTAGCTAGCTAGTCAAACTCTTATTTCAAATCCAATTTGTCCAGTAATTCAGGTGACCACTAAATGTTTTAATGTTCACAGCGGATTGCAAAAGTGCTTTTCCATTTAGTTGCTTTACAACCACATTGAGATTTTATATGTGACCAACACAAAACAGTGCAAAAGTGTGAAGAAAATGATGCACAGATTTTATATTTCTTTACAAGCAAAAAACTGAGAAATGCAGCCTGCAAGTCTGTACTTGAGTCTGATTCTTACTCATTTAGTCATCTACATCTGAGTTATGCTTTGTTTAGTCGTCTATCATGTACATTTATGGCCAGTTCAAGGTTAATAAGATTGGATGGAGGGTCATCAATTTTCAAGTCTTGTGACAGATTCTTCATTACATTTAGGTCAGCACTTTGACTGAGCCATTGAATATGTGAACACGAAATATGCTCTGATCTAAATCATTGCATTTTAGCTCTGACTGTATGTTTAGGGTCGTTGTTCTGCTTGAAGGAGAACCTAAGCCCGGCTCTCAAGTCTTCTGCAGCCTCTAACATGTTTTCTTCCAGGACTGCCCTGTGTTTGGCCTAAACTATATTCCTATCAACTTGGACTTGCTCCCCTGTCCCTTCGGAAATAAAATATTCCCACAGCATGATGCTGCTTCCACCATGTTTCACCTTGGGAATTGTGTGTTCAGGTTAATGTGCAATATTAGTTCTCTAAAACACTATCGTACCTGATGAGATGCCCTTCTTCTACTTGTTTGCTGTGACCCCGTCATGGTTTGTGGCAGACTTCACGTCACTTTCTTTCTGCCACTTTTTCATGAAGGCAAGAGTTGTTGAGTCCTCAGTTATTCGTTGTCCTGTCAACAGATCCTCTGCAGCTCCTCCAGAACCTTTTGTATTAAATATTTTGCTTGTGTTCGGACAAAATGTGAAACAAAACAGATCAATGGGTATAAATTGTTTTGGGAAGCACTATATTACTTACATATATTTCTTCCATTTCATGTATATAATTAATTTCTGGTGCAGTCTGTGTGTTACATAACTTATTGATTCGTTCAGTGTAAATTTAAATAGGAACCATAATACCTTTGATAAATTATTCCCCTTCTTAATTCACCATACACTTTTGGCCATTGTTTGTTGTAGATAGCCACTCATTAATGGAGTCCAGATTATCTGGCAGTGCATATGCAGGCTGTGTTTGTTGCTGAATCCCCTTCCTGTTGCAGTCGATAGAGTCCACCAGTGGCAGCAGTGAGCTGGGAGCAATTTGGCAGGATATAGAAGAGGGTCTCCGGGATCAGGCGGCTCGTCTGCACTCAGACCTGACTCTGAGCCTCCAGGAGAACAGAGAGCTAAAAGAAAGATTGATGGTGTCCGAAGCCACTGTCCATGCTCAGGCTGAGCAACTCAAGGACTACAGAGATCTGCTAAGTGAGTTTCCCTGCATGTATTAAAGCATCCATGAAAAAAAAGCCTGCTCTTAAAAATACAATCAGGCTCTGATTGTGTCCGTGTCTCTGCAGCAGAGACATCTGTGCAGCAGGCCAGTAAGCAGGTGCAGGTGGATCTTCAGGATCTAGGCTATGAAACTTGTGGGCGCAGTGAGAATGAAGCAGAGAGAGAGGACGCCAGCAGTCCAGGTGATTTAGAGAGATCAGGCTTTTCTAAGCCAAAATGTTCATTTTCAGCCCTCCACAATACCCGTCTGGCTTGTCAGGCTTTATTGTATCTCATCCTCTCTGATCCACTCAGAGTTTGACGACTTGGAGATGTGCACAACGCTGTCCCAACCTCAGGACTGTGAAGGCGTGGGTGGCAGCTGGTACGCTGGGAACTGTAGCAGTAGCAGAGGAGCTTACGACATGGAGGATGAGTCTGCATCACTCCAGCATCTTGTGCAGGATCTGCGCTCTCAGCTTACCCGCTGCCACAAGGTGATCCGTGGACTCCAATTACGAGTTCGCTCGTTGTCCGCCACGAGCGACTACGCCTCCAGCCTGGAGCGCACACCCCGCAAGGTTACCAACTCATCACCCTGGAGTATCCCATATATTTAGATTTATTCCACACGCAGATCAAAGCAAGTCTTCTGTTTGATGTCCACGTTCTAGGTAAACTGGGCGTTTGAGAGATCAGCAGCCCCCAGTGGAGTGGAGGATGATGAAGGCTGGCTGTCAGACACGCAGAGAGTTCGCTCCAGCTCCAGGCCTAGCAGGGAGCTGCTGGAGCTTATGGAACGAGTTGCATCACTTGAGGCTCAGTTGAAAACCACTCCTGCGGAGGGCAAAGGTCAAGCAGAAGAGGGGAAATGTGCCACCTGGCCTGGGTGAGATGACAGTTTTAAATAAGGGCAAAGGAAAGGGGCTGCTGGTTCTTACAGTGAGAGCTAGATATCTTCTGGATCAGATGCACTTTCTCTGGAGTTTGTCAGCAGATGCTCATGAGTCAAATGAGTCATATGACTCCTACCCTTAAGTGATCAGAAAACTATTATCTCTGTTCATTCTGTGGTTCACTTTAACTTTAACTGTGGGTGTTTCTTTCTCTCTCTTTAGGAAGTATAACTCTCTGATCCAGGCACAAGCTCGTGAGCTGTCCCACCTCAGGCAGAAAATGAGAGAGGGCCATGGGGTCTGCCACATCCTGACACAACACCTGGGAGATACCACCAAGGTGCTGCATTTTCTTATGTGTTTGCCATATTTCATCCATGTTCTACAACGTATGCGAGATAGGAAGGCCTAATGGAAGAATACGTGTTTATGTTTTCATATTTTCTCCAACTCTCAACTGTTTTCAGACTTTTGAAGAGCTCCTGCGGGCCAACGATGTTGATTACTACATGGGTCAGTGCTTCAGAGAGCAGCTGGCTCAGAGCAGTGCCCTGGCACAGAGAGTGCTCACCAAAATTAGTGGACGTAAGGAGAATCTTCCTATCAGATCTGCAAGCAGCAGAACTGTCTTTAATCCTTCTCTGGTAAATGTATTGTGTGCTCCTGTAAAATGTTCCGTATTTCCTGGTTCCTAATCATAGATGAGGGTGCCGAGAACCACAATGAAAAAACAGGCCATGACCTGCTTGCCTTCAGGTGCGTTATTTGGATTTTCAAATTCTGTGTTTGTGTGAACATGTACAGTGCCGTTTAGAAGTGTACATCCAATCATCAGCATAAATGTTGTGCAAAGTTTTTTTATTTTTAATGATGGATTCCAATTATTCTTTTTCCAGTGTGCAATGATCAGACAACCAACACCTTCAATAAAGATTAAACAAAAATTTGTTGAATACTTTTAATTTACTGTAGATTTTCTCTGATCCACATAGGGTTAAAGTTATAAATACAGAGTCAATAGACCTCCACTAATATTTGGCTGAATGTCCCTTGGTATTTTGCAGAAACAGCACATGCTTTTGCTACCATCAGATCTTGGCACGACTCTGGCGGAATATTTGACTCTGCTTTCCTCACCAAATGTTGCCCGACACAAAACACGTTTTGGTGCTTGTCTGTGATCATTTTCTAATTGGAACAGCCTACCAAAGTTTTACTCATTTCAACCTCAGACAGTGGCGGTTTTTGATATAGGCGAAATGACTCACTGCTCAGGGCCCGATTCTACTCACAAGGACTTTTGGGGGTAAAAATAATGTGTCACTAGCATTCTGGCTGAGTTTTGCATTACTTATTTACATGTTTAGTCTATAGTGAGTGGGGATCCCCTTTGATGTGTAAGTTGTAATACCATATGCTGCAGCCTGACTGATGATGCTGACGAATCTGATTTATAGCTTCTGATTTCCACTGAATGGCTATTTTACTGTTTTGTATGGAATCTGGAGAAAGTTTGACCGTCTCTAGTTCTAAATCTACAGTAGTTAGACTGATCAAATCTGAGCTGGATAATTCAAAACTGAAAAGATATACTTTTTTAGGATTTAGGAAACCTGCATTGAATTGTGACATCAGTAAAATGACTATTTTAATGCTATATTGACAGTAGGACAATCTTTATTTGAGACAGGTAAAAACTACTTTATTTAAACTGAACAAACCGGGACTTATTCTTCAGAACAGTTTGTTTTGTGAAAGCTTTACTGTGTTTCTGAACATAAAAGATGGATATTCTTACTGCTTGTAAAACATATTTTTTAAATCTTGTTTGTCTCAATATACTCAGGGTTCTACTCATGCAAGAACCACAAGTGACCTTAGACAAAAGGAAATTAATGAGGATGTTGAAAACCCAACCAAGGAACTACCACAGTTCAATCATTAACTGGGTAATGCTGGAACACCAGTGTCACTATCCACACTGAAGTGAGTTAAAAGTAACACTGTCTGAGAGGTTTGAGACAGAGAGCAAAGCTTTACTCTCTATAACGGCATTTTCAAGCTTGGCTTAGATTTGCAGCTGCCGACACAAACAAGCCAAATGTTCTCTGGAGAACAAGATAAATATTGAGCTATACGGCCACACTGGCACAACATACATTTGGAGGAGTTAAGATGAGGCTTTTATGCCAATTCAGACTATAAAAAACTGTATGGCACAGTGTTGGAACAAACTGGATGTATGAATAAAAGTTGCTTGGTTAATATTCCCAAACGGGTTTTGGAATAAAAGCAGGGTAATGTTAAGTTTCTGGAATTGCCTCGATCTGAATCCTATTGAAAATGTACAGGCAATGCTTAAAGGCTGAGTCTGTGGCAACAAGCCACCCAATTTCAATAAACTCTTCCATTTCTGATAAGTGTTCAAATATTAATCCAGAATCATCCTAGAGCCTTGTTGGTGGCCACAAAGGGTGTGTTTGTTCAGGGACTTTGACCAACATTTGTGGGGATATTTGTATATATTTGGGTCAGTATATATCATTTTGAACCTGGATGGATTATATAAAATCCATAATGAATTTAAACCTGTGCACCCAATTCTTTTTTTTTTCAATCATTAAAGTTGTAAGTTTTATCATTCCATCCTAAAATACATGATTGAAACACATCATTAAAAAGACAAAATTAATATGATTTTTATGCTGATGTGTGTAAACTTCTGACAAGGACTCTATGTAAATAAATAACCAATCTCATCAACGCAACATAGTAAAGGTGGAGAGCACCATTGACGGAAGATTGTATTTTATTTATATTTTTTCGTGTTTCATACGATGTTTCGATCTGTTGATCTCCTGTAAGGGTGCCAGCTTTAGCTCCTGGCGATTGAAGGTTAATCCACACTTGATAGATGACCTATAGGTGTCCCACTTGTCCCCAAAAGTGGTTATTTTTGCTTTGATAGCAGTTTCTATATCGCAAACCTTTTGTGTTTATAACTTGGCATTTTTCAATCAGTCAATGATATTTGGGTAACAAAGTTCAACCATTCATTATTATTAGTATAGCTTCTACCTCAGTAGGTTTTAAGAGGGAAAGTAGCAGTCAGGTGTTGTTTTTTAAAGCACTTCGTTAATTTGATGATCATGTGTGAGCACCTCTATAAACACAGGTTTTCCTCCAATGCCAAGGTGGAAAGGTATCAGCAGTAACTTTAGTAAAGCATTTGGTTGTTTCCTGTCCATCTGGGATGGGTTAGTATTCAATATTATAATTAACCTGCAGTCTTTAACCTGACCATGAACTTTTCTGCATTTTCAAGTCAAATGTGGGGCCATTTGTCTGAGAACTGAAGCCTGGCCCTAACTGGGTCAATCAACAGGAAAATAATCACAAGCGCACAACATCTGCAAAAGAAAAAAAATGAAAGTGTTGGCATCTCTCAATCAACGATTAAAATTGCTGTGTCAACAAAAACACCATATTTTAAATCAATATCTTGGAACCAGTAAATCAGCTTGGAATTGATTGCTTTGGGTTAAATACTCTTTTTTTTCACCCAGCCCTGTTCATTGATTTCTGTGTTTCCATGCAGGCTGAATAAAGAGCTGCAGCAGAAAGATAAACTAATTGAGTCACTCCACACCAAGCTCCAGCAGCGTCCTGAGACTCCATCGAGCTGCCACGCCCTCTCTGAGACCACCGACCAATCAGACAGGACCTCCCTGGTGTCTGATGAGTACCAAAGCAATGAAGACTTGGAGCTATGCTCGGAGATGGTAAACACAGAGTTTCAGGAGGAGCAGCGGCTGCGGCGGCAGCAAGGGCATGCATCAGAATCTGCCGGTATTAAACTCTTAAAATGATTTGTTCCTTCTCTCTGTGAGATGCATCTTTCTGTCCCTTCATCTTCCATACCCCTCTTCTAGTCTGTCCATCTCTCCCACCTCTTCGTGGCCTCCTCAAGGCTTCCAACAGCTGTCCCAGCATGCTTTGCTCAGCCACTGTAGGTCTGAACACTCCTACAGGTAGAGGTATGGGAATAACAGCAAAAAAAAATCTTCTTTTTTGTTTGGTATGTTTCATTTCCTGTCATTCTCCTCCAGCCCCTTTCAGTGCACCCATCTCCTCCCTCTCTGTATCCTCTGGCCCTGACGTCTGGGGTTATGAAGTCATTTCTGACCCCCGGCCCAGGGCCCTGTCTGTTGCCGGTGTTTGCCCAGAGCTGGACATGCTCTACAATCAGATGCATGAGCAGAACAGGGGTGAGGGGTCACAGAGAGTGTGCAGTGAATGAACAGTTTTATATTTGTGTGTTTTCACGAAATCTTTGGCTCACTCTTCTCTTTCTGTGTGCTTGTATCTGATTACAGGCTTTCCAGTTCCCAAGGACAAGACCCTGTTTGGTCTTTCACCCAGCCCTCATAACCAGCATGACCTCTCAAGCTACAACCAGCTATCCCATCATGCCTTTCAACACTACCAGCTTGGTGGCATCCCTGAGGACCACTCCATGAAATCTGACTCAGGTCTTGTAAGAGGAAGGTCTCTATGGGACATGGACAGCTTAGTTCAGCCAGCTGGGCCCCTTTCTGGAAACCAAACGTCAAGCAGCCAAACAGGTGTGATGGTGTACACGTTTAAAGATGCCCTGCAAAACAACTTTTTCTACATTTTGTGACTTTACAACCACAAACTTTAATTTTATGTGATAGACCAACAGAAGACCAAAGGTGAACACACCATCCACACTGAAATACATGGTGGCGACAGCATCATACTGTGAGGATGAGAATCTGTGGCAAGACTTAAAAATTGATGTTCACAGATGCTCTCCATGTAATATCATTGAGCTGTTGTACAAAGAAGAATGGTTGTAAATTTCAGTTTCTAGGTCTTTAAAGCTGGTAGAGATAAACCCCAAAAGACTTGGAGGGGTAGCTGCAGAAAAAGGTGGTTCTAAAGTGTTGCTCAGGGGGGTAAAATACACATACATGCCATACTTTTCACCTTTTTTGTTGGTCTACCACAAATAATTCCAATAAAATACATTGAAGTTTTTATTGTAATGTGACAAAATGTAGAAGTTCTCTCTTACTTTATCTTAAGCTTTACCCAGGTGAGGAATTCATAATTGTTGTGATGTTTGTCTGTAGGAGTAAATTTGATCGAGGAGCACCTTCAGGAGGTGAGATGTCTCCGTCAGCGCTTGGAGGAGTCCATTAGGACCAATGAGCGGCTTAGACAGCAGCTGGAAGAGAAACTCGCCTCCACTGGGCGGGATGGAGGTGAAGTGTCTTCCCATGCTTGAGTTTCATCAGAATACCTCAATGGCGTCATTTTCATCACATTTATTAAAATAATCATATTTGGCTTTTCAGGAGCACCAACCAACATCTATATTCAGGGCCTGGACACAGTGACCCAACTTTCTAATGAAATCAGGGTCCTGAAAGAGGAAAATCTTACTCTACAGTCTCGTCTGAAGGCCAGCACAGGTACTTCATCATAAAGCTTACAAGAAAAAGAATGAATTTTAATTTGATGCACAAAGCCATCGGGTTTCTCTTCTGTCAGACACCAATGAGGAGGTGGTGCAGCTGCAGGAGGCTGTCTTTGCAGCCAGAACCCGCTTGAAGCAGGCCGAGCTGGAGGCAGAGCAGTGGAAGGAGGAGCTGAGACGTCTTCAGGCTCACACTCAGGAGCAGGGGCAGCAGATTCATGTTCTGAGGCAGGAGCGACAGGCCAACCAGGACAAAACCAACAGGTTGGTGTATCTTCCAGCATTGTGTCTGTCGTTGCTTTTGTGTGACGTCTGTGTATTATAACGTATAACTACTTTATCAGGCTACAGCATGAGATGTCCCTGCTGCAACAGCAGATGAGTGAGAGCAGAGAGCTAATCCACTCGCTGCAGAGTGAACTGCATGTTTATGATCGCGTGTGTTCCAGCACCAAAGCCAACAAAGGTCAGTCTTTCATTTCTTTTTCTACATTTTATTACTGAAATTTAAATCACTCTACACAGTTTACTGTAAATGTCACTGCATTGACGCCATCTAGTGGTAGAGTGGTTAATTACCCCTTAGTTAAAGCGCCTCATAAGTAATCATACAACTTGAGGTTTTTAATGTTTTGCCACGTTTCAACCTCAATGTACTTCAGTGGGGAAATTTAGCCACCTTTAAATACAATTTTCAAAAGTCACCTGAATTGTAAATGGAGTCGAAGATGTAGCTCTGATTGGATAAAGAGCATCTGTTAACATTCATTTTCAAGTCTTCCCACGACTTTTCAGTTGGATTTAGTTTCAAACTTTGACCGGACCATTATAACATTTGAATATATTTTTACCTAAACCATCCCTTTGAAGGTCTGGTTGTATGCTTAGGGTTGTTGTTCAACTAGAGGGCGAATCTCCGACCCATTATCAAGTCTTTTGTAGTCTCGCTGTCCCTGTTGTCCCTGGCAAACTGTAAACAGATATTCTTATGACTTTCTTTCAACAGTGACTTTCTTCTTGCAACTCTTACATAAAGACCAACTTATTTTCCTCCCACTTCAGAATTATGCACTTTTCTGTGTTGGTCTACCACATAAAATATAACAATACATTAAAGTTTGTAGTTGTGAAAAAAATGTAAAGAAAGTGCTAAGCACTTTAAATTAATTATTTCAGGATAAAATCAGAACAACACCTTTAAGAAAGAATTCAAACCCTACGTCCAGAGCTTTTTCCTGTATTCTTCCTGTTCAGGGTATCTGGTTGAGGTCGCAGGTTTCCCAGTGGAGCTGGGGGAGCTGCTGGGGGAGGTCAGGAGTCTGCGGGCCCAGCTACAGAACAGCGTCCAGGAAAACAGTGCTCTAAAGCAGCTGGAGCTCCACAAGCAGCTGGAGCAGAAGTTAGGTGTCGGGTCATCCCGAGCTCCGTCTCTGTCTGCGCTCACTGCCAGCCCTCAGAGGGAAACCTTCTACAGACGACAGCTGCTGCACGGTTAGACAGAGCTTTCCAAATATATTGCCAACACACTGCAAAGCGACACGCTGGTGATGCTCGGTGTGCTGTGGTGTGGACTGCAGTGTCTCCAAGCTTGCTCTGTGTATCTGTATGCTTCACAGACCCAGCACCATCTCCACCGGTCAGGGACATTGGTCTGTTTAACTGTGGATCACCTGGTCTCCCCTATTCAGACCTGGATGACAGCCATAGCCCAACCAATGGTGTGACCTTAACTGTTCCCACATTATAGTGGTTTATGCATGCTTTATAATAATAATAATGATAATAATTCTTTGCTTTAACTTTTATCTGCCTGTTTGTGCTTTAAACAAATTTGAGATCTACTAATTCTCTTTTACATTTAAAAAAACTGATTCTCGTCATAGTCTTTAAAAAAGCAAGGCACCTCTGTTTCTTCCAGTAGACCCTCTTGACCCACATTCAGAACTAGAAGGGGAAGCACCCGATGGATCGTTTGCAAACCGTAACGGTCGCCACGCCATTGGCCACGTTGATGACTTCAGCGCTTTACAGCAGCAAGTCCTAGAGGGCCGGAGCCTCATTCAGCGCATGGAGACAACCCTGCAGGCCTGCCTCGGCCCACCGCTGCTTGAGGGCAAACAGAAAGAGGACAGCGAGCTGGTCTGTTTTCACTACTGACATGCACAATCATGTTAAAACTGTAATGTACTCCTAGCTAAATTAGTTCCGCTTGCAGGTTGTGGACTATGGATGTGTAAAGAGTCTTCTGTCCAATACCAAGACTCTGAGGCAGATCTTGGAGGAGGCAATGTCTCTGCTGAGGATGTTCTGGAGAGCAGCTCTTCCTAACACAGATCCCTCCATACAAACCCTTAAGAAGGTTTGACAAACATAAACCTAGATTAAACTAATTTACTGATGTTTAATCAACATGCTAAAAGAATATTGTGTTTGTGTGTGTGTGTGTGTGTGTGTGTAGGAGCAGTGCCTGAAGGAGGAGATTTTGTCCTTAAAGCTGCGTATATCTGAGCAGGAAGAAGTTCTCAAAGGGACTGTACAAAGACTGAGGAGCACCAGCCGCACCAAGGAAAGCATGGAGCACTTCATTGTCAACCAGTGTGAGTGTTCAAGTAAATCCGTGTGCACAAAAATGTGGGTTTAACAGACTGAACTGTCCCTTCATAGTAGTCATTAAATCAAAACAGAGTCCACATAGAAATCCAGCTGTTCTGTTAAGGCCTCAGAGGTTTTTCAGAGAACATTAGAGTACAAACAGCATCATGAAGACCAAGGAACACAGCTTATAGGTCAGGGGGAATTTTAAAGCAGGGTTAGATTTTAAACGAATATCTAAAGCCCTATTTCAACTTTACCACATAGTACACAGCAAACGTGTAGAAGAAGGTGCTCTGGTCAGGTGAGACCAGAGCTGAACCTTTTGACCTACATACAAAACATAGCAGGGACAGGGAAGCTGTTCAAAGTTTATTAGAAGATGGACAGAGCTAATTTATCTATTAAAAATGACCTAGTCAAAGTCCAGGACTAGATCCAATTTAAACTCTGTTGCAACTAGAAAATTGTTGTTCAGTCACTCTCCATCCAATCTGACTTTAAGCTATTTTTCAAGGAAAAAGGGTAAAAATCTTAGTCTTTAGATATGAAAAACTGCTATAGACATACCCCAAAAGGCTGTAGTTGGAGTGAAAGGTGATTCTAAAATGTTTTGACTGTGGCAGATAATATGCAAATGCATGCCACAGTTTTCAGATTTTTATTTGTAAAATCATGTATCGCTTTCCTTTCTCTTCACAGTATTCACTTTGTGCTGGTTTATTCCATAAAATCCCAGTAAAATGCATAGAAGTTTGTGATTTTAATGTCACAAGGTGTGAATAGGTTCAAACTGTTCTCATTCACATGTGTGCATAAGCTACATTTTTGGATGTTTTTCTTTTTGCAGTATCCCGGACTCGTGATGTGCTGAAAAAAGCTAGGACGAATTTAGAGGTAACCACGCTCACATTCACTTGGATAAGACTATATTATCTGTGTATGTGCTCCAAATTTCTAGTGTGATGATCAGGGTTACTTGTTGTGATGTCAGATGTGTCTGACACGTGTGTTGTAAATTCATCACTCTACTGTCTCCTTGTTCCTTCATTCTGAATTTGTCTCTCCTCCTTTCTCCCCTATAATCCCTCAGAAGAACGAGCTGAGACTCTCCTCTCTAAGCTCCTCCCCCTCCTCTCCTCCTGCTGGTAATTGTCTGACATCTTGTGGTCTGGCACATGGTTACATGGAAATCCCACTCCTTCCATTTCTCAGTATCTCACAGATTATGTTTTATGGAGCTTTTGTTCTGAAAAAACACATTCTGGGAACTGGAGCTGCTCTTACCTGCTTTTTCTAATCATAATGACATCCCAGCTTTCACGTCCATTGAATGATGGGAACAGGATAGTAGAATAATCTCAAACTGTGAAATTTATCATCTTGAGTTTATCCTACTATTAAAAAGGATGGATTTATTAGGTTCTCCATTTTTCTACCAGTGATGCCAATAAATGTGGAGGTAGTTGTATATTCACCTCATAACATTATTGATTTAAAAGCCCTCCTACATTTACACAACTTTAGAACAATAATAATTACGGGGGTTTTATTCAATTCAAACTGAATTGAATTGAATAACAGTTTTGTAGAATAGGAGTACATTACATTGCTTTAAAAATCGCACCCTTTCCAGACACTTTCTACAGGCTGTGATAATTGAATATGTTTGGTTTTCCTTTCCTGCCCAGCTGAGGACCCTGGAGGTGCTGCCAGAGCACAGCCTACTGATCGTGGTGTCCTGAGGAGCAACGGCTTTCCTGGAGTCACCGGAGCAGAAGCTAATCTGCGTCTGCCAACAAGGAAGCGCAGCAGCCAGTGTCTGCTTTAGACTTTCAAAGCACCAACCTGTGCTCCCATCTCTGACCTCTATGCTTAAACAGATCCCCCTCCTTCATCCTGTACACCAGCCTATCCTTTCACATTTAACCTGCCCACCTTTCCCACCGTTCAGCCACCGCTTCTCTCCTTTGGACAATACAGTCACAGTATAAGCTGCACATTGAGCCTCCCTTCACTCCCCTCCACCTCAGTTATTGTCTTTGAGTTTGCCTTGCCGTGTGTAAGACTAAGGGGCTGATTGAAAAGTGCTTCTGATGGTTTCAGGGATGTGTGTCCTACTGACCGACGTGTCTGAAGTTGCCTTTAGCTCTGGTTCTGTGATTGCACACATTTATAGTGGGTTTCAAAAGTATTTCAGGTACAGATACTTCTCTCATCTGCACCCACACAGAGCCAGACAGCCTGTAGACAAAGAAGGTTTGCGCATGTTTAAAATGGCTTTTGAGAAGTGTTCTGCACACAGATGCATACACATACAGTCATCTATTTGTGTGTGATTGAAACAGCTCACTCAAAGACAAATGCATTTCCTCTAAAGCTGCCACTGAAATGCAACTCTCCTCCTTGTGGCACTAACACAAAATTTTTTGCAAATGCAACACAAAGAAAAGTGACATTAACAATCTCTCATAAGACATGCTGGAGGAATGTATTGTAGTTAGGCTGCGTGCTAGCCAAGATTATTTGTTGTTGAGTGATGCTACTGCAAAGTCCGATGCCTCCTTTTTTCATATCCTCAAAGTTGGCAAAATCACAAAAACTGGGAGCTGGTTGTACCGGAGGAACCAGGCCCAACATGTATACTCACTCCCCAGTGAGGCTTCTCGTACGAGCATGTGCAATAAGTAATTATGCTGCACTGGATCATAGTTCACAGTGTTTGTCATTGTTTAGACACAACCAGTGTCGTGATTGTATTTATTTCATGAGTGCAGACGCATGACAGAGACTGTGAACATGAAAATCTGAGCATTGGAACAGATACTTGCCAAAGTTTAGCCTCAAACTCTTCACTCTGACTTGCCTCGTCCACATGAATGAGAAAACCATGTTTGTCAGCCGCAGCATTACTAAGCTGTCTTTTTTTAACCACAAAGACGGTAACCCTTAGACACTTGGTACGTATTTAAAACATTTGTTTGGACCAACACTCCAGTAGATTTTTCAGTCTAGGCTATTTGTTATTGTCTCCTAATGTTATCTGTAGTTTCCCCAGAGCAATAGCAAAAAGAATAAATTCTTACAAATGATGCAAACTTTGGCAGGTTGTCAGTTAGGGTCATTTTCTATTACTTATCGCCTAAAAAAGCTCATATTTACTTTTGCTTTAATGTATTTTTTTTTTGCTGTACATGATGCCATTTTGTGCTGTAAATAGCAACTTTGTGTGCATGTATGGGTATATGTGTGAAAACATCCAACATTTGCTTTTTTGCAAAGTTGATTATCTGGGTACCTGTGCAATAGCTTGTTTTGGTTTATTTTGATGTTAAACATCATTACAGTGTGTGTGTGTGTGTGTGTGTGTGTGTGTATTTGCTACTCACCTGCAGTGTACGATTTGTATGCAATGTGTATTAGAAGATTAAGCCACTTTGAATTAAATAATTGCATAGGCTTATACCTGATAAGTAATCGCTAACTATGTCTTCATCATATGTAACACTGATCATGTATCACCTATTATAAAGCTCAGAATAATGTTGCTTCGCTTGCCTTTAACCTTAGCCTGAGAGTTTACTCTCAGAGGTAGAAATGGCCTTGACCAAGCTTCCACTTGATTTCTGTTGAAGTGGGTTTTGTTCATGCTCAAGTTTTCAGGAAAAAAAGACAAAAGTTGCCAAGTATTTCAAAGTTAAAGGGAAAGATTTTGAGGAATTGTGTTTTTAAATATGTCTTCTGAAATGATTGTGAAACACTAAATCAGCAGAGCACCTTGTCAAAGTGTAAACAAACCCTCTTTTTGCTTTTGCTAATGAGAAGGGAACCAAACAGTGGATAGTTGTTGGTATTGAATTGCATATGTATATAGTGCTATGTGAATGGTGCAGGTTTATCCTGAGTTTGTGCTTATTGAACTAAATTGGCCGATGCAGGACTATGATGTATCCTGTGTCTGAGCAGGTGTTTAATGTCACTGAAAAAGTTTTAGCAATGATGAACTGCGAGACAGAATGAATAAAACACTGAAAATGTGTTTGTTGTTGACTCCTGATTACTATTGCTTGTGACACTCTCATTTGTTTTAGATCTGAATCTCACCTCTTCTGCATGTGTTGTTGCTGATACGCAAGAATTCATGAAAGCAACGAATGGAAATGCACCAAGAAATAAACCTGTGACCAGAATTGGATAATTTTTAGTTTGATTGGCCTTGACCAGCGCCCCACCGGTCAGAGATTCAAGATTCCTATCTTTTTCCAAACAGCAAACGCTCCATACATAAGAACTACCAGTACACCCAAACCAAAACACTACTGAGATTCAAAGTTAGCTATTATCGGTATCAGTAAGGTGTTTAAACATAAAGTGAGTGAAAGCACAAAGATAAAGCTATTTAAAGCATATATTTTCTACCACATGTTGAGACAGGGCTATTCTTTATGTGAGAGAGCACAAGACTATCCGTAGATATCAGGAAGGCCAAATGGAGTTAATTTGGGATGGACACATAAAATTAGTTTTAGTTTTAGTAGTATGAGTTTTTAGGCTTTGTCCATATGAAAATAGTTTTTGTAAATGGCTTTTGTATTTGTCCTTTCTAAAAAAAAAAAAACAACTTCCATATAAACGCAGCATCATTTCTAGGTATTTCTTCATCCATAGAAAAAAAAATGCTCAAAACGTTATAGTGACTGGGCCACACTTGTATTTGATGGTATAACAGAATCACCGAAAAACACCAAAAACAAAGTCTGGGATAATCTGCTGAAACAGTGCGGTTGATGGAAGTGACATGCTTGGGTTCCAGGATTATGCTGTTTTCAACAAGGTTTGCATTAATTATTCAATGAATTGAACGACCTTAGAGTGGTATGGGCTTGAATATGTTAAAATAAAATTTTTGCAAAACATTCATTCATTAACAAAAAGGACAGGGGGCCTACACCTTAGTGCCATGCTAAAGCCAGTTTTCTACTCAGAAGAGTAAGAAAAAATATTTAATGCTTTTTTTATTCATTTTGATATTGGTCTCAAAGATAAATCAGAATTGGTTTTATAAAGACTTTCTATTAATACTTATATCTAAGTATATACTAAAAAGGATCCAGTCATAGGCACAGGTATAGGTAAACAGGTACATGTCGCCTTAACTGCAGCTGTCCATCAGAATGATAAGGTAATACAGCCGCCATATTGGTACGGGGGACGCTCCCCTATAACTTAAGGCGGTCTCTCGCAGCAAAGGGTTGACTACAATTACAATCATTAGAGGACTGTTACAAAAAACAGCTAACGAGAAACAGACTGACGTCACGTTACACGCTTTAAGTAATAGAAAATCTAACACTGCATCCATGTGTAAATAAAACTGTACAAAGTACGTGATAGGCGAGCATGTAAGAAAGTGACTGATCAACCGCTGGGCTTTGCAGAGTTTGCTTTAAACTACAAAAATACTGTTTCAGGGAGAAAGGACCAGAATGAGTAATTTCATGAATCGATAAAAAAAAAAAAATCCAACGCCTGCTAGAAGTAAAGTTAAACCAGTGCCGTCTAAAATAAATAATATTCATTGTTTTTTTTTTGTTTGTTTTTTTTTTTTGGAAAAACATGTCAAATCGTAATATTTCTACTGTCACGGAAAACTCAGGCGAACAAGTGACCACGGCAACCGGTGCACATGCGTACTCGTATGTTTTCATTTGCGACACTACGATACGTCACACGGCAGTGAGTAAACGTGAACTAAGAAGGACAAGGTGGAAAAGGAGGCCTCCTCACAACTGGTCCGCTTGAACACATTTTCATGTCAGTATGAATCCGCCGAGTTTACGATAAATGCGATGCTTGAAATGTCGAAGAAGAAGCATCTGTCTATTGACGCTCAAACCTCCATCTTTTATGTCCTTGTTTCAGAAAGGCGAGCGGCCTCTTTCGTTTGTGACATGGCAAACCCTTTAAAGGGTGAAGTTATCAAGCTGTACAAAACTGTAAGTTATGTTTCATTCCTGCCTGTCTGCAAGTGGCAGTCGTGTGTGTGTGTCTGTAGATATATGTGTGTGTGTATTACCCATATATATCGACAGACCCACCCCCCCTCCACCCCCGCACAATTGCGTCTATCGACGCTCGCGAATGGTAAGTACACCACTCCCGGAGCGTAGAATCGAAGCCACCTTGCACCCCCCCGTCCTTTGTTCGTGCTGTGGCTTTAGTTTCATGGCTACATTAGGACAGCCATTGGGTAATGCCCAAGTCTTGGCAATGTGGATGATGATACAACCGTACGGAGCAGAGTGCGGTGAAGTGTTCAAGGCTGGAGCGTCCACGATGAGTTGGACACGACTAGCCCAGGTGCCTTGACACAAGTATAAAAGATAGCGAATATAGAGAGCATAACGTGACACCCCGAACACTATATAGGGCGGTCGACATGTATAACCAGAGGTTCAACAACAGAGAGAACAAGCAATCTGTGCGTCTGAAGCGAGTCGCCTTAGCGTGAGCAGCAATCGCACTCGAGTCGACAAAGAACAGAGACACAAGTACACTAGGTATGGGATATTGATGTACGACGCAAAGCAGCCAACGGTATAGTAATCCAGGGGTGAATGTCAGCCTAACAGCCCGAGACCACGCAGAACATGGCTGCAGAGAGGCCTCACGAAGACAACAGCAATGATACAGAACCGGAACACTGAGGAGTGACACGGAAAGACTCTGGAAGCATGAACTGTACAAGGAGGTTAAATCTCCGTGGTCCGTGCACGGGTGACAACCCCCAGGAATGCCATGTAATTGCCAAGCAAACATAGCACCACGGTACTCTGCCCAACAGCATCAGCGGCCCGAATTGACAATGTGGGACACAATCGCGCAAGCGGTGGATTCAATTCCGCCCTACACAACTCTCCCAGTGTACGTAAAGCCACCCCGGAACTGTCCGTCTGCCTGTGAGCAACACACGCGCAACTCTTTGGTCGACGATCATGCCAATGACCGACGCACAAACGGTCGGTGTTCAATGGTGCAAGAGCCAGAACAACACCTTGGGACTCGAGTGGACACTAGTGGAAAACATGTATTGCTGTCGCTGTCAGAGAGAGAGTATCGCTAGACACCGGTACTGTCATTCGAAAGAGATGGCAACCACAGGATGCGTGACGTTGTGGAGAAGCGACCACACAAAGCGACAGGTATAGACGAGACCCGAGCACTGGCGGCATGATCCAGAATGACAGTAGATACGCATAGTCGAGCACAGGGTGGTACCCGCTCAGTTCTTGATTTCGTGATGCGCCATATGTGCATGGCATTCCCCGATTCCTCTCCTCGCCATTGCTGCCGAGTCTGTGATCTTTCCCTTCCCACCTGTGCACACTAGATCACCTCCCATCGTTTCCCATGTATTCATCCCCTTCGTTGTACGCTCAACACTGCTCACTCCGCGCTGATACGTTGATATGTTGTGTTCCTGATGCGTCCGACTTCAGTTATATAAGGCCCACCACAGTGACACCTGTGCGCACAACAGTGTAGATCCACTTGAACACGAGACATATATGGCATTACACGGGTCTGGCGCCTACAACAGTTTCTTCACTTCAATATGGGACATAGACCGCGCGTGACGAGGACCAAATCTCCGTACACATCTCCCCCTGATCCCTCCACCTTTCTTTCTGTCCACCATATTGCTTTTATTATTTTTCTTCTCACTAAGTACATGGAGTCAAGGAAGGTTGTATTGTCTAATGAGGTAATGTCCAACAAAGTAATCAAGTAACGAACGGTATTGACGCTAGGCACCACTATGGCACACAAGAAAGAAACACGACGAGAGAGAAGAGAACTATAGAGACAACAAGGTATAAGACAGCGCCGTATATACCGAGAGTGCCTAGAGTGAAGACCCCACCACAGTCGTAGCGTGATAGCCAGAAGGAGACTGTATACGGTCCACCCATGTTCCGAGCGACAGGACGAATGACAATAGTCTGGGTGACGTGTGTTTGTGACAAATGCACCATGAAAGGGATGAGGCCCTACATCATTACTAATAATAATGATTGTGGTGTATTCAGTAAAACCAGGTTCTTCAGATTTCAGATGTTTCCACCCCTGTAATATATACACCACAGTTATGGTGACTCACAAAGGAACGTTATGGTTAAGGAGGTGTAACGTGAAGATGGGCATATTGTGTCGTCATATACATTGTCATATATTTGAATACTTATTAAATGCTTTACAATTCCATAAAGGTTTTGTTATTAATGTAGGTCTGCTTGAAATAGACATGAAGTATTCAGGGCCAGGATAAGAGATTTTTTTTTGCAAATCAACGACGGAAAAAAGTGGCCTAATATACGAAGCGAGAAAGTAGCCGCTGTAATGCTATGAGCCAAAACTGAAATGACCTATATATCTAAAGGATCACTCCGCACCCGTCAGATAAAGCGCAGCATCAGCCCAGCACAGAACGAGCGCACGACAATGTGCAAAGCTAACTACACACCGCTCGCTAGAGATATAGACTCCGGGAGTTCATAATTATGAGGTAGCGATAGTTGTCCTCAATTGAGTGGTACGAACACCACCGAATCCACTGAAAGGTAATGAATCCGTTCACTAGGGGTTGTAACATTGAAGTCTCAACCATTCATTGTTTTACACGCATCAGAAGACTGGAGACGGTTGTTGGTAAGAGATTCAGTCCATAGAATAAAATTACCACGACGCATTTCTGTTTTCATGTTCATAAAACATGATGTCACGAACTTTAGTAACCTCCATGTGCATTAAGAACAAGAAGATTATATGACTATCCATATAGCCGTGTTAAGACCCGTAATATACTCTATCTAGTGAGTATTTGAGATGATAACACATGTCCCTATTTGTGACCATCGTGGTGAGACCACGGATTTATGAATGGTAATGAGTAAGAAAATATTAAATTAAGTAAAGTAAATGAAACATCCCACAGGAAGGTGATAAGGGCAGAAACCTATACAATGACGAGCACGCACATATAGTCTCACTGATCACCCCCCGTTCCACACACAATTCACGTGTTGTGACTTAAACTGTATTAATTGACCTGTAAGCTGAGAATAGGCCCGGAGTGACATGTGTATAAAATTATGTTAATATATACATGAGAGTTGGACGTTATTAAGAGTGAGAACAATAACACGGAATGAGGAAAAATGGACCGAGGAACCTTACCACTTTGGTGTGTAGTAAACTCGCGCATAGTAGAGTTTAGATCGTGTGGTACTGAAAGGCCACGTTATGGTGGCGCTATGATACAGTGTACAGACGACCAGTTTATCCTTCGTTCGAAATTTAGGTAGTATGTTTGTTTTTAAGTATATGAAGTCTTAGATATGGAAAGAATGGATATGGATTTAATTTAGATGTGGGTAGTTTTTCGTGTATAAGAGGCCCTTGGTTACACCCTATTTTCATTTATTTTGATATCTGAGCCCTGAATGAAAAGTTAAACAGTCTCATAAAAAAAACTGAAAAATTCAGGCCTGTGACTTCAATGCCAGAGCATAATCTATTGTCCTTTCTGGCTGTGGTTGACAAATTATCCTACTTCTCTGTTTGTTGTAGGAGGGTTTTTGTTTTTTATGTTGAAATTCATTGGATGGGTCCAACGTTTTTAACAAATAAAAAACTGAAAAGTGGTTTGTGCAATATTATTCGGCCCCCTTGCGTTAATACTTTGTAGCGCCACCCTTTGCTGCAATTACAGCTGCAAGCGCCTTGGGCTATGTATACTATCAGCTTTTGCACATCGAGAGAACTGGAAAATTCTTGCCCATTCTTCTTTGCAAAACAGACTCAAGCTCAGTGAGGTTGGATGGAGAGCGTTCGTGAACAGCAGTCTCCAGCTCTTTCAAAGATTCTCGATTGGATTCAGGTCTGGACTTTGACTTGGCCATTCGCCAACACTGGATACGTTTATTTGTGAACCATTCCATGTAGATTTGCTTTATGTTTTGCCTTGTCTTGTTGGAAAGATAAATCTCCGTCCCAGTCTCAGGTCTCTTGCAGACTCCAACAGTTTTCTTCCAGAATGGTCTCCTGTATGTTGGCCCCCATCCTCTTCCCATCAATTTTGACCATCTTCCTGTCCTGCTGATGAAAAAGCAGGCCCGAAGCCATGATGCTTGCCACAAACACAATGTTTGAAAGTGGGGATGGTGTGTTCAGGGTGATGAGCTGGGTTGCTTTATATGCCAAAAACATAATCGTTTTAGCATGAGTGGCCAAACAGGTTCGATTTGGTTTCATTCGGACAGGAGCACCTTCTTCCACATGTTTGGTGTGTCCCCAGGTGGCTGTGGCACCAAACTTTACAACGAGACTTTTTATGGATATCTTTGAGATAGAGGGGCTTTATTCTTGGCCACTCTTCCATAAAGGCCAGACTTTGTTTGTAGCAGCTGTTAGCGAGATGGTATGGCACTGTATCTACGATGTGGTGGTTGTACCTATGGACAGGACTCTACCCACCTCAGCTGTAGATCTCTGTAATGAGTTCATCCAGAGGTGATCATGAGGCCTCTTGGCTGCATCTCTTGTGATTCAGTCTTCTCCTTGTTCGAGATGAAAGTTTAGAGGGTACGGCCGGGGTCTTGGTAGATTTGCAGTGGTCTGATACTCCTCTCCATGTCAATATCGATTGCTTGCACAGTGCTCTTGGGATGGTTTAAAGCTTGCGGGAATCTTTTTGTATCCAAAATCAGCTTTAAACTTCTCCACAGTAGTATCTTGGACCTGCCTGGTGTTGTTCCTTGGGTTCTTTCATGATGCTCTTGCTGTCCTTTGAACAGAACCCTGAGACTAATCCAACAGAGCAGGTGCGATTTATACGGAGACTTGATTACACACAGGTGGATTCTATTTATCATCATCAGTCGTTTGGACAACATTGGATCATTCAGAGATCCTCACTGAACTTCTGGAGTGAGTTTGCCTGCACACTGAAAGTGTAAAGGGGGTGCATAACGTACATATTGCACGCCCCACTTTTCAGTTTCTTAATTGTTGGTAAAAAAGTTTGACACATCAAGAAATTTCATTCCATTTCAGGATTGTGTCCCACTTGTTGATTCTTACACAAAAAATTTAGAATTTTATATCTTTATGTTTGAAGCCTGAAATGTGGCAAGAGGTTGACCCGTTCAAGGGGGCCGAGTACTTTCGCAAGGCACTGTATCATATCTAGCTTCGGTTTAGTCTAAAACAAAATGTTCTGAGCTAAAACATCTTATGTGACTTTTTTTTATCATCTCCCAGCTGCTGTATCTTGGCCGTGAGTACCCGAAGGGAGTAGCGTATTTCAGAGAGCGCCTAAAGTTCGCTTTTATGAAGAACAAAGATGAGACCGACCCAGAGAAAATCAAACAACTGGTTGCCAGGGGAGACCACGTCATCAAAGAGCTGGAGGCCCTTTATTTCCTCAGAAAATATCGGGCCATGAAGAAGCGCTACTATGAGCCTGAGAATTAGGGACAAACATTTTTTTTTTCTGAAAAATGACACATGGAGACGAGAAGGAAAAAACTGTAATCTAATATTGTTCTCTTCAACATTACAACAAGAGCTACAAAGTAAGTCTTTCAGTGTATTCTGCAGAAGACCCCAAAAGTTGATCTTCAAAGAATCTAATTTATACTTTTTTTTAACTAAAAATGTACCTTTAAAATTACACGAATGAAGTTTTAGAGTTGTCTCAACCCTACGGCATGATGCTGTCACCACAATGCTTGACATAGTACAGTGCTCATAGGTATTAATCCTCCTCTTGGCATATTCTGTCAACGTGGCCAAATCGTTTCTCCAGAGCCATTCAGTTTGTTCGCTAAAACTTGGACTCCTGTCAACCTTGTTGCAAATTACATTTTTTTTAGTTTTTTAAGATTATTTAACTCACCAGCGACCTGTCCAGGGTCGCCAGTCGCCAGTCCCCCCCCACGACCCTGTATGGAAGAAGCGGCTATAGTAAATGGATGCATGGATGGATATTTAACTCACATTCTTGTCTTCTTCAGAATGTAATTATTAGGATTCAAAGAGGCGCGTTGTCTGTATTCTCACTGGTTTGTTACTGAAATGACAGAGTTTTGTATAATGAAACACTTTGAGTAATAAAGCTGTTCTGTATTTAACCATAAGCTCTTGGTCGAGTTGCTTCAGGAGTTAGTGGACTTTACTGTACAAACACATTATTCACAGAAAATAAATGTTATGTTTTTTAATGCTGACCTGTTGTGTCATAAAATATTGAACCCATTTCCTTTTGTTATTTCACGCATCCACATGGCCTTAGTCATTTTCAGTCAGCGTTCTTTATGAAACATGCTTTAAAAATCCCTTAAACAAGGGGTTCTCAAAGTGGGGGTCAGGACCCCCTAAGAGGGTCGCAAGACACCAAGGGCGGGGTCATGAGATGATGTGAGATCATCATGATGTGACACCTGAGCTGTACACAGGACCAAAAGGAACAAAATTAAATAAAT
Source organism: Crenichthys baileyi (assembly GCA_036173005.1). Lineage (NCBI taxonomy): Eukaryota > Metazoa > Chordata > Actinopteri > Cyprinodontiformes > Goodeidae > Crenichthys > Crenichthys baileyi. The sequence continues at coordinate 637,529 of JAHHUM010001183.1, read as the reverse complement.
AAATATATAATGAAATAAATATGTGTACCATTAAATATACCATTAAATTATGAAATGCACAATTAAATAATTATCACATGACATTATTAAATATACAGGTTTAAATGATGAAATTAAGTAATTAAAAAATGTATAAATGTTTTAGCTTTAGCTCATTTAAGTTTGTAAGGGGGGGGCTCGGAGTAGAGCCGCTGCTCCTCCACATCGAGAGGAGCCAGTTGAGGTGGTTCGGGCATCTATACCTGATGCCTCCTGGACGCCTTCCTCGGGAGGTGTTCCAGGCATGTCCCACCGGGAGGAGGCCCAGGGGACGGCCCAGGACACGCTGGAGGGACTATGTCTCTCGGCTGGCCTGGGAGCGTCTTGGGCTCCCCCCGGAGGAGCTGGAGGAGGTGTTTGGGGAGAAGGACGTCTGGGCGTCTCTGCTGAGTCTGCTGCCCCCGCGACCCGGTTCCGGATAAAGCGGAATACGACGAGTACGATCACGATCATTTAGGTTTGCTGGCATTTCTCAATGCAAAGCTCTCTTAAGATAGAACTGCGTCATTTCAGTCCACGTTAGGGCTGAAACAACTGGATTAATCGCAAATAAACGATTATTGAAATATTTGTCAACTAATATAGGAATCAAATAATAGTTAACAGGTGTATACAGACTCTAAAACATGCTATTTGCTTATACAGAAAATATATACATTTTGCATTTAAGATGAAAAACCTTTGTCTGTAAATATGCTCTATCCAGAACTCCTCAAGTGGCCTAGCTTTATCCTCACCTAGTTCAAATTCTGTTCAAAGATCTCCTATTAGGCACCATCTGCTATCCAATTATTAAACGATTTATTGAAAGAATAGTCAACACATGAGTTACTTAGCAAAATAATGGTTAGTTGCAGCCCTAGTCTGCATATGCACAGAGACTGGTCTTTATTGGTTAATGACACAATATAAAATGATCCGAAATGTTTGAATAACAAAATTATTATTTGGGACTATTTTTATAACTGTGAAATTGCTTTTTGGCTCAATGCTCTTGAGCTGGAACATCTACAATGCCTTGAAAAAATATTCATACTATATTTTGTATTATAAATATACCATATTTTATATTCTGTCATGTAACATCCACAAACGTCTCTGTATTTTATTCCAATTTTATGAGACGGACCAACACATAATAGTTGAATAATTGTAAAAGTGGGGTGTAATGATATATGGTTGCATTGGTTTACAAACAAAAACTGTGGAGGAGCTGTACATATCCAGAGCTCAGGTGGTAGAGTATTTCACCAGGACATCTGTTAGTTCTCTGCTCCACAAATATGGCCCTTAGGGAATAGTGACAAGAAGAAAATCCCTAGAAAGTGTAATTTGCAGTTAGCTACAAGCCAGGAGGCAACACATCAAACGTGAAGAAAGGTGCTCTACTCTGCACATCACAGCTCTTCATATAATGTTGGAGATAGCAGATGTGTATTGCGTTACAAGCAGTTTGTCAGAATCATTTCTGTAGTTGTAACAGTCAGGAGAAAAGTTTTATTACTATTATTGTTTGGGTCATATTTCTTTGAGCCCTTTACTGACTTGAGATCAGCATGATAAATGGGTTATAACATTTTACCTTTGACTTCTGCATGAAATTCCAGCTCTGACTTGTCTTTGCAAAGCATTTATTCACGGTTGATCTTCACTAAGCCTACTGTTGTCCTTAATAACCCGTTCATCTCTTTTAACAATGTTATTTGCAAACTACTTTTGTTGAACTTAGTCTGTTAAGCATCCCAATCTAAATGTAACCATCTTACATTAATCAGTGTATTAGTCTAACATCACAATTTATGAATAAACCAGGGGTCTAGTGGCACAAAGCAGGCTCTGCACAGTGTCAACGAACCAGTAATGGGAATTTCTGGCCATAGCTATTCCATCAGGGCTCATGTTATCCTGCAGCATGTGGATGAAGGTGGAGTGGAACCTGCTGTCAGGAACATGGTCTGGGGAAAAAGCTTCACTGTTCTCAGTGATCTCCAGTTTCTGGCTCCTCTGTGCACCCACGAGGTACATACTCCAAGAGTCTTCAGGTACAGGGGTGGGGTCATGGTGCTCACAAACCTGGCATAAAGGATGGAAATACAAATGAGTATTAGAGTGTGCTACTGCAAAGTAGTGCATAATGCGAAGTGGGAGAAAAATAATGCAGAGTTTTCAAACTTTATTACAAATAGAAATCTGAACTTGTTTTGCAGTGTGTCCCTACCACTTTTGCTTATCTAGACACCGACATATTTTCCCATTCTACTTTGACTAATAGCTCGGACTCAGAATGGATGGAGAGCATCTTTCACCAGCTATTTTCAAGTCTTGCCACAGATTCTCAATTAGAGTTAATGCTGGACTTTGACCTGGCCGTCCTATCGGATAAATGTTTTGATCCTTTTGGGCCTGGGACCCCATCATAACAGATGCATCTGTCCCACTGAACACAACGGTCAACCTAGACCCAGGGCTTCTTATGGCTTTCCTCAAACAATGGCGTTCTTCCTGCCATTTCTCCATTAAAACCAGTTTTGTGGGGTCTTGTTGACAGATTCTTTCATCTGAGCTGTGAATCTTAGCAGTTCCTCCAGAGTTACCAGGGGCTTCCTGGCTACTTCTCTGAAAAATGCTCACCTTGCTTGGCCTGTCATTTAAGGTGAAGAGCGATGTCTTGGTAGGTTTGCATTTGTTACATTCTGTGTCCATTTATGGATGATGGATCAAACCATCCTCTGTGGGCAGTCGGAAGCATGGGAAATGGTTTTATAACCTAATTGTGCTTTAAACCTCTCCACAACTTTATCCCTAATAAAGCTGAAGTCACTCAAATAAACCAGACATGTTGCTGGTGATTAATGGCCATACAGAAGGCCTGGTTGTTGCATATCACTGTGCTTCAGAGGAAAAGTTCATGTTGTTTATAAAGAAAAATAAAGGTTGCAGCAAATAATACCTGAAGGACCAGATGCTCCTCTCCACATATGGCATTCCACTTGCTCCATGAGAAGGCACAAGCAGATGCAAAGAGGGCCATCTGCTCATATACAGCCTGTTCTGTAAGTGATTCCTGAAAAAGAGAGGAAGCAAGCAGAGCATTATCTGATGCTGCAAGGAACAGAATGTAATTTTCAGATTTGCACAACCATATTTGGCTGGGCCCAGTCAAACGTAGCAGCACCCTTTCTGCAGTTCCTTCTGTGGACGGTCGGTTTTAATATTGTGGGTCCTCCACGTAGCATCTTGTGATCTAGAGTTAGACTAACATTTTGCGGTGTGTATTAAATCTTGTGCCGTGTCGATGAGATTGTTAGGCACATTTAACTTTAATATAAAACAAATTTGAAGCATGTTTCAATTCAGTTTCAACTCAGTTTATTTATATAGCGCCAATTCACAACACACGTCGTCTCAAGGCACTTTACAAAAGTCAGGTACATACATTCCAATTAATCTTAATCATTGAACAGTGCAGCCAGATTCTGTTATTTATTCAAATTGGATAAAAAGTTTTTCTATCTAAGGAAACCCAGCAGATTGCATCGAGTCATAGACTTGTAGCAGTCACTCCTCCTGGATGAGCATGTAGAGACAGTGGACAGTCACTGGCGTTGACTTTGCAGCAATCCCTCATACTGAGCATGCATGCAGCAACAGTGGAGAGGAAAAACTCCCTTTTAACAGGAAGAAACCTCCAGCAGAACCAGGCTCAGTGTGAGCGGCCATCTGCCACGACCGATTGGGGGTTAGAGAGAACAGAGCAGAGACACAAAGAAGCACTGATCCAGGAGTACTTTCTATGGGAAGGAAAAGTAAATGTTAATGGATGTAGCTCCTTTAGTCGTTTCATCTAGAAAGAAAGAACAGAAACTCTGAGCCAGTTTTCAAGGTTAGAGTCTGAAAGAGAGCACAGAGTTAGTTACAGTAAAAGCTCAGTCAATCGCCATGTCTAGGAGAGAGAAAGGGTTAAACACTAAAAGACAGGGCCATGTGGATCATCGGTAGAAGGTGAGCATTAAGTTGTTGCCAGCAGAAGCTCGGACGATGCCCCTCTCCAGAAAGGTGTCACAGGTAGACACAGAGTCAGGCCAGGTGTAGCTTTTAGGAAGAGAAAAGAGAGAACAAAGTTAAAAGCTGAAATAACAGCAAATAATACAAAATTGAAGAGTAGTATGAGAAAGTAGCGAAGAGGGTGAAAGTGGTCATTATGTCCTCCAGCAGCCTAAGCCTATAGCAGCATAACTACAAAGATAGCTCAGGATAACCTAAGCCACTCTAACTATAAGCTTTATCAAAAAGGAAAGTTGCTCATTTTGAAGAAGTCTACCATCCCTAACACACATAACCAAATACAACATGAACATTGCTCAATTCCTGTATCTTTTTGTAACATTACAAAGTGAAACTGAAGGATGCAGACCTTCTTGCAGATGCTGATGTATTTTTGCGTGTGCTCGTTTACAAAGATGTTGATCCCCGCCTTGAGCATGGCTTTCTGCAGGGCAGGTCCGCTCATCCACTTCCCCACGAGGTGAGAGAGGCCTCTCTCCTGCTCCAGCTGCAGCATACACTGATCATTCTGTTCATCAGATTCAAACAAACTGTAAACACTGAGTCTCACGTCTTATTTTCCTGTGCTGCGATTACGTCTGGTTTAAAACCAAAACATGTCACAGCTGTTGGAATATGGTAATCAGCTGTTTTACTGTGCAAACATTTAAAAGAACTTTTGTTAGTTTTTGAAAATGTTTTAAGTTTCTATTTATAAAATGTTGGAGAACCGAACTATTAAATAATAATATAACAAAATACTTGAAGCATGGTTGTCGTGACATTAAAATATGTAAACAGAGGAAATATTTACATTTGTGAGCTGATTTGCAAGTGTAACTCTTGTCCTTTAAAATACTACTTTTACTTTTTTTTGCTAGTATTTATTTTAAAAGAATTGTTTTTGTTCAGTCCCATATATAGTCGCTTTCGGGCTAAAACCTTGTAACTCTTCACGTCTGTCTGGTGTTTCATTGGCACATTTCCAGTGAAAAGTATCAAACAAGAGCATGTAAATATGAAGAAACAGTTTGAAATTACGTGTGGAAGCAAGATCCAAGTTTCATTTTTAGAGACACAAGGTTTTGGTCGTGATGTGTGAATTATTTTTTGTGGGGATGGAGTGGTATTATCTTACCCTGGGAGTGTGAAAATTGGCGGCGACACTAATTCTGATCAGTTTCTATTTTTTGTGCGGTTATTAAGTCCTCAAAATATTTTTTTCCCAGCCCATAAGTTCAAATTGGTAGATTTAAAGTACATTAAAGCACATTTACAGCTATTGGGAATCAATAAAACATTAATTCTGAATGGAATGGATTACATATTTCATTTAAACCAAATTGGGCTGCACGTCGGCGCAGTTGCCTTGCAGCAAGAAGGTTCCGGGGTTCGACTCCTGGCCGGGGGTCTTTCTGCATGGAGTTTGCATGTTCTCCCCGTGCATGTGTGGGTTCTCACCGGGTACTCCGGCTTCCTCCCACAGTCCAAAAACATGACTGTTAGGTTAATTGGTCTCTCTAAAGTGCCCTTAAGTGTGAATGAGTGCGTGTATGGTTGTTTGTCCTGTGTGTCTCTGTGTTGCCCTGCGATGGACTGGCGACCTGTCCAGGATGTACCCTGCCTCCCGCCTGTAGACTGCTGGAGATAGGCACCAGCTTCCCCGCGACCCACTATGGAATAAGTGGTATAGAAGATGAATAGAAGAATATAAACCACATTTCAATGTTCCTGTATTCAAAAAATTAATTTTGAATGGGACATAATGGCACAAAAATGAAGGGATTGCTCTGTTAAGTTTAAGATGCTCTTGATCTTATTCAATTTTCATCAGCATGGTTAAGGGTTAACTACAGGTACATCTAAAAACCTGTGTGAAAAAAAGCTGTGAAAAAATTCTATATTTTTTGTCACTCATTTCAGAGAGTGAAACTCATATAGATTCATTACATATAGAGTATTTTTTTAAGCCTTTATTTCTTGTGATTTTGGTGATTATTGCTTTACAGACAATGAAAACCCAAAATTCAGTGGCATTGAAAATAGAATATTGCGCAAAAGTTAAAAATTAGAAATTCATGGCATCACACCCTAATCAGCTAATTAACTCAAAACACCTGCAAATGTTTCCTGAGCCTCTAGATGGTCTCAGTCTGGGTCAGTAGGCTACACAGCCATGGTGAGGACTGCTGACTGGACAGAAGACAGTCACTGAGACCCACCACCAGGAGGGTAGGCCACAAAAGGTCATTGCTAAAATGCTGTATCTAAGTGCTGTATCCAAGCATATCCATAGAAAGTTGAGGGGAAGGAAAAAATGCGGTAGGAAAAAAGTGCACCAGCAACAGGGATCAATGTAGCCTATAGAGGATTGTCCAGCAAAATCCATTCAAGAATTTGGGGGTGTTTCACAAGGAGTTGACTGAGGTTGGAGTCACTGCATCAAGAGCCACTGTGCACAGACGAATCCTATCCTGAACCAGAGACCACATGAAAAGAGGCTTACCTGGGCTAAGGAGAAAAATAACTGACCTGTTGCTCAGTGGTCCAACATCCTACTTTCAGATGAAAGTAAAGTTTGAATTTCATTTGGAAATCAAAGACCCGGAGTCTGGAGGAAGAGTGGATAGGCACAGAATCCAAGTAGTTTCAGTGATGATGTGGGGTCCATGTCATCTGCTAGTGTTGGTCCACTGTTTTCTGAAGTCCACAGTCGATGTAGCCATCTACCATGACGTTCAAGAGCACTTCATGCTTCCTTCTGCTGACAAGCTTTGAGGAGATGCTGGTTTCATTTTCCAGCAGGAAATGGCACCTGGCACATTGCCAAAGGTGCCAACAGCTGGTTCTATGACAGTGGCGTCACTGAGCTTGACTGGCCATCTAACTAGAGTATTGAGGTATTTCTAATTTTCCAAGATTCAGAATTTTGGGTTTTCATTAGGTGTAGCCATTATCATGCAAATTACATGAAATAAAGGATTAAACTGTTCTTCTCTATGTGTAATACAGTTATATATGAGTTTCAGTTTCTGAAACGAGTGACCAGAAATATTGAACCTTTTCAAAATGTTAAAATGTTTTTAGATGTACCTGTATAAGCCTAAAATGAGCAGAGTTCGTTTGTGACTTTACTGTAAACTGACCTGAAGGAAAAGATATTTGTTTGGTTGCTGAACCAGTAACCAGTGAAAATGTAAACAGCTTTAGCTGTTGTGGTAGTTGCTTGTCACGTTAGCTGGCATGGAGAGATGGCTGTCACCTCAAATGTAAATGCATGTGTGAAGTGAGAGCTGGATTCTTTTCTCAATTCATCTATGAAAGACTTTTCTTCTTCAGTGAGATATCAACTAATATAACTATCAACCTAATCAGTATTTAACTGTGCCTAACAAAACTTGAGTGACGGAGGATACAGTTTTGAGCTGTGGACGTTCAAGCTTCAAATTTCCTTAAAGTCACTGAAGTCGCAAAAAAAAGCATGTTTTTGTTACATTTTTCCCTCTTAACTGAATAAATGCAAAATGTCTTTAAGTCTTAAGAAACTGCAAATGAAGACATTAAATTCAACTTTTTTTGAGAAATATTAATGCAAAACCAAATTGTTCAGCAATTAAATGAAGTCATTTTGACTGAAATCTCTAAATGTTTGGTTCCAAAAGATCCAGCAGATTCAACATCCTGCAGCAGCAGGGATTCAACATGTACAGAACAAGTCCCTTGCCTGAATGGTGATGGTGATATTAATGAGTGCTCCCTTGACCGTAAAAAGAGCAGAATCTTGGCCCAGTGGCCGCAGCTCCCAGCTCTGAAAAGGAAGGTTGGCGTAGGTCCTCTGCATCAGTGCAAAGGTCTGGAATGTTTCCATCTTGAAGGAGATTTTGGCTCCTGCCTCTTCGTAGGAGACATCGGTGACGCCGTCCCTTCTCCACTGCTCATCTGGGTGTGTAGAAGCCAGTCTTGGTGAGAGTGCCATGCAAAAGCATTCATTCCCTTGGAGCTTTTTAACATTTTGTCACATTATAACCTCAGACTTCAGTGTATTTTATCAGGATTTTATGTGATAGACCAACATAGAGTAGAGCATAACTATGAAGTGGAAGGAATTCTTTTTCATTTCATGTATCAAAATGTGAAAAAGTTTAAGGAACATGAAAGCTACTGCACAACTTCCTATGTAATTTCTGCTGTATGTACCTCCAGCATCCCAGCGAGCCACAAGTGGAGGTTCCATGTAAACCACCCAGTCAGGAAGGGTAACGGACACCCCAACCGGGGGGCACACCTCACCGTTCGGCCTCTTTGTTGGGTAAGGGAACACCCTCAGCCCATCCACAATCTAGAAGAATAAACCATGGATCTCTGAGGATATGCTCAACTCAACCTGAGCTGCAAGTGCAGCTTTCAGCGGTAAAACCCTGTCGTAATCACCTGCAGTATTGTATAACCTCTTCTCCTGATAGGCTGAGGTGGGAGGTGAAGGAGGTCATAGTAGAAAACCCCACCCAGGGAAGTGTAGTGCATCATATCTACTACCTGGGCTCCATTTCCTGTCACTGCAACTTGAGGAACAGTTTGATCTTTAGCTGTGGACAGACATGGTCATTTTATTTCTAGGTGGATGACTATATGTAGAGGTAGGTTTCAAAGAGAAATGTCACATGTAAACTCCAAGTATTCTTCCTTTTTGTTTGATCTTTCAAAGTTTCTAGTTTCTTTAAGATGGTTCTCCTACCATCCAGCAGGGTTCTTCAGAAATGAAGAAGCCCTTTGGATGTGAGGAGAAACACCTTCAAGAACTCAAATGTAAAAATGAAAACAACTGGAATAACTGAAAAGAGAGTTGTACAAGTTTGATCGGAGTATGTCGCAGAGGTTTCATGAAGAGGGGAAGGTATCAGCTTTTAAAAGAGAATAAAAAAGATCAAATTTCAAAATTCTACATCAAGTTTTTTTCTTTACTTGGAGCATCAGAAAAATCCAGGCTGGACATGTGACCACTGAGTGCTTCCATCTGTGTAAATATTTGGCTCTTGCTGCCCTCTGAACCCTGTACGCCGCTGTTTCCGGACTGCAGACTGGCTGAGCTCTGAGAGATACACACAGTTAAAACGACAGCATTGCTCTTGATATTGGGACCTAAACACTGATTCATTTGACCCACCTGTTTTTTGACGGACTCCTGGATGGACAGCTTCTTCTCCCCCATTATCTGCTTCTCAGACTGATGTCTGATCCTGGCCAGCATTGACAGGTGGTCATAGTGGGTGTGGAGGATCCTTACGGCGATGTCGCTCACAGCCAGTTGCATAGGAAGCCTAAACCCCATACCAGCTTCCTCAAAGTCGAGCTCCTTAAAGCTGAAAACGGAATATCTTAACCAGTGAGTTTGTCAGTGGGAGAACAAGGAAAAGATTTGTATTTTCTCAACAGTTTTACACACAAACTTTGGATTTTTAAAGAGGTTGGCCCAGAGACACAGTGTTGACGTTTCATGTTTGGACACAGTCTGCATGTTTCTTGTGTCAGGGTCGATGTTTTCGCTTGCTCCCTGCAACCACAACGAAATAGGAGGCTTTGTCAAAACAGGTTTCCACATATTAGGATCTGAATTTGCTAGCATGAAAGAAGCTCAATTTTGATCTACCTTTAGGATCTTCTCAGCTATGGAAAGGTGTTTGGAATGGAGAAGCTCCTGTACATCTCTGAGAGCCTCTTGGTACATCAGGATCTCTTTTGGATCTTTGGTCTCGTTCAGAAGCTCCTCCAGCTCTTCAAACAGCTATAAATAAGACTCATGTTTTTACATTTACATGTTTACATTTTGTCACATTACAGCCACAAACTAATGGATTTTATTTAGATTTGTTCCATGTATCCTGTTCCGTTTTGGCATATAGCCTCCCTGAGCGAACACTGTGCAGAACCACCTTTCGCTACATTTACAGTTTTATGACTTTTGGGGTGTGTCTGCACCATCTTTGCACATCTACACTGTCATGTCATTTTGGCCCCTTTTTACTGGAGAATAGCTCAAACTCAGTAAGATCGGACAAGGTGTGGCTGTAAACATCAACTTTCAAGCCTTGACACAGATTCTCACTCGATTCATGCCTGTACTTTGACTAGGCTATTCCAACACATGAATATGATTTGATCTGAATCATCCCTTTTAGGTACATGTTCAGGGTCGTCCTCCTGGAACGTGAAGATCTCCAGTCTCAAGTCTTCTGTGGCCTCCAACAGGTTTTTTTCTAGGATTATCTCTTTTAATTGTAAACGATTTCAAGAACCATGTTTAATGGGTTCTTCCACTTCACAGGTATGTGTTACATTAAGGTTGAAATGTTCTACATAAGTTTAAAAACTTTTTCAATTAATAAAATTTACTAATTGTAATTAATTAAAATGTTAATTGACTAATTTATTTATTTAATTATTCACAGTACATACAGATACTCACCTGTACCGCTTTGCTGCACAGTTGAAGCTCCTCTGCAACGTTGGACTCCAAGTCATCCCTCCACAAGCTGATAAATGTATTGACCCCCCGCTGGTCTTTTGGGTCTGGGACACCATTACAGCGCATGTATCTCTCCCACTGAACACAAAGAGTGGGCAGCATCGTTAGGCTCAACTTTCAACAACTACCAATGGGTAACTTAAACTTAAATCCCTAATTTATTGAGAATGTAATTTGTGTATTTTATTCTGCATTATTCTGTGTGACATGTCCAAAAATCATTTCAAACTGCAAAGTGTGTCTTTTTTATATTAAAATTTCTAAATAAATCAGATTATCATGAACACTTGTGAAAAAAATGAATCGCCTACCTCAGCCTTTTCTGCAGCATCAATCCTCCATTCGATTACTGCAGAGTTGTTTTCCTTCAGCAGATAGCGCAGTTCATTCAGCTCATTCTCTCTGCTCTCCAAAGCCTACCAGCAAATGTACAAAATTATTTTATACAGAATGCAGAAAACGAAAACAACAGAGATGGCAATTTCAAGCCAAAACAAGGTATGATAAAAGCCTGTGATTGGTTGTCAAAAATGTGTTTTTCCCCCTTAAACGTTCTTTTTATTCGATTCACTTAGCTGTAAATGTTGATTTACATGTAGTAGATTTTAATGAGAAAATGCTTTCAGTTGCACTGATTGCTGTGAGTTTCAGTTTATAAAAGCGCTGCAGAGGTGATTTGTGATTACCCCTCTGCCTATAAAGGCAAACATATTGGTATGTGGGAGAGGGTAACAGATGAGAATAAGATCAGCCATTACCCCCACTCCCCCTCCAACCCCCCACTGCACCCCCAGCACCAACAGAAGAAGACTATCGTCCATCGTCTGGCACACATCTCTTTAAAACCAACCTTCCTGTTTGAAAGGGTTTGTCTCCCAATGAGGTCCTTTCAGAGTCTAAATGTATTATATTTACAAGAGTAAAGTCCTTAAACCTAATAGAAATAAGCTCTTCAGGAGTTTTCTTTCATCACATTAGCTACTCATGGAAGTAAGAAAGTTCTTAGAAATATTGCCCAAGGGTTTGGAGTATATTCTTCAGCAATCCTACCTTTTCTTCTAGCCTTTGTATCTCCTCCTGCTTTCTCCTGTTATCCAGTCTGTCCTGTTCTTCTCTTTCGGCCTGCAGCCGGGCAGCTTCTGGGGACCAACAGGACACCAAATAAAAGCTAAATCACCTCATCGTTGCAGGTTGAAAGCAAATATTTACATAGGCTGTATAAAAAGACATCACTTTTTTACTCAGTGTTTGAGATTAAAACAGATAAAACGTTTCCTTTTTTAGGTCAGTTAGGATCAAAACCTTCTATTTTCTAAGAATAGAATAGTAGAGCTAAGAGAATTTTTTTTTTCCTTCTTCAAATTCAGAAGTTTACATTCACTAAAATTACAATCCTGTTGAACAATCTGGGAAAAGCTCAAATCATAATCAGAAGTTTAAAAAATCATTATCAAAAGATATTGTCGAGGATTTTGTAACTTTGTTAACCCCTTATAATTGGCATTAAAATGAGCCACAAGTCAAACATACTGCTGTTTCGGGTGCCATCATGGAAAAATCTAAAGAAATTTGCCAAGATATCTAGAAGAGATCTGTGGACCTCCACCAATTTTCTTGGTCCTGTGGTGCAACTTTCAGATGCCTAAATTAGCCACATCTATCTGTCCAAGCAATTGCAATTAAGTCTGAGCACCATGGGAATGTCCAGCCATTACATCGTTCAGGAAGGAGACGAGTTTCGTGTATCAGAGATAGACAGGTTTTGGGGTAAAATGTTCGTGTTGGGCCCCAGAACAAAAGCAAAAGATGTTGTGAAGATGCCGGCTGAAGCTGCTCAGACAGTGTCATTAAGTACAGTGAATTAAGTACATGGGCTGAAAAGCCACTCGGAGAGGAAGAAGCCATTACTGCAAACACAACAAGCCTACAGGTTATAGTGTGCAAATGCAGACGAAGGTCCAGCAAACTATGGTGAGAAGCTTGAGGAAAGATAACCAAAATCTTAGACCTAAGTGATGCAGTTTAGCCAAATGATAATAATTTAATTAATTCTAACTGACCAAATACAGAAACAACTTTAGAATCATTCAATGTCAGAAAGTGAGGGGAAAAAAAACATGAAAAAGTACATCTTTTTACATCTGGCTTGAACTCCAACTGTATCTATAAGCTGCAAGAACATTTAGCAGGTTGAGGTTCAAAAGACAGTGCTGAATGCATCAAAATAGCTACCTTTATTGTATGAAAGCAGGCATATCAACATGGCACACATTTAGATGGACAGACAGACAGACACATAAGGATTACCTTCCTCCTCTTGCTGCTTCTTTAACCTCTGAGCTTTGCTCATCTTACGTGACTTCTAAAATCATTGGAAATCACAGTGTTTAACATAGAAAGCTTACTGTTTAAGCTGTACCTAGAGACTGAATAATAAATGTTTAAAGTATGAACATTTAAGCATTTATTGCCAGATAAATGGACTGTGTTTATAAAACGAAATGATAAAAGAGAAAATGAGCGGAGTGCTTTTTGCTCATACCTTTTTACTCTTGGGTGGCTATCATTCACAGAAAAGACAGTTACAAAAAGACATGCAAGAAAGCATAAAATCAAGGTTTAACATGAGAAATGAGGATCTGAAGAAGGCAATATTTACATTTATGATTGCATTGTTCAGAAAACTGAAATAAGGGTCACACAGAGTGATAGGCACAGACAGTATTATCTCTAGATAATACATTAGTACTAGACCCCATTCAGGCCACATCTGATGAAACTCAGGAAAATGAAAGATTTTGACCAATAAACAGCCAAGCTTACTTAAACCTTAACAAACTTTTTTTCCTATTTTGACACTTTAAAACCGCAAACTTAATTATATTTTATTGGGAGTTATTTGAGAGATCAACACAAAGTAAAGAAAAAAAAATCTGTGGTGGAAGTTTTTTATTTTTTTAGCGCAAATTTAAATCAGAAAAGTATTCAGCTCCCTTTTCACTGATACCCCTAAATAAAACCCAGTATCACCAACTGCCTTTAGAAGTTCCCTAATAGGTAAATATGCTTTTCTGTGAAGACCTCAGAGGTTTGTTAGGGAGCATTAGAGAAGAAACAGCATCATCAAGACCAAGGACAAAAGCAAACAGGTCAGGGATAAAATTACAGAGAGGCTTAAAGCTAGGTTAGGTTAGCAAATAATATACACTGTGAACATCTCCTGGAACTTATTAATATATCACTTGAAAGAGTATGGCACAACTCTAAACCTATCTAGACATGGCCATCTACCAAAACTGAAGAGCCAAGCAAAGAGAGCATTAATCAGAGAAATAGCCAAGAGGTCCTTGTTCAGGTTGTCAGGGTGAATATTGGTCATTCATTCATTATCTTCAGATTATTCAAGATCAGGTCGCAGGGGGAGTAGGTCAAAGATGGAATAGTCATGCTCTCCACAAATCTGGCGTTTATGGAAGAGTTGCAAGAAGAAGGTCATAAGAAGTTCTATTCAAAGTTCGCTACAGGTCACGTAGGGAACACAGCAAACATGTGGAAGAAGGTGCTCTGGTCAGATGAAATCAACACAGAACCTTTTGTCATACAGCAAAACTAAAACTGCACATCACTCTGAACACACCTTCCTTGTGGTGAGACATGAGGGTGCCAGCACCATGCTATTGGGATGCTTTTCTTCAGCCAGGATAGGAAAGCACGTCAGAGTTGGTAGAAAGACGGATGGAACTGAATACAGGCAATTCTGGAAGAAAATCTGTTAGAGGCTTCAAAAGATTTGAGACTCTTACAGAGGTTCACCTTCCAGCAATAAAACAACTGTAAACACGCAGCCAGGACTACAATGAATGGTTTAGATAAAGCACTTTCAAATGTTAGAATATCCTAGTCAAAGTCCAGACCTAAATATTAATGAGAAACTGTGGCAATGTAATGTTCAGATGCCATCCATCAAATTGAACCTAGTTTGACTTAGATTTAAATGTCTAGATGAGCTCAGCTGGTATTGCAACTGTAATTGTGACAAAATGTGGTTTTATTGACTCATGAGGGCTAAAGACAACTGCATGCCAGATTTTCTGATTTTTAGTTTTGAAAAATGTTACATTTATATATTTTTTCTTCTACTTCACAACTATTAAATATTTTTGTGTTGGTCTATCACATAAAATCTCAACAAAATACGTTGGAGTTTGTGGATGTAAAAATGCACTGTGCTGGGTGAGAAAAATTTGTGATTATCAGATTTTAACTATTTATTTTGGCAACTTAAACTCTTCAGTACAAAACATACAGATATAGGACTTAGAGGAGTTTTAGAGTGTTAAAGAAAAAGCTGACGAGAAATAGGCAGAGGTCACACCCAAGCAGGGATAAAAGTAGCAGAGAACCATCATTGCGTTCATGTGAAACAAAGTTGTACAAAATAGTTGGTTGTAGTTGAAGATTGGACAAGTCGTCCGCATTTTGTTTTATTCTTTTAAGCTGATAAAAAGAAAGCGACTGATCACCCGCTGTTGTTTGCGGAGTTCGCTTTCACCTCCAAAAATACTTTTTCAGGGCAATTTTTCAGAATTTTCCTCCATTAAAAAATCAGTGAAAAAAAAACATATTATGATTTTATGTCCATTTAAAAATATTTAAGCAAACTGGAAGTAAAGTAAAACGTTCTGACAAAAAATAATCAAAATATTAATAGTTTTTAATAGACAAAACTTGTCCAAACTTACCATTTTTACTGTACGGGTGAAGTCAGTGTACAGGTAACCGCGGTAACCGGCGCACATGCGTACTCGGATGTTTTTATTTGAGACACAGCGACACGTCACACGGCGCTGAGGACAACATGAACTTACGAAGTGGGAAAGGAGAAAAAGAGACCTCTTTACAACTGGTCAGCTCGAATACATTATCATATAAGCATACACCCGCTGACGTTGTGATAAATATGACGCTTAAAATGTACAGACAGATATAAACACGCGGAGGACGCCTGGACTGCAGCTGGAACGATGCGTTAAAGCAGCCGCCATCTTAGTACGGGAATCTCATGTATAAAGCATGGCAGTCTGTTGTTGCAAAGGTCTGTGTCATTCGGAATCATTACACAGTTTTACACAAAATACTAATAAAAAACAAAAGATTTTCTGTAAAAGAACATATTTCAGCCAGTAATGCCCAGCCTATTTGAAACGGACTGATTTTAAATTTCCTTAAGTTTCCTTACAGATATGCTATTTTGTAGCAGTATTTTGTATGGTTTGATAATGTTTTTTTCACACAAATGGTAAGTTTTCCTAATTTATACAGCATATTGTGCACTAAACAATGTATCAGCAGTTATTCGTAGTACATACTTTAAAATATATCTTAGAGAAATGAGTGAAATGGTTTATCAAAAACTACAATCTTTCAGCAGTTTTTGATAGAAGATGTACATTTACTGGAATGGAAAAGTAACAATGTACAATTACCTAAAAACAGCTTCAATTAACTATGTGTTTTCTCTTTTTCTTTCCCATACACAGTACTCCATGCCCAATGTTTCTCTGTTTAGATGTTCATTTCCTGGAAGAAACCACTGACAGAGCTGGTGCTGCCATTAACTGTTTATATTCGTGTTTATTTAACATAAAACATACCCCTGGATCAGTGCTTCTTTCTCATTTTTGTCCGCTAGTCAGTGGCAGCAAATTGCAGCTTATCCTGGTTCTGGTTCTGCTGGATGTTTCTTCCTGTTAAGAGTGAGTAGTTCCTCTGCACTTGCTAATGCTCTGCTGAGACCACTTGACTGTACCTGTGCTGGAATAATTATTAATTACTTGAACTGACAGGTGCAATAAAAAATAAAAAAAGATTTCCATTTTTTTTTTTCTCAGCAGCAGCCAGACAGGAAGTAGGGCAGAGAGAGGAAGAGAAGACACAGGTAATGGCCTAGGGCATTAAATCAAACGCGGGAGAGCTGCGTCAAGAACCTCATCCCCGGCACACCGCGCGCGCACTCCACCACCGAGCCAAAACGAATATCACGATTATGACTTACAACTATTAAAAACCCAAATTTCAGTTTCTCACGAAATTAAATGATTTACATCAGACCAATAAAAAAGGATGTTTAATAAACAAATGTTCTAGCAAATGGCCCACACACTTATGAGAAAGATTGCTGACTTGACAGTCGTAGTGTAAGCCACAATAGGATATTGCTAAAGAAGCTGTATGTTCAGTGCTGTATCCAAGCATATGAATGGAAGGTTTTTTCCCCTTATGCCAACTGATGCCATCATTGAGAAGAATCTTTGTAATATTCACTATGTGCACAATTATAAGGCAAGTTGTATTTTCTATGATAAACTTTTTTATGGAACTACAACTCTAAAAAACTATGATTAAACCTCATAAAAGCATGGTTTTAGCTTTGTAAGAATATATGTATTAATGTGCAGAAATATGTTGCAAATTATAAAAATGAAAATTATGCCCACCCTTCTTTTCAGTAATACAAGCCTTCAATTAATGGAGTCTCTCGGTTTCTGGATATGCTGTTCATCCCTATTTTATGTAGCAGCAACTGCCGCCTACCAGACACTGCCCCCCCTTTGCGCAAAGTGAGCGTAATTTAACTAACAACACTAACTGCTGGATGGGTAAAATTTGAAAACAGCCGATTGCTCAAACCATGAAAGCCATCCAGGTATTGCCAAACATTAAACTTCTGGAATGGCATGCCCAAAGATCTGACCGAAACCATTAATGAAGATTAGTTTATGGCAGAAAACCAATTTAATGCTAATTTTTAAAGTGTGGTTAAGGTGCAACTTGTAAATCCATGTAGCTAAATATTAGTTGGTGTAATGTATGTGAAAATTATATGTATAATTTTGACCCTGTGCGAATTGGAGACATATCCGGAAACGTAAAGTTGACTTGCCTGTTGAAGTAATACGCTCTGCAGAAACTATACGACTACCATCCCCTCACAGCATTGCTCAGACACACGGATACGAATACAAGACAACGAGTCGGTCGTTTTGTTCATCAAACTATGATCTAAAGAACAGACATAAAAAAATAACAGAGACTGGGTTAGGAGTGTCCTGTCTTTATTAGCAACTTTCACCAAAAAAAAACAAAAGGGCTGCAAATATATTCAAGTTTTGGTTTCAGTTTTAAAACTCCATGTTCATGGCACTTGTTGAAACTGCCCCATTGCTTCTCTAAACCTTATGAACTGGATGAAATATCACAGGCAGGATCAACGCTGACAAAATGCGTTAAGCTTGCTTTGGGAACACAGACTGGACTTAAGAGCCCCCTTTTTTAGATGTGCAGACGATTAATTCAGCCCAAACAGCAGCACGCCAAATAAAAATACAAAGATAAATATTTCATGAACACGCAAGTGAACAAAATTTACATTTAATTCTATGGCAGCTATTCCATATCAGCCCTGTTCATGTTCATGTGGTGATCAGTTTGTGAATGTTTCCTCTTAGGCTGTAGCCATTAAAAACAGCAGCCTGCTGAAACTCCACATGCAACACGTAGATACAGTACATTCATGTTTCATAAACTATTCAGTAAGTTTAAACTAATACATTTAATCAGATAAGCTACAGGGCAGGAGTTGTGTGCTGCTGCATAGTTAAACACAATCTCAAACCTGCTTAAAGGCAACAACAGAAACTGAACACGGAGGATTCATCAACATTCTCCATCAGGACACGGAGTTTTCCTGTCGAAGCGACTCCGAAGATTTGCAGAAGTATTCATACCGCTTGAACTTTTTCACATTATGTCAGGTTACAACCAGAACACGTGTGTATTGGGATTTTATGTCACAGATCTACACAAAGTAGTGCATAATTGTGAAGGGAAAGGAAAATGATAAATACTTTTCAAATTCTGTTACAAATAAAATGTTAAAGTGTGGCATAACTGTTTAATCTGCCCCCTTTACTTTGATACCCCTGAATGAAACACTGCCTCAGTATAAAAGGTTTGTTAGAGGACATCAGTGAACACCAAGCAATGAGGTCGGGGACAAAGTTTAAAGCAGGGTAAGAAAGAAGATCATTAAAAGAGGAGCAGTCAAGATGTTCTTGGTAACTTGGGAGTGGCTCCAGAGACTTGAGTTGGTCTATCACATAAAATCCCACCAAAATTCATTAAAGTTTGTGCTTGCAATAACAGAAGTTCAAGGAGTGTGAATACATTTGCAACACAGTGAAAATGAACGATTTTGTTAGCTAAACTGAAATCGATTCTTTACAGTAGACCCCACTGCTAAGAGGATGAAAGCTGTCCACAAAGCTGGATGCCGTGCCTCCAGTTCTTGGAACTGTTTTTATAGCACATTATTGCACTTCAAAGTTAAAACTGTGTCTTCAGCTGGAGGTTACACCTCATTTTGCATGCAGGAAGGGGAAGAAATAAGGGGAAAATGTAACCGAGTCAGATAAAGCAAGGTAACAGTTCTGAAGCTGAAGCACATCCAACACCCCCACCACAGTTCATTCACAGGTCATCTACCACACCAAAAGTTACATATGACTTTTTTTTTTTTGAAACATACACGAAAAACAATCAACACGCAGTGACTGATTCGGTCCCATGTCTATTCGTTAGGAGTTAAAGCCATGGTGCGGTCATCACTCCCTGAAAGCCAACACAAGCACTTCTACGTTTGTACAGAGCCCTATGTAGACAGAAGTGCAGCCTCACTCAGAGCCACCTGTGGTAAAATTGCTTGTAAACGTGTTTCACTGCAAGATTTGGCCAAATGTGATGACAAACCAACAAAAGCAGCTGGATTCAAACACGCTGCTTTCATAAAGAATAGAAAGGGGGAAAAAAGCACTGTGGGGCACATGAGTGGCAGCTTAGATGGGCTTGTAAAGCAAAGACGTGACATATTTCTTCTTGTATCTGTGAGTAGCGCTTAGCACCATAACTCCGTCCTGCACACAGGGAGAAAACACAATACAGGAAAATCGTGTCAGATTTAAGCCAAGAGAAAACAAGTAACGATTGCAGAATTTCATATGACGAAATGGCAAAAAAATTTTGACACACTGCAACAAAAAACTTTGTAAAATTTTTTGTGACAGACCAAGAAACAGTACTGCATAATTGTAAAGTGGAAGAAAAATTAAGAAAAATCATAACAATATATGATTTAATCCTGAAATTAATTTGATTTGGAAGTTTGGAACTAAGTGAAGAATTGGTTGGATTTTTTTTTTCAATGAATAAAGTGTAAGCAGGCATAGCCTATGCCTGGATAGATAGATTATACCTCTACAACAATATACCCACTTGAAAACAATCAAAGCAGATGTTTAGAAATGTTTAAAAGGGACTGTGCTCAAATTTGACAATAAAACATTTTTAAATTACTTTGGAGTTGCTTTGACATTTAAGCAACCTAGTTTGCCAACTGTACCTGAATGCAGCACGGACAGCTGTTAGAAAAATTCCCAGAGTTTGGGCTGATTGGATGCTACAGGTAGTCATTTGGACGTCAGCCGGTTTTCTCCAGCATCTGTGAAGTTTACAGCCAGCCTTGAGTTGTTTCAGGTGAGTAAAAACACCTTATAGCTGTTGAAAAATGCGTATGCTGACACATAAAGTTTTGGTTCCGTTCAACTTTCTTTCTCCATGAAAAATCCTAATTGCTCCAAATAGCAGAGTTTAGTAATTGCGGCCTTAGTTTCACATATAAACATTCTGCACATGTTCAGATATAAAAAACGCTGTATTCATACGGTACATTTGCGTACTGAACCAAAAAGGCTATTCTAGGTATTTTCGGTAGAAATATGTGGACCTTTAGACCCCTAACATATGTAGATATATATTTTGAACAGCCTAGAGGTCAGTGGTAAAACTGCAGAAGCAGCTAAGAGTGAGAATCTAGCGTTAGGACGACTATTCGTTGTGCACTCTACAAATCTACCCATCATGGAAGCTTGACAAGAAGAAAACCACTGTTGAAAAGAAGTCATGTCTGCATTTATCTACAAGCCATGTGGGGAAGGTTCATCTTCTAGCAGGACAACGATAAACATGCAGCCAAAGCGACACTGAACTGGTTAACATCAGAGCACATTCATGTTAGAATAGCCTAGTCAAACGAGAATGGGAAAAAAATACTCTAATTGCATCAAAAGGTGGTTCTACCAAATTTTAAAGCAGGGAGGCTAAATACATATGCCTCCCACACTTTTCAGATTTGTATTTGTAAAAACGTTTTACAATCATTACTCATTTTCCTTCCACTTCACAATAATGTACTACTTTGGGTCTATGACATAAAATCACAATAAAATCAAAACTTTGGGTTTTAACATCACAACATGTCAATACATTTGGAAGCCACTGTATGTGCAATTCTGAACAATCAGAACAGAAAAAGAGAAAAAAAAAAGATCATTAGTGAAAACAACTGGGTGTAATATTTAATGTCCAACCAGCTCCATCTGAACAACATCAAACCGCTTTCTGCTGCCAGTAAACCTACCTACCTTTATTGAAAGAGCATAAAGGTGATTAAGCATGACATGGTTGGGTTCAGGCAGCAGGGCAGGATCACACTGAAGCAGAGAGAGAAAGAAAACAACAAAAAAGTCTTTAGTTAAGAAGCTGTAACAGCTCAGTTCGATCTGCAAGTATTTAACAGTAAAGCTACGTTTGGAGAGCCAAGAATGAGGCTGTTAAAGATACTGACCGATACGTTGGTGTCTTTGTTTAGAATCACTTGAAGCAGGTGAGGAGGGAGGATGGGCGGCGCTTTGAAGAGCTCTTCTGGTCTAAAGATGTACTGATCCTGGCCATAAGGTCCTGGAGGGGAGCTGGACAGGTCTATGAAGATGTAACACCACAAAAAAATAAAAATAAATCACATATAACCTGCGTTTTACCTGTAGCTGAGACAATTAAGAACAACATGAGAACGTTTACCTGATGTGTCGGAGCACTCCAGAGAGTCGACCTGCAGGGCGTCAAACACCTCAAAGTCGGACTTCTTCACAGTGATCAGGTTGTTGATGGTGCCCAGCTGGCTTGTTACCACTGGCTGCAACACAGATCATCATCAAGCAGTTTCAGAATCGGCAACGCATGCAAAGCACCGATTTGCTGTGGTGAACAGACACGCTGGGGTCATTGGGTACATCAATAATTAGCACACTGTGAGTGCACATCTGTTGGGCTGTGATCTACCGGAAAGAAGGACTAATGAAACTACACCTCCCAGCATTTGTTGCAGTTCCAAGCTTCCACTAGCCGTCACAGGCTGAGGTTACAAAAGGAGGTCACGCATGCACTGACGTCTCTCTTGCTGCCTGCCTGCCAGGCGCACCGGAGCATCTCACAACGAGTGGATTTATTAACTTACTGGCAAGTGAACCTTTACCCTCTCTTTACCCTTGAAGAAGAACCTTAAGCTAAAGCTTTAAGATCTAGCTGTCTGCTCACCTGGCAGATGATCTTAAATATACCGACAAAAAACTGGTTTTAGCAGTTTGCAATGCTAGTTTGCAGCTTTCTGGGCTGAGAGGATGGACGCGTTTTTGCAGGCCAGAGCTATTGCTCCAGACGGACGACACAGATCCTGCTTACAAGAAGACATTCTTCAATTAAGGCTTATATGTGCGGACAGAGAGAAAACTTAGAAAAATGGGACGATGGTGAGTTTTTGTGCGTTTTTGGACTGCAGCTTCAGCTAAGTAATGATGTTTTCACCATTTTTTTTAAGTTAACCTGGGTTCCACAGACTGGCTTTTAAGAGTCATTGAGTTATATATTCTTACAATTCTTTTAGGCTAATACCAGTCCTGCGCTTTGAGCACTTTTTATTCTGAGGTTCGCTGCTTCTCCTTTCCCTCCTTCTCCATCCTCCACTTGTTCCCCGTGTGCGTTTCATTGTGTTTTCCGAACCACAAAGCAAACAGCTGGCGAACCAACGCCTAACCACGCTGTATGCTCTCCGGCCTACTAGGTTAGCCTGGCTGTGGGTTGCTTGCTAGCTGGGCGCTACTGGGGAAAGACGGTCAAAAGGTTTAGAACATCTTTCTCATTTAATGGTTTTCTTTATGTTTAATACTATTTAAATTGTACGTAGATTCCACTGAAGGCATCAAAACTGAATGAACACATATGGAATGATGGAGCAAACAAAAAATTGTAAAATAACTTTAAATACGTTTTATATTTTAGATTCTTTAAAGTAGCCGCCCTTTTGCTGTGATGACTGAAATATTAACCTTTGGTCGTCTCTCCATGAACCTCTGGGAAGTTCTTTCAAGACTCTTTGGAAAACTATTTCAGGTGACCACCTCATGAAGCTCATGGAGAGAATGCTAAGGGAGCAAAGCAGTAATCAAAGCAAAGGGTGGTTATTTTGTCACAATCAAAAATCTAAAAATGTTTAGAGTTATTTCACACTTTTTGTTTACTACATAATTCAATGTGTGTTCATTGCCTTTGGTGAGAACCTACAATGTAAATAGTCAAGAAAACAAGGAGACCCATTAAGTAAGAAAGTGTATCTACAACTTTTGACTGGTAGTGTGTGTCCATTACTCTTCATTGGTGCTTCTGATATTCTTACTTGATCCAAAACTCCAAATATTTTCCCATTCATCCATACATTTCTGGTATAGATGGACATTATCGTTTCATGCTAAGGGGTTATTTCTGGTACTGATGTTCATCATGGTTCCGCACATTCTCGTCCATTACTCATTAATTGATTAATCACTTAATACTATTATTATGTTTTCCTTTGTCCAGTAGTTTAGTGAGTGTTACTAGTTTCAGGTGGAGAAATCAATTAGCAGATATATTTGACTGTAAGGTTGAAATATTTAGTTAGTAAATTCACACATATTTAAAGAGAAGCGTTTTGTTCTTCTGTGTAAAAGTGATTGGCCGCCCCAAGGCGTGTGGTTAATAGTTATTAATTAATCATTTCTATAATAATAATATTAATAATTATTAGGTGCTAGTAGCTCAGCAATCACAATTTCATAGTATATTTTCAATATATCTAAACATTGTGGATAATTTGGTTAGGAATTATAAATTATACATTATGATTATTACAGTTTTTAATAAATATTCACAATAAAATAATCATAATTGCACATCAGAGTTATCTGCTAAATTACTTTTTTTACTCCGACAGCTTGATCTTAAATTGTAAATCTATTTAAAAATATTAGTTTTTAACCAAATTATCAGTGCTATATTTAGGGAAACACCTAAACAACCCTAAAAAGTTTGTCACTGAGACATTTCTTTAATTTATTATTTATTCATAAATTTGTCACACAGTCTAATTAGTAAACTTTGACTTCCCACTCCTGTTAGCCACTCTTCAATATAGGAAAGAGAAGAGAACATCTCGTTCAAGTAAAATGTATGTTGATCTTCATAATTTGGAAATAGGCCACATAGGAAATAGCTACTCGCCTAAACCTGTCCACATCTATAGTCAGAGTAATAATTAAAACGTTTCAAACAGCTGGAGCTGTAACAAGAAAGACCCAAATGAATCTTGCCAACACGCAGAGAAAAAAGCATAGTAAGGAGGTCATCAAGTCTCTCTGGGAAGCATTAGATGCCATCTATATGTAGAAAGATTATTTTCAAGGCATACTAGAAAAAAAAAAAACTTTTCTGTCCAGCCTTCACAAATATAAATGTG
The DNA here is from genome assembly GCA_036173005.1 of Crenichthys baileyi. NCBI lineage: Eukaryota > Metazoa > Chordata > Actinopteri > Cyprinodontiformes > Goodeidae > Crenichthys > Crenichthys baileyi. The sequence continues at coordinate 613,200 of JAHHUM010001183.1, read as the reverse complement.
AACTTTCTTAAACTACTGAGATTTTAACGGTTTGGACGGATCGGACTGAGAATGAACTTTTTTGGAACAAACACCAGAAGTGAGTGTGGTGAGAAGTTAAGTTGAGTGGAGGACCTTTGATGCCCTGGGCCAACCTGAAAGTCTCTCTAAAATAACAACAGAACATGCTTTTTGTCCCTTTTGTTCTCATTATTTTACTATTATTGTATGTTGGAAGCATCACAAATGGTGGAGCCAAACAGGGGTCGTGCCAACCGAATATTTTCCGGTTTTAACCGTTTTTTTTTTTTATCTGAACTGTCATTTTGACAAAATGAAATTCACAGCCCTGACCACTTGGTGGTGATTTAGCATATTAATTAGCTGTTTTCTCACTTGATGCGTTACCCCGTCAGCTTAATTCGGAAAAATATCACGGCAGCTGAGTGTCCAACGTTTCTTCAAAAAGTCCAATAACGAAGATGGTGTTGATAAAAGAGGGACTGATGCAGAGGAAGATGAAGAACGAACAAGAAACCAGCCCTCTGCAACTACGGAGCGAACAAGCAGCAGCAAGGAGGTTAAATTTCAGTGGAAGCAGGAGTTCTGGCTGAGGACGAAGGATGGAAAAATGTTCTGCGACGTATAAAAAAGCCAATACAAGATACGGATATGTCCGAGAATGCACGAACATGCAGAAATTAAAATGAATAGAAATAAATGCCATTGAATGTTTAATTAGAATCATTTTAAAAATAAAGTGACGGGTAAAAATAGATCATGACAGGATGTGTTTTTACCCCGTCTATCAAGATGACAGAGAACGAAAAAGTCTAGCGCAAGCTCTGCAGCCAAATGTCCCCCTTCCCCCACCACTAACTTGTGGAGCACACTGTGCCACGGGTTTCATTTCACCTTCCTATTAATCAACACAGAGGCTGCTGTCCTGCTGGGGTTAGGTGACAGTATAAAGCAAGTAAACATGTTGAGGTCAGAAAACAAAAGCAGCAACCCTGGACACCTGTCTGCGTTTGCCTTTCTCCGCTGATTATAAGAGATTTCGGTGGCAGTCAAATGTAAGCCTAAATAAACGCGGTTTGGTCTGTGCCGATGGTTTTGTTTTATTTACACACCATGGCTTTGTCCAGGCAGTGTGGATTTTCTCTGGTATTCTGCAGCTTGGTGCTCTCCACTAACGCACCAGGACAAGCTTGTACTGGGTTCCAATGCTGTTAAGAATAATTTGTTTTGGTCATGGCCTTCTGAAAATTCTCAATTTATGTTTTCAGGACAACTTGTGTTGTCAGGTGGGGAGAATATATTTTGCATAGGGCTGGAGTCGTGAGTTGGGCTTTAAGTGTTGTTATCTTGTGCATGCAAATGAATAAAAACAAGATTAGAAAAGCCATCCAAAAGAACAATCATCCATTAAAAAAATGAAAATAACATTTCTTTGGCCTCTTCCTTCGTGCAAACAAACAAGTTGTCGCAATTGCTTTTAATTTAAAATTACTGGACTTAAGTTCATGGCAGGTAAAAACCATTTCTTTTAACAGTTTACGGGTCTTTCTTTCATATAGTTGAACTATTTAGGAATAAATGTGCAAGTTTGTTAAAAGGATGACAGCACAAAAAGCAACATTGCTGTACCTCAGAGGGATCATGGAGCCACTGTCCATCTACAAAAAACTTGTACTGATGCTCTCCTTCAGGCAGGTCCAGAATGGCTACAAAGTCATTGTGGCTTTAGAGACGGAAAAGAAGAGGACAAGTAGGAGCATCACACCAGAGTTTCTTTGGTGAATAAAATCTACACATGGCACTGATGGCAAAATTACCCCAAGAGTAATTCCAATAAAACAAAAAAAGTGAGACATCTAAAGCTAATTAACCCTCTTCACCTTTTATTTAGGGGTATCTTGTTGCTCCAGTTATTGAAGGAACCAGTTATATAGACTTCTTTACCCCCTCCAGCCCAGCGAATAACAGTGGGTCGAGCCTGAGGACCGGTTTTAACCAGGTCGTCCAGATCTGGAGTGAATTCTTTCTCTCCTGAAGTCTAAAAACAAATTAAACAACAAACACATCTAGATACCGTGCTGTTGTAAAACAACAGTTCGAAATCTGAAACATGATCATGTTTAAAAATAAAAAAAATACAGATTCTGTACAAATGTTTGGGTGTATACCTTGGACTCGGGTCCATGCGTGTTGAAGACGTTGGGGTCATCTGTGCTATCCACCAGCTTGCTGCTGGACTCCTGGTCCTTGTGGCTGCCGCTGCTGTCGGAGCGCTGGGCTTTCCCATGGCGGTCTGCAGACACTCTGTCACTTGTGTTGCCCATGGTGCCTCACTACTCAACGTGCCACTGGAAAAACAAGACTATTTGTCTTAGTATGAAGCCCAGCAACAATGACTCTACAATAACTCAGCCTTGAACAAACAAAATGAGTGGAAAAAGATATCTTCAGGTTGGAATATTACTGAGATGAATGAGATAAAACATTTCAATTATCTAATATTATTAATGCCCCAAAGAATGCTGGTTGAGCAGTAGGAAAGCTGTGATAACTCTGTAGTGATCCCCTTCCGTCTCTCTGAGGTTTATTCAGTCATCTAACATGCCTCGGAGTTTGTTTTTGCTTTGGAAAACATCGCACTCGTCACACAAAGCTTTTGTGGTAACGATCAACCCATTAGTTATCCAGCGTCATCCTGTGGGAACAGCTCTATGGCTTTACTGACACGGTGTGAACTGGTGGTCATTCTCTCTGTAGAGCAAAACACCGCAGATTATGAACCGCCGTGGGCCCGTATGAGATCTCCAGGAGTGATGACCTTGAGAAACAAAAAAAAAACTGTTTCACAGTACTACAGTATGACCAAACATTTTAAATAGAAATGAAAAACTAACTGATTGCTTTAGAAAAAGAGAATCAATAACTTTTTGTACTGTTGCTAAAACAATAGTGGTTCTCCACATTCTCTAGTCACGTACTCTCAGTACCCCCTAACTAGTACAAAGTCATTGGTTGAGAACTAAGAAAATATGTAAAACACACACAGTGCTCTGCCATCACTGACTGCTTTATTAGACTATGTATGAATGTATGGAGGAGTGGGCATTTATCTAATAGTGTATGATGAACAATGTACTCATCATAATAAGAATTTTGATTTATTGAGACAACAGTTAAGTCCAATTAATGATGTTTATAAACCACAAAACCTATAAAAATACTTGTTTGTCAGTTTTATTGTTATCATAATATTGTGAAAACCATCCATATCGTCCACCCCTATATGTATGTATGTATCAACATTGGATTAAACTGCATTAAAATTAAATAGTTGCATTGAACATTGAGTCTTTTTGCTCTTTCATATTAGAGAGACACTTGTGTTTTTACGTTACCCTGCATTGTTGCCATCCTTGGTGGCGGTGAGGCAGCTGCTTTAACTAGGCCCTTTTTAGGTTCAGTCTGATTCTTTGCTGTTTTTGATCAGTCATCACAGAGAAAAGGTCCGACCCAAATATGTGGAAACTTTAGGTTCATGGTCTTATTTTATAGAACGACTGAAAATATCAATGAGTCAATAAATTATACTTTATTAATATAACACTTTTCATACACACTGCAATACAGATTAAAAACAAAACAACCCACAAAATAAACAAACACCCACACAGTAATCTAAAAGAAAAGGCTGCCCACAAGAAATATACACATGCATAATGATCTTGGATATGGGACGGAAACCCAGCAGACACGTTCCATCACACATGCCAACACGCCCTTAAATGCAAGGAAAAGCTCAGAGTTTATCAAATAACAGCAGCAAAGCAGCTGAGAAGGAAACACTGAAACACTGTGATTTAGTAGCTGTGTCCCAGTACCAGTGTCCTGTAACATTTATTTATTCTTCTTTTCATTCAACACGCGGACTTAGGCAGGAATATATATCAAACATCTAATAAATTTAGCTCAAGTTTTAAAGAGCGTATTCGTCAAATATTACACCTTCATGCTGTTCTATGCTTTAAAGACTAACACAAGCATTTTAGCTGAACGTCATGTTGTTTTATACCAGAAAAAGCATAAGCGTCTGTCTTCTTCCAGCTGACCAGCAGTGTGCAGCAACAATTGGACATGGGGCATTTATTTTGTTTTCCTCTCACTACATAATTGTGTGCTGCTTTGTTTTGGACTGTCACATTAAATCCAAATAAAGAAAGTTAGTTATGGTGACATGATGGTGTGTTACTTTTGCAAGGCACTGGGCATTAAAAATAACAGTGGTTATTCTTACCATATTAAAGACGTTGCTGCAAATATATTTTGTCTATATACGTTTTGTAAACTTGATAAGCGATAACAAACTACATACTTATAGATATTACTTATAAAAGTTATATACTTATAACTTGCTGCACATGCAAAGCTAGTTTACACATGTTCTTATATTTGCCAGTAAGCCCATTGCAGAAGCTTGAAATACAACACTGGGTGATAATAAACTGTGACTGTACTGGTGTTCTCAGAAGAATGTGTTTCCTGACAAGCACAGGCAGTTTCCCACAGCCCAGCAGCGTCCAGCCCGCATGATTACAGTTAGATCACAGTTAGTCGGAAATAAAGGAAACACACATATAACGATCCGCGGCAGGTAGAATTAAGGCTTAAGAGCTTTCCAGAAAGGTTAAAAGGCTTACAGAGAACCCAGGCAGATAAAGATAGGTCACTGTGGCACAAAGACCGGTCGTTCTGTGTGAACTTGGACTTGTCTGGGCAGATCCCTCAACAAACCGAGCGTTTACTCGAACACACACATACTTCCACACAGGAGCCGGCAATTAAACCCCACCAGATACAAGATGAACAGATTAAATTCGCTGATCTAGACCAGAAAGTTGAAGGAAACCTCCCATCTTGGCAGCTGTAACCTGTGTCGTCTCCTCGCTGGATGTTCAGCTGTGCCCTCCCTCCTCCTCAGCTCACTCCGACAGAATATTTTTAGCTGTTGTCAAAGTCAGCTAGCTAACTGCTACTGTCCACACACAAGCAACTTGTTCTATATCTATAAATAACTATAATAACATGAGTAGCCGAAGCAGAACTCAGACACTCACCGACACCAGCTGCTGTTCCTCGGTACTGCAGGAGGTGAATCTGCCCCTGTTCCGTTCTGATTAAACCTCCATCCGCACAACTGCAAAGAAGCGGTGCCCCCAACTACGGCTACCGTTCAGGACACAAAGGAGCCTGACAGTTCACCAATCAGGAACAAGAAAGTATTGGGCGTCATCACCGGAAACGCCTTTTAATAAGGAAGTACACCAAGTACACAGCACCGTGTGAAAGTGAATTCAGATATTATCTGTTCACATGTGACATAGTACCATCCTTTTAGCAGGATCTTCACCAGTTTATTTGGGCTCAGGGGATTCAGTCAGCAAATGTAACCATTCAAGATGTTAAATATGGTAATTTCATTAATGATAACTGTGTTGACTATGGTATGAATCACACTTTCTTATGAGCTAAACCTGCTGGATAAATCTCTTGAAAACCAGCCCAAATTTCATACACCGAAAGAATGCGTTAACATTGTTTCATGTCCTTATATTTTGTTAAATCTAAAAGTGCATTTAAGTTCACATCTTTTTTGACATTTGTATTGTTGATTTATTGCCCTCAATATTTTGTTGTATAAAACATATGGCTCGCTGAGTTTTATGTTCCTTATTTTTTTCCTTTGTAAATTTGTAAATTTAAAACATAACGTGCACTTTATGGTACCGATTTGGGGTGTAAATAAAATAGAAACATGATTTAAATGCTGCTTTCTATCTCTTCTATTCAGCTGATATTGTTAGATCTTTTTGGAGGACAATTCATGAATGGTTGCAGTTAAAACATGAGGTTCCTGCCATGGCATAAAACATAGTAAATGGTAAATGGCCTGCACTTGTATAGCGCCTTATCAAGTTCCCAGAGACACCAACACATTCACACACCTCAGTGTATGAATGTGTTGATGACTACAATCAGTCATCAACACATTCACACACTGAGGTGAGCTATATTGTAGCTACAGCTGACATGGGGTAGACTGACTTAAGTGAGGCTGCCATACAATCGGCACCACCGAGCCCTCTGACCACCATCAGCAGGCAAGGAGGGTGAAGTGTCTTGCTCAAGGACACAACGGCTGAGCGAGAGTGGAGGTTCGAACCGGCAACCCACCAGTTACAGGACAAACCCCTCCACTGCTGCCACCAACATGGTTAAGTTTGGATTCTTTACGTGAAACGAAAATGTTGAATTTTTAGCTCCTGTAGATCTATGACTTCAAAAATGCCATAACTGTCCTAATTCTTTCACCCAAATAAGTGATCCTAGTATGAGCTGAGGACTGAGCAGGGAGTAACAAGGGACACAAAATAGAGAAAAAATACATCAATTCAAATAAATAACTAAAGGCTCAATTCACCCCCTTGCTAACTGGTATTCCTTCTCATTTTCACGTATTGCCAATTCATTTCTTCCTACTTCCATTTAATACATGCAAGCCAACCATTTTGTACCCATGCACCTAAAATATGGTGAATTGGTTAGTTATTCATTTTTGTTGCTGTAGTGAAGTTTTGTTCATGAATTAATAAAGAATAAACAATTAATAAAATTGACTCTTAAGATTAGGATCCAAAAGAACTCTGTGGCACATGAAAATACAGTAAACACTTATTTTCCTGAAACCTGCAGTAGTCAATCCTCTTTTATAGTTGCCTTTGTGTTATTTGGTAACTATAGATCTGAGCAAACAGAGATAACATATGGAGCTCCTCAAGGAGCAATTCTCAAGCCATTTTTATTTAATATTCGATCTCTTACCATACAAACAACGTTTTATTTCTGTGCCCCCACAGTCCCTTACAGTCACTAATTCAATGTACAGATAATTTCAATGAGTGGAGAGGTCAGAATTTCCTCCAGATTAGAGCCGCAAAGACAGAAATAGTTTTTTTACCTTTGAAAATGTCAGATCAGAAATATATTCTCAGCGAGGCTACAAATCAGAGCATCCCAGACACTTAGGTGTCGTCATAAACTAAGATCTCAATTGCTAAAATTAAAATAAAGTATAATGCTGAATTAGCCCATTATTATCATTAAAAGATTGCTCAAATAAGGTGTTTTCTTGTCAAAACAGGACAGGACAATTGGTGAAAGCTTTACTTTCAGTATTACATTAAAATTGTGGCTTTACTGCTCTCCTTAAAAAAAAAAAAAAACATAAGGCAGCTCATCTAAAATGCTTCTGCCAGAATCCTGAGCAACTGCAAAATGGATGTTCTCACAACTTTCTCTAAAATCAGTTCACTGGCTTCCTGTTTATTACTTATCAGGCATGACAACACTGTGTTATCATGCCCCTGTTGTGTCTTAATGGTTTATTGTCTATACTCCATCCAGTTCTGGAACCAGCGCTGTGAAGACAACATATCAAAGGGAACATTTTACTTTCAATTCCACCATGTTTATTTGACTCTTTAATGACATGTTTCCATGCAATATAAAGCTTTTATGCAACTGATATTGTTCTGTTACAAAGTTGAAAAATTTGTCTTCAATATTTTACGATATGTTCGATAAAAACCTAGCTCCCTAGTTTTCACCAATTCTAACATCCGACAAAAAATAAATATGCTGTTCTGTTCACATTTTGGTTTCATTCCAACTTAGTCCACCATAGATTCAGTCACTTAAGAAAAAGCGCCAGGAGTGAAAACAGCAGCCCTATGAAACACCGTCAGAATGAAAAAAACAAAAAAAAAACATAATTTTCTTCTTCAACCCTTTTAAGCTGAATTTCCATAAAGTTATATTTATGCGTAGTTTTATGTTATGAAAAATAGTAAACACATTTTCGACACATTGAAATGTAGGAAAAATGTATAAAATAAAAATCAATTGCAGGTGACAGAATGTACTGTAAACTGTTAAATAATTTTATTTGATAAAAATCTTTTCATAAAATGAGAGGCCAAACAGCGGTGTCTTCAAACGTTCAAATCTGTCAATCATTTCTTACTCTTGGTTCGACCGTCTCTCTGTCAACAGTCTTTACAACCTGTCTTTCTTTCAGTTTAACAATAGCTAACATAAATCAGCCTATTCTCTTATTTTGGTTTGCCAACTTTACAATACAGTATTCTAGTAAAAACCCCAGTCTTACATTTGGATAGAAAATCTTTTTGATTGACCCTAAAACTAGTAATGGTTGATGTACTCTCAGCCCTGAAACCACAAAGACATAATACTGTCAGGTTTGCTTAAACAAAATCATCTTTTAGCTCTACAAAATAACAAACAGCCACCCCTGTTGTGCATGCTTACAGTTTGTCGGATTAAAAACAAGAGACACGAGACAGTTTGATCTTTACAGGTGTTTCAGTCTATTAACAGTTTTTGTCAATCAGTCCAATAAATAAGCATACCTGAAAACATTTAGATATACAGTACATACAGTTTATATAGCTCAAAACACCATCTCTGAGGTTTGCATCAAGAGGCTGTAAGGCACATGTAAATATTTATGAAGTAACCAGGATTTCACATTGCACGAGAAGTGTGGCGTTATGCACACACAGTTCTAGTGTTAATAAGTATGGATTTTTGAGGCCTAGTTCTGTTAAGCTGGCAGCTGCTGGTTGGAGTCCAGCTTGTCTGAGGCTGATGTCCTTAGAAGGGGAGGTGTGTTTTTAAACTTAAAGTGAAGAAATTAGATCTCCAGTGTGTGGACATGTGCACATTTAAAACACACTTAGTGTTACGTTTCTGAGCGTGAAACGAACGTAGCTTAGGATGAGATCCAACTTTCCCTGGAGAGAATATTTTCTTCTCTTAAGACTTAAAAAGAAAAATCATCGCCTTGTGTCTCATTTTTTGTTTCATCACAACCTAAAAGAGTGGCATAAATAAAACAATCAACTAGGTATGTTTTAGCTAGAGAAATGTCTTTGTCAAGCATTATTTCATGGACTGTATGTAAGGGAGTGTGAAATGTGCAACCTTAAGAATAAAAATAAAGCATGCGCACCACATCTGATTAAAACACTACTGGCAGGCAATTCTTAAAACATACATACAGCTTTTCATCCAAAGAACTGACTAAGTCATGCTCTGTATGCTGGGGAGTTGTTCTTGTTTTTGAGTGTAAAAAACACCGAACGAGTGTTCTTCCTCATCATTTTGAGATCCCTAAGCCAGTCTTCATGTACTCGTAAACCACATAGCTGATGCTGACAGCAGGAATGACTTTCATGAAATTTGGCAAAATGCCCCGGTAGAGCCCAAAGAAACCGTCTTTGGCTACAATCGTCCTCAGCAGAGAACTCATGGAGGGCTGGTCTGACACATCCAGAGATGCTGCAAAGAACGAAAAAAACAACACAGATGTGAGAGGCACTGCTGTTTATCTATCATGTAAGACTTACATTGGGAGCTTTTAACACACGGGGGTACGTTTTTAACAGTTTATGATGAGCAGAGCCTTTGTATAAAGTTTTTTTGAAGGTCTTTTGAAGTTTATTACAGTGTAAATAACAGCTTACAAAAATACAGTTTAGTAACTCTTTATAAAAGCAGAAAATATTTTTTCTAAAGAGATTTCCAATCAGGTAAGAAAGCCCTACTTTAGCATCTCTCTCAAAGAACAGAGAACACTGAAAGCTGGAGACATAAAACCATGACGGTTGCTTTGTAACTGACTTTTTGGGGTAAAAAACTATGCTGTCTACCATGTGACAGTTCTCACTGATCATGCATCAGTTACTACTCACCTGGGGAACATTTTGTATCCACTTTGGCAAACAAATGATTTCAGGTAAATATATTTTCTACTCATAATTTATTATAACAAAAAGCAGTTATTTAGTGCCAGTATATAATGCTTAAAAGAGGGAGAACATTTGGAGTTTATTTGGTTTTAATCAGGGGTATCTGCCATGTTTAAAAGAGACAACTGGCCTAACAGGGGATCAGAAGCAAAATAAACTGGAAAGAGAAAGTGAAAGAATGCTTCCAGATAATAATACATAACTGAATGAAATCGCACACTTGTCTAAATATTAGTTTAGAATGAAAAAAATACCAAGAAACTACATGCTTATGAGCGTCAATATTTTCTATAACCTTTGAGGTTAATGAGGTAAGCTCACTCTGCTGAGATTTAATGGCGTTCTGCTTAGAAGTGAACCGTCGCTATAAACTTTTAGAGCTTTTAAATTCGGTTCAGTTTATTCATATACAGTGGACAGTCGCTTGCAATGTGTCGGTGACTTTGCAGCAATCCCTCATACCGAGCATGCATGTAGTGACAGTGGAAAGGAAAACACCCTTTTAACAGGGAGAAACCATCAGTAGAACCACGCTCAGTGTGAGCGGCCATCTTCCACGACTGACAGGAGAGAACAGAGCAGAGACACAAAACAGCACAGAAGCACTGATCCAGGAGTACTTTCTATGTAAAAGAACAGTGAAACGCTAAAGGCAGTAATAGCTCCTTCAGTGGCTTCATCTAGGAGAGAAAAACAGCTTGACAGATAAACTCTGAGCCAGTTTTCAAGTCTAGCGTATGAAGGAGAGCACATTCAGTTAGTCACAGTAAAACCTCCGTCAGTAGCCATGTCTAGGAGAAAAACAGGGTTAAAAACTGAAAGACAGGGACAAGTATATAATCTGTTGAAGTAGAACATTAAGTTGTTGGCAGCAGGAGCACAGCCGATTTCCCCCTTCCAGGAAGGTGTTAGATAAACACAGACCCAGGCCAGGTCTAGCTTCTGAGAAGAGAAAAAACAGAACATGGGCAAACTTCATCTATTTCATGCAAAAGTATTGCATATCACTCTGGTTTACTAACTCATTTATGCGCTCCAATGTTTGTGGGGACCAGCAGTGGATAAAACTTGTGCCTTCACACTTTTTTTTAAAAATACAACTGTTAAATCAATGCTGAGTCGTGCCAGGTTCTACATGCAACTTGTGTGGGTTTCAAGATTTCGACTTATTTCAGGTTCGAAGTTCCAATGAAGACTTTGTATAAGCATCACATTATATTTATGCTGCAGGGGAAAAGAAGGTCATTATTCATAATTTTAAATAAATACATAAAGATTAAAAAATGCTTCAGTCAATTAATGACTTTATTAAGATATTTATTTTTTAACATGGTATTTTTCTCCACTTACTAAATGTACTCATATTAAATGTTTTTGTTAAGATTTTTCAGTGAGATTTTAAACAAAAGCTGTGAGAATTTATGTGGACAGCTCTCTACAAGTCATGAATTCATTTTTATCTTATCTACTGCTTATCTACTGCCATCAGTTTACCTTTCGCCTGCATCCGTGTGCGTACGAGTGCCAGAGGATAGCTGGCGAGCTGGCCACAGGTACTGGAGATGGTCCCGCAGCCCAGCAACACCAGCACTCCAGGGTTAGCCGAGTCTTTGGCGTGATATGACAACCAAGTGTTCTTCAGAGTCTGACACGTGAAAAGGACAACAAAGCTTAACAGCACAAACGAAACAGACATTTTTTCCCCTCTGATTCATCTCAATCTAGACATGCGACAGTGCACACACCTCATACACAGCGAGGTCTATCCCTGCATAGGGAATAATGCCAATTAAGTTTGGAATGTAGCCCTTATAAAAAGCGATTACACCCTCCTTTCTCAGGATCTTCTTGGCACAGTCGAACATTCCTGCGTACTGGCCAGTTTTCCTCAAGGTCAACCGAGTCTTTAAAACCTTGAAGAGAAGAGAAGCAGCACAAAAGCGGATAAAATTAGACACATTTTCTTGTTTCAGTCTGAAACAGCTGAAGACCTTTTGGATCCTGAGTGGAAGTAAGACAAAGCAGCGGCGAACTCAGACCTCCATTGGGTAGATGGCTGTTTGTGCTGTGGCCCCAGCCAGCGACCCTGCCATGAACCTCTTATGAGTCTCTATCTTCTTTCCATCTGAAGTTAACAACTTCTTATACTGTAACAAAGAATACAAAATTTGCTGAAACCACTAAATGTAACATTCACATGCCACAGCACATTCAGTGATAAATGTAGTAAAAAATGTTTTAAGAAGCGTATCTGAACTTGTTCGTATGCCATGAATTTGATTGCGGTCTCAGGTGCGATCTTTAAAACGTTGATCCCGTTTCCCCTCCACAGGGATGTCAGACCTCCTTCTACAATCATCTGTCTGAAGCCCCCAATCAGGCTTATCTTGTTAGTTTTGGTAGAATGAACCTGTAAATACATACGTTTAGCCTACCAGTTTCACACAAACGTGTATTATTTTGTCAGTGTTTTTAATTTACATCACTAACCTGCATGAAGACCTTGAGTCTGTCCAGAGGGGCTGTACCGGTGCGAGAGACGGCGCCTGCCGCGGCACCTGCAACAAGCTGCTTCCACCACTCATCTGACCGCTTCTCTTCCTCTGTGAACTCATCCGGGATGGACAGACTGTCACCAATGTCCAGGATCTAGACATTAAGCAAGCATTTTCCCCTATATTAATCAGAATTAAACACTGACAGAGTTTGGTTTATGTTAGTCATCACAGATAATCTTGTTAAAGCACATGTGTTCATGCAGTTTATATAGAACTGGTCGCAATGTCACAATATATTAATTTTGGCCTTTTAATGAACGGTCCTTCTGTCCATGTCGGTATGATCAGAGAATAAATGCCTTCAAAGAATTTTAAAAACAAGAACTGTGTGCAAAAGTTTCAATTTATTGCAGACTTTCTCTGCAGGGTCAAAATTACACTGCAGGCTCCAATTTTTACCTATATCCCAACCAATATTTGATTAAAGGTCAACAAGCTTCTGGCACATTTCTACCGGTATATGAAACCTATCCTTTTATCTTCTCATTCGAATTGGTTGATCCACACCCAGCTTTTACGCACAGCGATGCATTTTTCATCAGGAGCTTTAAACTAGCCTGCTGTTTCAATTCAAAAACCATTTCTTTCTGTGTTTTTGGGGTGGTTGTTCTGTTAGAACGCCCAACTGTGCCCGGGTTTTAGTCATCTAGCTGTTCATTTGAGGTGAGGCTGAAGAATTTGGAGGTTGTGGAGGTTTTGGAGATTATTCGATCGAATTGTCAAACTCAACAGCATCAGTTTTCTGTAGGAGGATTTTGCCTTGTCCGTGTGGGCAGCTGTAAGCTTCAGCTTGCTGGTACTGATTTGGAAGCTCGGGCTTTCAGTCCATGTTGTCATTAAACTCCCATTCCAACATCTTTTACTTTATGATAGACTTGCTTACCATACATGCTGAACAATTTCCTTTTACCTGAGTGTAACAGCTTGGGTCAAATGATTGATACTTTAACACAGCTGGGTTATCCTACAGGAATGGATAACATTGCATTTCTGGGATGGCCTCAACCTTGATCCTGTTAGAAATGTATGGACTTTGCTTAACAGATGGGTCTGTGGCTGACAACAAATAAATCTGCACTGTGATGTTGCAGTGTACATTGTTGAGTTATTAGGGCTTACTTACACAAAAAGGACATGCCCTTTTGTCTGTGTGGGTGGAGAAAAAAAACCTGCAAGATCAACCTCAACTTTCTATTATCACAGTTGTGGAGGAACTATGTTTAAGTCTTCTCTGACAGCATTTACATAACCTTGAATGTAAAGTGTTTCCCGGAAAGAATACACCAGGAGCCTCACACAGTTTGCATTTGAAATAGCTCACCAACATGAGGGAGGGAGTTGTGCTTTTATTTGAGTCTGCAAAGTAATATACACTTAGCTGTCTGAGCACTTGTCTCACATTCAGACAAATAAAGTTGATGTTTTCGCTAAAGCAATAAGATAAAAAATAAAGAAAGAAATTGTTCTGTGACTATTTAATGCAAATCTGTTGGGACAAAAAGGAAACCTAGCTAGTTAGCATGTGTCCTGCAGTCACTGCTCTGACAGATTTCAGTGTGGTATGCAGGGAAACATTCAGGAACAGGTTCTGTCAAGAGAGGCTCTGTGCTGTGAGGGTAACAAACCAGTAAAAACATCAGGCCAGGACAATTTAGAAAGAAATACAATAACAATCTGAGGGAGATGCAGCACAATGCTGTGGCCTAATAAATTGAGAACTGCTCCCAATTGTGAACTGCAAAAAAAAATCCATAGTATCTAACTGAAGAGGCGTGGAGGACATGCGATTTATTCCACTGCAGTTCCCTTAGAGTGTGGGCAGAACGGCCTTCACAAAGTGTTTCTGTTTGAGCCCTACCGAGGAGTGCTTCCAGTAGCGGATGATCTCTTCCAGGTTGAAGGCAGGGTACAGCAGGAAGTGCTCTCTGAACTCGTTCCAGTCGACCATCATGGTCCCATCGATGTCCATGCTGAGGATGCACAAACACAACCTTGTAATTCCTGTCCTATCTGCATGACTGAAACATAAAATGGCTTACATTAGGATGCATTGACGAGAAGGTCAAACCTTTGTAAAATTTTCAGGGCACCCTCCCTGGTGACATTCATGCCCAGCTCGGCAAGGGCCTGCTGGATCTCTGTGGCATCAATGCGCCCTGATGCACATTTAAAAAGAAAGATCAAACGGAAATGTGAAGCAGTTTGAATGAGGAACATGTGAGCTTTCAGTGCCTCGTTAAACGTGTGAACACTAATCCTCCTCTCAATCTCCTACCGTCGTTGTTTCTGTCCAGACTCTTGAATGTCAGCAACAGCTTCATCTCATGCTCCTTCAGATATTTGGTAAACTCATTGAAGTCCAAACATCCATCTTTGTTTTGGTCTCCAGTTGACACAATTTTCTACAGGAAGAAAAATCTAGAACCAGTCAAATCAGCGTTAATTACACTCTCACTAACTATCATACTAGAATGAAACCTAGATCTACCCAGGACTTGAAACTTGTATCGACTACAGTACACTGGATCCGTTGCTTCGAGTTACCTGTGCAGCACCGTGGCGAAATATCCCCATCGCCTTGAGGCCCGCTCGTAACTCAGCCACATCCACCTTGCCATCTTTATTGGTGTCAATTTTATCAAACAGAACCTGGTAGGACCGCTCACTGTCGGCATCCCAGCAACGGGCACTTGACAGCAAACACGTCCGTAGCGCTTGATACATTGCAGTGCTTTTATGGAAGCAGCGTGCAGACCGGCCGCCCGTCCTGCAAACCTTAATCCGATGATTAATCCATATTGACAGTTATTCATTAATCCCGTTTATAATCCACATGCGAACTCCTCGATGACAATCACGGAATAAAGGCTCGCTGGTTAGAGTGCTTTGGCAAAGGTGTACTGTGCAGCCAGCGCTGCTGAGGAACTGCAGTAACCGAGGGCGGAGCTACGACGGCTGCGTATCTGCTGGGTGCTCGCTACGGAGAAGCGGGAAGGATGGTTAAAAAGTGGTCAAATAAATACCTACCCCGGGTTAACAGCGACCATAATCCGTTTTATGATTGTAAAAGTTAACTTTCTTTTTTTTTGCCCGGTTTTTCAGATATGTTACCAAGCATTACTGAGGAAATGTAATCTGCTTATCTAGAAGGACGTGTCAGCACAGAGAGGAACACCGAGCTTTGCGATTTCAACAGGGAAGCACTGCTGGACGCCAGCAGAGGGCGACATTTCATCAAAGCAGAGAAAAAGACAGACGAAAGTAAACAATAAGAATAAAAATAATAAGAATAAGAATAATGATTAATAATAATAAAATAAACTGTTATAATTGAAAAAGAAATGATATTTATGACAGAGTAATGTATTGTTCTGTTGGTATTACAAAGGAAAAGAAACAGGTGTTGGTAATAACATTCAATAAAATTACAAGAATTTCAAAAATAATAATAAACAAAAAAATGATATGACAAATATAAGAATAAGATTTGCTAAAATAATCTAATGTAGACACACTATTATAGAAATGTTCTTTATTTTCTTATTATTGTTATAAAACAGTATTGTATGTTTTTTTTTACAACACATTATCATTATTCTTAAAAATTAAAAGCTGCAATAACCTAGTTGCATACCTGCACATAAAGCTTCTTCATTTGTCATCCCTTTTAGATGGGAGGTAAAACGTCTTCAAGTAAACAAGAGAAGAAGGTTAGTTACCTTCTACTTAAGCACTTAGGATTTTAATGTATTAAATAACTGAGAATCGACACCATGTGTGCACAACCCTAAACAACTTTTGATTTAATGTCAGGATTCAGTCTCATTTGGTAGGAGTCTATCACCACCCCAATTCTCAAGTTGTCAACGTTGGGCTGCTTCTCTTTGCAATAGCTCCTTAAATATATTTGATTGTGAAGCATCTCTTGTCCAAAGAGTGTAGACATGAGGTTCTTTAGGTGATTGGTAGTGATGTTTTGAGTCAAACAGATCTTTTAGAATTGGAACCGAAATTAGGTCTGGTTTGATCAGACCTTAACACATTCTTGAACCATGCTTCAGAAGACTTCAGCCAGACCTGACTGTTTTCTTTTAGTAAAAGGAATTCCACTGCCATCCTACTAACCTGGTCCAGAGATCCGGAGAATGCAGGATAACATTTCAGTCTTGTATTTTATAAACACAAAAGATAAAAAAAAAAAACTCTTTATTCTCTTTTCCGGACTGTTACCTTAGTACAGTAAGTGGCTTTTGACCTTTTGTAACCTCTGTGTAACCAATGGATTTAGCCAAATTCTGAAAATGAGCTCAATAAGCTTCATATCAAAGTCATCAGATGAAATATAATTGATGTCAGGTGTGATCCAAGTAGACTTTGTGCTAAAATTTAACCAAAAGGTGCTTCAACACAATATTAGTTTAAGGTTGTGCATAATTAGCAGGTTAGTGAATCTGTCTTGGCTTTCACATTTGTCTCCTTAATAGACATGATTGTTTATCAGTTGAAATGCACAAAATATCCTGCTTGTCGAGTTAAAAATATTTTAAAAAATTTTAAAAAGTAATTTATCAAGGTCTCATGTTTTGTAGTCAAAAAATCAGGCATTTTAACAGGGTGTGTTTATTTTCGAGAGTCTCTATAAGGTCCCCTTTTTGTTTGGTGTCAATAATGGTATTCATCAAGGCCCAATTCTGATCTATTAGGGAAATAAACGAGTGTTATTAATTCAGACTGTCTTGAAAACCTTAATAATCGTCATATGCATTCTAAATGATGAACGGTACGCTGCTACTTCTGTTTCATATAATTAAAGGTATATGTGAGATGATGACTACAACATAAAAAAATAAAAGTTTCTTGTAACAGCTGTGGTCAACATACCCGGACTTAGACAAAACCCCCTGGTAAAATAAAGTATAGTTTCTTTTTTAATAAATGTGAAGAATAATCGTCTATTAAAATACTTTCTCATATTCAGAATAATTTGTCAAATAATTTTGAATGAATAGACCCTATAGAAAATTCCATTGGAAAAGTGTATAATCTGAAAGATCTTCCTTAAAAAAAGCAGTAACAGCATTTGTGGTTTAAAGGTTTCGGTGAATGATGTCTTTGTTTTATCTGAATGCTATCATTATTAGCAAAACATGAATAAAAAACATTTATAAAGCTAGGTGAGCCAGCTTTAAATGTGTCAATGTTTGTTTGATTTTTATCTAGCAATTTCGTCTCAATCAATTAGACTATCACTGAAAAGTTCTTTTGTTTCACTAACTCAGTTCATAATGTGAATCTCATACATTAGGTTTATTTTTTAAACAGGTTGATGCATTTGAAAAGTGAATTTAGCTTCAGCTAATAAAAACCTAAAGTTTAGTTTCTCTGAGAACTGTTAAAGGCCTACTAAATAAGATAAATATAAAAGGACTTTTACAAAAGCAACATTATGTTACAGACATGTTCTGACCTTTGCAATTAGGCAGAAGACTATTGATTTCACAGTTTTCCAGCAGACAGTTATTGACAGTGCTAAAAAAGCTGGAGCATATTATTGGAAGGTTAATTCAGAAATCCGGTTCCTAGACTCTGAAGGACAAGCAGAAAAGCACAGGATCTACGTTGCTTGAGGTCCTGTGTGAAGTTTCACAGTTAGTAATGATTTGGGGAGCCATGTTATCTTTGTTCTTTTGTAACATTCTTATTTAATGAGAAACCTTTTCTGTGGGGTTTGAAATGTATCCCTCTGTGTGTTTAGAATCTATACAAGAAATGAGTTTCCCTTAAAACATTTTTTTGTCACTTGACATAAAAAGATGGACATCCCCATTTCTCTTTGACAAAGGCCCACAGAGATCACGAGAATAGTGTCACTTGAGTGCATTAAGCTGTAAATATCCGAGCTGTTAGTTCTTCTTTCAGTTGGTCGTCTTTAAATGGATTTCTTTGAATCTGAAGATTCGTGATCTTGGTGTTATACTCTGTTCCCCGCATGCGTCCAATCAAATCACACATTTTTCCCACGTCATGAGCGGTGGGTGGGAAGGAAAAGGTTTGAACTTTGGGTCGTGTCTGCGGCAGAGAGCAGAGCTTTCACTCACACCGAGTCACAGCTGGGAGACCTGCGGGGACACTCAGTCTGTCACAAACAGCACTCCCATTGCATTCAGCCGCCATGTCCTTCATCCTCACGAAGAAAAAGAAGTTTAAGTTCAAGATCAACTTTGACTTGGAGGGACTTTCCTCCGTTCCTTTCGTGAACGGAGTTTTATTTTGTAAAGTGAGGCTCCTGGACGGAGGCTTTGCCCAGGAGTCGTCTCGGTAAGGCTTTTCGTCTATTTATTGCTTGAACACAAATAACCTAAAGTAACAATTTTTTTTTTTTACAAACATCAGATCTAGTTTGACTGATATTAGACTCGTTTTTTGTTTTGCATTGGGTTTGCAGTTGCATTGTTTCACACCTAATTGTCAACATTTTGTTACTTACCAGCAGTTGTGGCCTGTTTGACAAAAAATGGCAGCAAACGTTATTTTAGCTGGAGACATTTTGGTCAATATTGACTTTTTTTCCTGAAGATTTATAGATGATAGATTTAGACTATGTTTTCTATAGCTGGTTAAACCAGTTGCTTAGCAACAAGCGCGACAACAACAACAGCTGTAATTTGAAGGATTTAAGCCAGGAAGTTCCACCCGTTTGTTTCCTGTTGCGATTTTGTTGCTATTAAAATGCATTTAGTAACATTCTCACAAAAAATGTTTGCATTCTTTACAATTAGCCGGGACTTGTGATTATGTCACTTTTTGTCCTTAATATGAAATATGTTGAAAACTGACCAAAGTAAATCAGAAAAAAGTATTCAATGATTAGATAGGCTAAATCCAAGGTAAACAACTATATAGTAATTTAGGAATCCTCAAAACTAGATGGTATTAATCAAAAATAAAATACAACAATACAGTTGGGCATAAATCAGAATCAGATAATTTCCCCTTTATAATCTGTGATCTGTGATTTTTTTTTTTTCTGATTTATTTTTCCTTTTCATAAAATGTATTAAAACTTAAGAGCTCCCATCATTTTAGTCCATAAATATAAACTACAAGGTTAGGGACATGTGCTTTAATGCATGGCTGGGGATAATCTTGTAAATTCTTGATATTTTTGTTGTTTTAAAAAGGTACCAGATCTCTCAAAGAACCTGCAGCACATTTTCTCTTTTATTTGTTGTAGAGTCCTTAGAATCAAAAATCCGAATTGGTCAACCTTAAATTTGGCAGTTCAGGCATCAAAGGAAAGTGCAAATCGGTATAAGCCAGGAAAAGCCTGATCGTTGGACCTGTAAACAAAAACAATAGCAGTGTTATAACATTACATAACAACCTGAAGTAGCAGCCAGTAAGTTTAAGCACAGATCTCAGATATGTCCAAATTAGACACATGTTGCAAGTCCTGGTGTTGAACTCAAGGGGAACATGAAATAAAAGTCCAACTTTTTTACTAATCTGATCAAACCAATCTGACAGCAAACTCTGCCTCTGGAAAAACACACATCATGAATCATCTCCTAACATAACATTTGATGAGGTGTGGTACACCTCAGACAAGCGCACTGCCCTTTTGATTACATACACAAAGAGACACATTGCCACATGGGCTCTTTTCAGCTACCAATTAACCTAACTTATCTATCTTTGTGCTGCCCCAAATTCCAGGTGAAATCCCAGAGGGGAAAAGCTCAGGGTGTAAAGTGATAGCCTGAACAAAAAAGTATTTTACTTTTATTTATTGTTATTTAGACTTGAGTAGACTGACACAAGTCAACTGCTTGCAGATAATACACCTGCCTCGTAGGAATAATCGTCATAATAAGCATAAAGGAAGCTCATCCCATCATTTTACAGGCTGTGTTCTTACAGCAATCATACTCAAACTAAAATCAAGCTACAGATGCAGCCTATTTGTGATAAGCTGCTCTGTCAGTTTGTGAAATGTCTCCTTCTTTCCCAGAGAGCCTGTCCAAGCCAACTGTGTGCACTGGAAGAAAAGGTTTTCTTTCATTTGTAAGATGAGTGCCAGTGCAGGGACGGGGGTGCTGGACCCCTGCATGTGCCGAGTGTCTGTGCGAAAGGTACTGGACCAAAAAATGCAAGTTTTGTAGAATTGAATCCAGGATGTCAATAGTGACTTGAAATTATTATTTTTTTTACCAAATAAATGCTGTTAATTTGTTTTAATGTGATACAAGTTTTATTGTTGCTGTGTTTTTTTTTTCAGGAATTGAAAGGGGGGAAATCTTTTGCAAAGGTAATGTTTATCCTCTTAAGATATTTAACTTCTTGCGGGCAAAGCAGCGTAAGACTACTTTAATAAATTAGCACGGTTTGAAGATTGAATGTAACAACAGTTTCTTAAAAGAAGTGTTCAGCGTTTAAGTTTTTTTTTTTTTGTTGGGTGAGTTTTATATTACCTTCCGGCTCTGGTTACTGATTGAAGGTCAGTAAATCAAAATCTGACCCATGTTAACTAATAACTTTAATGAGGCTCGGAAGTGACTCATCTTTGTGTTTTGTTTTTTTTTTTTTTGCCTTTCAACATTCCATTTAATAAAACTATAATCTCTGCACAAATAAACAGTTACTTATCACTTGACTTTGAGATTAATGCAGTATGAAGCAATGCCAACAATATTAACTGTTTGATCACTTTCAGCTGGGTTTTGCTGACTTGAACTTATCGGAGTTTGCTGGGTCTGGCAACACCGTACGACGGTGTCTACTAGAGGGATATGACACAAAGAACACCAGACAAGACAACTCCATTCTCAAGGTACGGTTATGAATCAACTTACAGCTCAGCAACTCTCCTTTACACAGTTCTGCTCAGAGGTTTTTGTGTCCACTCATCATGAAATGAATGGGTATTTTTTAAATTCAAATGGGGACAAAATTATACATATAGGCTTAAATTTAAACATACGTGACAATATTTTGGTAAATGCCCCTTAGCAAATAGCTTTTTTTTTAAGATTCTGTGGCCTTTAGTCAGTGTTTCAGACAGGAAATGAGCAGAGAGAGAGGTGGGCTACACTTTCAGCAAAGGTCCTAAGGTTGAGAATCGAACCCTGGATGACCACGCCGAGCACCAACAGCCTCCGCATACGGGACACCCACTCTGACACTTCCATCAACAAGCTTTTGGTATATTTCTAGCTGGATATTTGACCAATTCCCTTGGCAGCATTAGAAGAGTTCATTTAAACGTCTTGGTTTACTGGCACAGACCTGGTTTTAAACAGAGTCCACAAGTTCTCTATAAGGTTGAGGTCAAGGATTTGGGAGGATAGTAGCTTCACGTTAGCCTGCTTTATCCATTCAAGACCAGTGCTGGCGCGTGTTTTGGATGATTATCTCATTGGAATCAATCATGTTCAAGTTTCAGTATAGCTGGATGTTTGTTTTGTCAAGTCCTAAAACTTTGGAGATTCCAGCTGAGCTTGAAGATTTCTATTTGGGAACAAGTGAAAATAGGCTTAAGCCTTGGTGGTTCCTACGTTGCTCTTTAACCTCCTGACCAATTCCCTTTTTGACCCATCAGACCGTTTGGTTCAAATAATTAAAATCCAGATAAAAGTTTTAAAAAGACAATCGTTCAGTCCATGCTAGGAAAATTGACCAATTAAAAGAACAATAGCATTTTTAGAAGAGGGGTCAAATATCCATCTAGAATCTTGTTTATGGCTGCAAAAAGTGCTCTGTCAAGATACAACTTGCTTAGAGACATTTCACCAAATATCAGTGAGGGCTTATGTAGGTTTTCAAGCCTGTATGTATTATTTTGACCTTGTGGTTACTAGAGAAAACAAGAAATAAATTCAAATGCCTGCATCCAACATTTTAAATGTTTTTGCAGTCTGGGGTTTTGAAATCATTTCTCCTTGGAAAAGAATGATTCAAATGCATCATTAGAAACCCCCAAGCCTTGACATTCATGTACTCGAGTGTATGTAAACTAGGGACCAGAACCTTGCTGAATGAAACTCTTTTAGATAAGCGTACTGTGCCATCTTTGAAAATCTTTGCACTTCAAATATTCCCACCTGTTTTTTCTTGGACATAGTTTAGTGCATGGAAAAGTTTTTTGCTCTGTAAACCAGCATATCAGCAGCTATCAGCAGCCTGAGGCACGTGCAATATTTTATTGCGTACACATTCTTCCTAAGTCATGGGGCTCCTAACATCATCTGTAATATTACATAAGCACCATTTACCTGAAGGTCTAGAGCCTGTATTATACATTGCTGTGTTTGTCTCTGTTACAGGTGGTTATTTCTACACAGCTAATGTCTGGAGACCCCTGCTTCAAAACGTAAGAGCCCTTACTGACGCTACTGAGCTGTTTGAGTCTGATACTGATTCTGTTTCACAATATTAAAGTCTACTGGCGGTACTAGGTTCTCTATAGTCATTGTTACGTTGACAGTGGGTTACACTGGTATAAAGGTCTGTCATCAATCACAAGGGAAAGTATTTTCATTACATCCTGTTTTTCACCTAAACTTAAACACACGCATCTATTTCTACCACCACCAACAGAGTTTGAAGTTGCAAAGTATCACTTTGTGCACAAGCTGATGGCTTATCTTGATCTTATGTATGAGATAATAACACCTCACCCAGACATTATCCTGCCCTGCCTTTGCCGTTAGGAAGACTTTCTACGTGATGAGACGAGCTCAGAGGACATATTGTGACAATATTTATTCGTAGCACTGTTTGTCTCAGAGGATGTGATCCAACATGTAAAAACAGCAAGTCCTCTTCATCTAACGTGAGCTTTTACTTCTTTTTTTTTCCCTGTTCAAGTCTTGTTTACAGTCTAAATACCAAAGTGGCTGAATTAGGGAAAGCCATAGCTTAGTCATTCATGCTGGACTGTATTACTCACTGTGCAGGGAGGGTTAATGGCGCTGTGACAACCTTACATGTTTCTTCCTTTGTGTCTGTTTTCCTTAGTTCCTGTCTACAACATCTTAGTTGAATAATAGGTTATACTCAGAAGGGTTTAATCACATGTTTTTTATTTAGGGGAAATCCGGATATGAACTGGGTTCAGTACAATCATTTGACATTCCAGGAGAAGCAAGTGACATCCATTGTTTAATGTTCCTTTGGTTCATTGGAACTCCCAGAGGAGAGCTTACTAGCAGGGTCCTGGACGAGTTCCCGAGAATGGATAGCAGATGTTGTGTATCAGTTCTTCTGTGCTTTATTTCATCAGCCAAAATGGATTTTGAGAAAAACAACATCTTGTTGCTGGTTGTTCAACTTATGGAAAACAAAGTGCCAGCATAGGAATATGGGTGTAATTGGATAACATAGAGCAATATTTTGCTATTCTATTTGTACTGTAAATGCAGTCTGTGTACACTGTACAGTATAAAGTTCCTAAAGGTTCAGTTTGTTGTGTTTACAGGAAACCCACTTGTAGAATTAAAAAAAACAATGTTAAAAGTTATGTTTTCATTTGTATGCTGGTTGTAGAGTGGGAGTTTCACAGGTAATTGTAGGTCTGAGATTGTGACCATGTCACCTTCGGATGATACTAAAATGGTGACACCTTAGGTTCCTCTTTGAGACTGTGGGGGTGTTTAGATATTCGGACCTAATGTGAAGAAGATGTGAATGTTACATTCAGGATATGTTTTAGTGTCTGTAGACTTTTTTTAAACAACATTTGACCTTGGTAATGATAACTGTCTGCATTGACTTTGCATTCTACAACAATATCCTTTATCAGAATCTGCTTCTTCACAAAATCAAAAAAGTACATAAAACATTTTATCAACATCCTGCCTTGGGTCGTTTTCCACCAAACCCCATGATGCTTTACGTTTTGATGTTTTGAAGTCGATTTACTGGTTTGTGTCTGTGTTTTAGACCACCGTCTAAAGCCATGACTCTGGGAATCCCCCCGACTAAGGGAGAGGGTCTCCTTGAAGACAGAAAAGGAGGAGATGTGCGCTCGTCACACTCAGTCACTGGTACTTACACATGCCTACATTCTGAAAGACAGGAGATATGTTGCATTAATGGTTCATGATTTTTTTAAATGATTAAGAGAAACCGGACAGCTACATTGTTTTTCTTTTAGCAACTCCAACAAAGTCCGCATCAGTCCCAGAGGAGCTGATTGCATTTGGCCACTCCAGAACGTCCAGCTATGCAAGTCAGCTATCAAGGATTTCAGGTACTATAGCAGGGATTTGTGTGATTCAACACCAGTTATGAACTTGGTCACTATATAAGTTCTTTTTATTCCCTTACAGGTTATAGTTCAAACCATTCAAGTTCAACAGATCTGAGCCACAGGCGAAGTGGTTCAGGAGGCTCTGCCTCCACAGGCATCGGCAGCATCGAGCCCAGTGATCAGCAGGGGGAGAGAGAAAACAGGACCACACCCACTTCCACAGGCTCTCCAACCTTTGCATGTGAAAAACTCTCCACGCCAAAGAGACCTTTCAGGTAAAACACATTGCTTGTCTGGATCTGTAACTAATGCTGTGAATTTGTCTTGTTCTGCAGGCACACTTTAGTCAGTAGTTAAGAGCAAGCTTTTTCCATCAAAGAAATGGTCGATGGGTGATTTTGGATTTCCCTCATAATTCCCATCAGGACAAATACAGAAAATATATTGAGACTTATTATTAAAATCATATTTCCTGCCATTATTGATTATTGTGGTTGCAAAGCTACATTTAGACAAGACCAAAATAATAAATTAGATTTTTACATACAGGGGTTGGACAGTGAAACTGAAACACCTGTCATTTTAGTGTGGGAGGTTTCATGGCTAAATTGGACCAGCCTGGTAGCCAGTCTCCATTGATTGCAGATTGCACCAGTAAGGGCAGAGTGTGAAGGTTCAATTAGCAGGGTAAGAGCACAGTTTTGCTCAAAATATTGAAATGCACACGACATTATGGGTGACATGGTGGCGCATCTGTGACCAAGACAGCACGTCTTTGAGATGTATCAAGAGCCACGGTATCCAGGGTAATGTCAGCATACCACCAAGAAGGACGAACCACATCCAACAGGATTAACTGTGGATGCAAGAGGAAGCTGTCTGAAAGGGATGTTTGGGTGCTAACCTGGATTGTATCCAAAAAACATAAAACCACAGCTGCCCAAATCACGGCAGAATAAAATGTGCACCTCAACTCTCCTGTTTCCACCAGAACTGTTCGTCGGGAGCTCCACAGGGTCAATATACACGGCCGAGCTGCTATAGCCAAACCGTTGGTCACTCATGTCGATGCCAAACGTCGGTTTCAATGGTGCAAGGAGCGCAAATCTTGGGCTGTGGACAATGTGAAACATGTATTGTTCTCTGATGAGTCCACCTTTTGTGTTTTCCCCACATCCGGGAGAGTTACGGTGTGGAGAAGCCCCAAAGAAGCGTACCACCCAGACTGTTGCATGCCCAGAGTGAAGCATGGGGGTGGATCAGTGATGGTTTGGGCTGCCATATCATGGGATTCCCTTGGCCCAATACTTGTGCTAGATGGGCGCGTCACTGCCAAGGACTACCGAACCATTCTTGAGGACCATGTGGATCCAATGGTTCAAACATTGTATCCTGAAGGCGGTGCCGTGTATCAGGATGACAATGCACCAATACACACAGCAAGACTGGTGAAAGATTGGTTTGATGAACATGAAAGTGAAGTTGAACATCTCCCATGGCCTGCACAGTCACCAGATCTAAATATTATTGAGCCACTTTGGGGTGTTTTGGAGGAGCGAGTCAGGAAACGTTTTCCTCCACCAGTATCACGTAGTGACCTGGCCACTATCCTGCAAGAGAATGGCTTAAAATCCCTCTGACCACTGTGCAGGACTTGTATATGTCATTCCCAAGACGAATTGACACTGTATTGGCCGCAAAAGGAGGCCCTACACCATACTAATACATTATTGTG
Organism: Crenichthys baileyi; assembly: GCA_036173005.1. Classification (NCBI taxonomy): domain Eukaryota; kingdom Metazoa; phylum Chordata; class Actinopteri; order Cyprinodontiformes; family Goodeidae; genus Crenichthys; species Crenichthys baileyi. The sequence continues at coordinate 586,773 of JAHHUM010001183.1, read as the reverse complement.
GTCTAAAACCAGGTGTTTCAGTTTCATTGTCCAACCCCTGTACGTACACACACATTTCCTTTAGAATTCTGTATATTCCAGTTTTACATATTTTTAAATGTTGTACCACATGGAAAACATAATTGCTACAATAACTGCAGGTGATCTTTCCTTTTTAGACATCCAGTAAAACAGAACTCAGTGGAGAGTCAGCTAAAGAGAGTTGATGCCACACGGGTGGACGCTGATGATATAATAGAGAAAATCCTGCAGGGCCAGGATTTCAGCCATGGCTTCTTGGATTCCAGTGGAGAGGGTGTGTACCTCTAATCCTGGTGTGGAAAGTTGCTTAGCATCTTACTGGTGTGATCAAATTACTTCGCCGTGTTGAAATGCTGTGTCTCTTTTTTTTTGTTTTTTGTTTTTTGTGTTTCTAAGTGCTCCAGGCAATGTCTGCAGTACTTCATAGCTGTTTCATAGCTGTTTATCCCACAAATAATTACTTTAGTCATTGAGAAATTCTAAAATTTATCAGTTGAGCTGATTATGTTGAACGATTATCAGTTTTCTTACTACTGATGTGTATGTGTTGCTGCAGAGGAGGGGCTCAGCTTGTTTGTCGGACCCGGTGGGAGCACAGCTCTGGGAAGTCAGCACACAAGGTGGGTGTGGTTATGTAACTGTGGGCTGTGGGTGCCACACACTGGCTGTTTACTGTAAATATGGGGAAATGCTACTATGTCCAATAAAGGATCTTAAAAGGAAACATTACATATATCACACACATTTGCTTGCTTCATTTGATGTCTAAAAACCACATGATCAACATGATTAGATTTCTCATGTTGATATCAGATCAGATGGCAGCCCTCATTTCCTGCCATGTAACACACTGACATTCTTTTCCAGGGTCGTAACTGGAGCTTTCGAACAGGTGGTCATCCAGCGGTAGGCTTTAGTAGGCATGTGTCTTCAATAAGAGGGACTACCTCTTCGGTGCAGTGCAGCAAGACTGATCTCAGGAGGTGCCAAATGAACTTAGTCATATCTGACTTCAGGAGATTTTATTCCCCTTATGCAACATTTCCCCAAATGACCTATGCAGCATCTGTTCGCTATGAAAGCCCCCTGGTGTTCAAAAGGTGGAACTGAAGGAAATTATTGAAACTTTTTGTGCACTGATGACTGTTTCTTTGTACCTTCTTAAGGACGTTTGGTTCAAACTATCAGCATTTAGCTCTCTGATGAAACTTAAAAAGAACAAAAAATGATTCCCAAGTGTACATCCACCCACTCTGTGATTTTATTTCACTTTAATTGAAATGTCAACCGCTCTCTGTACTAAGAGACCCTCATGTAGCATTAATCGTTAGTTTTTGTATTTTAATTAAAAAAGAAGAAGACATGAATGCTTTAAAAAAACGGTTGTAACTGTCAGAGCTTTATACTGGAGTGAACATGCTGCTTAATATATAATGTTTCAACATTTAGATTATTGTTTTCTGGTTGTTAGTTTTGTTTTTCGTTATCAATTCTTATAGAAAGAGAATGTGAATGGCGTATGCTCCTGTAGTCTTTACACTTTTTAAGGAGTAGAAAACTGACAGTAAGACACTTATACATATATATAGCTATTTGTAACAAACTCAGCTTAGTAAAACTGAACTCCTCTCACCTGGTTGTGAAGGAGGCTTGCTCATTTTGTTACGTTGCAGAAGTGTATCTGTTTAGTGTCTATAGTAATGTGTATTTGTGTTGGTTTGTCTTTGTACATTGAAAGTAACAAAATGTTATGTGATTGTTTTAAATGTGCCAGAGCTGAATGTATAAGTTGTAAAAAGAAATGAAAGTCACGGCTATAGTTTATTCCATGTTGTCTGAATTTACTGTAGGTTTTTGTAATAAAAAGATGTCGCTAGCCACTACTTTTCTGTAAAATCCATTTAACTCACCTTAGATATAGTCTGTCACCAACAGAGCAGCTTGTTATGGTTAGTTCATCTATTTATTTATTAGTCAGAAATCAATATTAAATCAGGATACAATCCACCCTCCTAAAACAAGCTTCCACCGCCTCATGACATCAAACAAGGCTACTGACTCGAGGTCAGATTACTGCAAGGATTGAAAAAAATTGGCCACAAATGCAGAAAAGATCGCCAAGCAGACTTATGAGCCCAATCTCTCCAGTTAGCTCCACCATGCCTGGATTTGCAGTGCTTCTTATAACAGGGGTCTGCAACCTTCCACTATGGCTCTTAATAACTTTGCCTAAAACTGATAAAGAAGCTACTAATGTTTTTAAATATAGATATAATAACAAATGCAGGTTATAGCGGTTTTAAGTTTTTTCATAGAATAATTGCGTTCAACTTCCTTAACAGAATGACAACAAAAGTATCAGTAATATATATTTAGATCTATTTTTATTGTCATTAGGTTGGAAACTGCTTTTTAAAATTATTTTCCACAAATAACATCCCCCAGAAGAAAATGCACACATCCTTTTTTAAAACCAAAAAGTAGAAATAAAATAGTGGATCTTTAAAAATAACAAATTTCCTATAGTAGATATTAAAAATTACAAGTTTTTTTATTTTTTTTTTCAAAATTCATGTAAATTTGCGCTTAATGAGTTTTTTTTTTTTTTAGCTGGACTGAAGGCAGAAATGGCTCTTTGGATTGTAAAAGTTGCAGACGTTAGACACCGAGACGTTGGACAAAACTACAGCGCAATAAGAAATATTCAATGTATACATTGAATAATACGGAAAATTAATTAGGAACGTTTTTGCTATCTTGGAATGCGTGTTGTAAGACTAAAATTAAGATATGGCACATCTTTATAACACATTTACGTCATTCGCGCAATTAAAATCTATTTTCATAACTGATTTGTGTCTGCTTTTATTTTTAAAATCCCCTGGTGACGTAACCGCGTTGCAGGCAGCAGTTACTGCACCCCTGACGTTACAGTTCCGGTTCCACCTCGTAGCAGTATTTTAGCTAAAACGGCGGCGGGAAAGTCGCTAACACGATTTTAACCGCCAATCTACAGGAATATTAAGAGGACTTGATTGTGAAGGACCGAGAAATTACTGGCTGTTATTGATGGCTCAGTAGTCGAAAATACGCTACCCGTAAACTAAGCTTCACCGTGTGGGATTCAGCTAACATGGCTAACGTCGGAAACCAACTACCAACGCAGGCCGTCAGCAAGCCTCCATCAGGGAAACATGGAAACGTATTGCCCCTATGGGGCAACGAAAAGACTATGAACCTCAATCCAATGATTCTAACAAATGTGCTCTCCTCGCCGTATTTCAAAGTCCAGCTCTATGAATTAAAGACCTACCACGAAGTTGTGGACGAAATCTATTTCAAGGTAACGTCAGCTAATGCTAAGCCGCATGCTAGTTAGGTAATCATGTCCGCTCAGCGTAGTATTCATTGTCAAAGGAATGTACCACAGTCAACAAATGATCATAAAACAGCAGTTAGATGGTGAGGTTTAGAGTTGGGGGGGAAAATATTTGTTAGCAGTGGATGGTACATACTGTTCTGTACCTCAAGTATCAGCGTTTTTAGATTATTATTGGTTGCGTTAGCAAGCCGACGTTATTACACCCATGGACGGTTTATAAACTATGGAGCCCCGGGTCCATATTACACTAAAACATAAAGCTACGCTGCTTACAAACAAGAAGAGCAGCAACTAGTAGATTATTAAAATTATTGTAATCATTCATACATTTGAACTATCTAACAGTTATTTTCTACTTATTTAAAAAGAATAAAGTTAATAAATATTTAAACATGCTAAAAGAAAACGTAATTAATATTACTTATTAGCCACGTAAGTATTTTTATTTTTAGGATTTTTATAGGGTTGGATCATTGTCTGAACTCAGTTATTGTTAATAAATGTATTTGATGGTAAACTCTAAATCTGTTTATAGACTGCTGTTAGCCATTGCTACTGAACAATGAAATGGAAAATGAGACATTGAAACGCAAAGCTATGTTTTTTTCTTGTAAATAATTTTATTTTTGAAAAACATTTGTTTGCGAAGTGTTTTTTAGTGACTATCAGAGATAACGACCAACACATGTTGCATCCCAGACAGACATTTGCAGTATTACAATATATTGTATATCCCTTGCTTGGATGTCCATGCTGGATGTCCAACTCAACATTTTGTATCAGTCATGCTTTTAAGCTTGTGCACACACAAGGTTGCTAATTTAGCTACCCTAACAGAAGAAACCACAGCAGTCGGCTTCAAAATAAAAATATTTTATGTATGTTAAATTTCATATTTTCTAATGGGCCAGCATAGGATGTCTGAAGGGCCGAATGTGGCCAAAAAATGCCCGGGTCTGGCCTAAGTTCAAGTTTTCATCAATAATCCTTGTTGAAACATCAATGTCCATCTCTATTTTCTAAATAAAGTTTCTCATAATGAGCAACTTTGATAGTTTTATTAAAATGAAAGTAGGAGAGAATGTAAAAACATTAGAAAAGTTATGAAATGTTTTAGTTATTTCATTTGGACATTTGAAAGTTTGAGCCTTATCTGTAATGTTTTTAAAATGGACAGTGTTTTGTTTTGTGTCTTTTAGGTGACTCACATTGAGCCCTGGGAAAAGGGAAGCAGAAAGACTGCAGGCCAGACCGGAATGTGCGGAGGGGTAAGTGAGAAGTACGTGCTTTTTATATTCCCAACCTTTTGTATCTTTCTGCATTTCATGCAAGGAGGAAGATAATGTTGTAGGAATTTTATTTATTCATTTATTTTTGCTAAGGCTTGATGTCATTTATAAGTCGGGTTTATGTTCTGGAATATTTTCAAGAACGTTGGAAGGACTTTAAGGAGCAGCTGTACAGAATGCATTTTCAGACCTGTCCTTTTTATTCCTGGTAGGTGCGTGGAGTGGGCACGGGTGGCATTGTATCAACTGCTTTCTGTCTTCTTTACAAACTGTTTACTCTCAAGCTAACACGCAAACAGGTGATGGGTCTCATCACCCACACAGACTCCCCGTACATCCGGGCACTTGGATTCATGTACATAAGGTACGAGTCTTAGCTCGCCAGTTACATTCATTTGCTATTATCTGTTAGGTTAGGTAGAGGCTTGTTGCAATAAATATATTTTTCATGTTAACATTAAAAAAAGCAAATTCATTGACAGATTTCAATACGAATAAATAAAAACAAGTTGGAAAATGCTTAATTATGAATGTTGTGGCTTTTGTGTTGCAGATACACTCAGCCTCCAGCAGATTTATTAGACTGGTATAATGACTTCCTGGATGATGAGGAGGTATGTCACCCCGGGTAATAATTTAATTTTCTTATGTCTTTTTGTAAAATGCCTAATGAAATGCTGCATATTTAAAGCTAGTGGTGTACCCTACCCCCCTCCCGTTGTGATGCTAATAGCTGATATTTCACCTTTGCTTTCATTTGGCTTAATTTTTCCTCCAACTTGTGTCCTCTGAGCCTCAGTAGCTAGGTTACTTGCTCACTTCTCTGCTGCTGTTTATTTCTCAAGGTAAGTAAAATAATGATGCAGAATAAATCTTTCAATTAATTTCAGATTAAGAAATGCCCTCTGTTTATTTATTTATTTATTTATATATATATATATATATATATATATATATATATATATATATATATATATATATATATTTTTTTTTTTTTTATTTTATTAGGACTTGTTGCACAAAATTAAAGTTGGAATTTGCAGGAAAATGTTCACAATGACACATAATTTATGTTTTTAGAAAGACACAACAGATATTTTATGCTAAGTTTTGGTTAGAAAAAGTGAAATCTGGCCTAAAGCTGTGCAACCAGGCCTCTCTTCATGTTTTCTTGCTTTATATTTGAACTGATCGCTCTAAAGTCCTACCCAACTTGTTAATTCCCCTGTGTTTTTCTTTAGATGCCCATTGTGCAGCAGGTGAATTGGATATTGTTTCTCAGCACTGTTGGTTTGCGTGAGTGCAAAGCAGCTGTTCTCTAACATATAAACTTCATATCTACTCATCTTGAGTACAGTTACCCACCTGCTACAATCTGTGCTTACAATGTGAGCATCTTCTGTCTCCCAAAGTTCAGAATGCTTCTGGGAAACATCAAAAACAAGCAAATGCTTATTTTTTCCCTCCCTAAAGCACAATTAAAAAAAGCATCATCTCTTCCTTTTTTTGTAAAATCCTTTTTTTTTAGAAGGGGTGTTATTCTTTTTAACAATATGGTGAATTGTGATTAGAGCTCACACTGTTAATACAGACTACGGGAACTCTGACAGGTTAGATGAGTCAAACCATGACATTTTTATGTTTTTGTTACCTCTGTTAAATATCAAAGATTAAGCTAGATGAACAGAGGTGAAGGTTCAGTACTTAGGCATCACAAATTGCATTTTGTCTTGATGCAATAAACACTTCTTTTTTTTTAAATAATGTTTGATAACCGTTTGTTTTTGTATGTCCCAATCCCCCTTTAGGAGCTTGATGTCAAAGCAGGTGGTGGCTGTGTCATGACTATTGGGGAGATGCTGCGCTCCTATCTGACCAAACTGGAATGGTTCTCCACGCTTTTTCCCCGAATCCCAGTGCCTGTTCAAAAGGCAATTGATCAGCAGATGAAGGCAAGGCCCCGTAAGGTGGCCCAGAAGGAACCAGAGGAGGAAGCTGATTTCACAGAATCGGGAAGACAAGGGGAAAGACGACCCTCCAGGTAGTTTGTTTGTTCTTTTTGTCCATGCTGCTCCTCTTCCAGGTTTTTGAAAGTACATCTGTGCTCATCTGTAGATTTTAATTCAAACAAAATATCAGTTAAGAGTGATGTGGTTATAGATGTTCAATTGCTTACAGCTTCAACGTTTTGCTTAAATCCTACACAGTAGTTGGTAATTAATAACATTAATAAGCCAAGATCCAGTCCGGTATAGGTAGGAGGCTAAAAAATAAGTTTGTAGAACAGAAAGAAAGGTGAAATCTTAATTAATTAGAACATCAAAAAGTTTATTCTGTTTCAAATAATTGAATCTTGTGTTTTCTTTACATACAGGTATATATTTCAAAGAAAAAATGAATAAATATACTTTATTGTCCCTCAGCGGGGAGTTTTAGGTGTACCAGTGGCAAAAAGACAGGCAAATGGAAGCAATGCAGGTTCACTCAAAGGTAAAATATAATGAAAAAATAATTAATAAGACAGTGCAGCATTGGAAAAAATACTGTACAGTTATTAAAACTAGCAATACCAGCTTTAACCCTGCCGCAGTCCGGGCTAAGCTCTAGTACACGGCGAGGCAGATGTCACGGGAGGCACCAAAAAGAACTGCACGTGGGGCCGCTCTGAACCCCGCAGGACCAAAAATCTAGGGCAGTGGTCGGAAATGTGATGTGGAGGGCTCCCTGCAGCCCGGCGTGTGTGAGAACCACGAAAGAGACAGGAAAACCCGAGTAGCGCACACAGGGTCCGTGCGACCCCTCCAGGACTGCGGGAGGGTGAAGAAATGTGCAATTCAGTGGGATAATTAAAATTCAAATTTGTGCTTAAAAAACATTATTTACAAGAGCTTCAAAGGTTTGTTTCGGTGAAATCTGGGTTACAGTTACAAAAGAAACCAAAATCAGAGCAAGAAAAATCGTTTTCAGGGAATTACAATATTGCATTAAATAGACATAAGTATTTCTAAACCAGAAAAGCCAGACTGAATTACTTGCACTCAATACTTTTTGCATTTTTTTTTTACCCCATTAATGTAGTGTGAAACGGAAGCAATCACCCCGAAGTTGGGCCGAAGTTGTGACCACCTTCCACTCAACTTTCCAATAATGTTCCTGCATAAGGCACCTTGTGAACAGCGATTTTGTTCACCAGTGAACTTTTTTGGCTCACCTTTGTTGTGGGGGTGTCAAGTCAGCAGTGGTCCCCTTCAGGTCATATGGATGAAACCTGGATAAAATTTCCCATGGTTAGAATTTGACAGTAAAGCTATCATTAGAACCATGTGTACTAATCGCAGTAATTCAATCTTCCATGATGTTTGTTTATGGTATGGTTCACCAAACATAGCAGCTTAGACAGTTAAACGTGAGATACGTCAGCTGTATACCAAAGAGCATAAAGTGTTAAATGTGACCAAAGTTGTTTGAGGTGCATCTACTTTCTTAAAATCTTCAGTACAGCAGATGATGCAAGACTGAACTTCCTGCTTCCTGATAAGTGTGCAGAATTTGCTCTTAATAATCATCATGCGACTTATTTATTCGTTACATTCCTACAAGGCGGCAACATTTCCAGAAAGAATAATTCTGTTAAAATCCTTATGTGAAAGTCAGGTAATAATCCAATTTTCTGTGAAACTGAATTATAGCTTTTTATCAGGTCTAAGCCATAATTATCTACACAAATTTGACTTTTTGAAATGAATGACTGCAATATATGAACTTTGTAGTGATATTCCAGTTTATTGAGATTGGTTTTATTTGCTTGATTAAAGTTTAGTTGTGATTGAAACATCTTCTTCTCATCAGGACGCCAAGACGGACTCCGAGTCCCAAAAGGTCACCCAAGCGGTCGAGAAGCAGGAGCCACCACCGTGAGAGAGAACGCCACGGGCCAAGCTTTGATCGGGAGCTGGAGAGAGAGCGCGACCGCCAGAGGAAGGAGAGGGATGGGAGGGACAGAGACAGGGAGAGGGGGGACAGAGGGGACAGGGAAAGACGGAGATCACGTAGCGCAGACAGGAACAGAGAACGTAAAAGAAGTCGCAGCGGCAGTAGAGAACGGAGGAGCGAACGTAGGGAGAAAGAAAGAGACGGAGGAGAAGACAGGAGCAGGAAGAAAGACAGGGATCACCATAAAGACAGAGGCACCGAGAGGGAAAGGTCCAGAGATAGGAAGAGCAGGGCGGAGAATGACGAACGGAGGCATAAAGAAGATAGGGACAGACACAGGGAAGATAGGAAGGCCAAAAGGTCAAGTCTGAGCAGAAGCAGAGAAAGGAAGCATAAAAGTGGGGCAGAGGAGAAGAGCAGGAAGAGGGATCGCAGCCACAGCAGGGAGAGGGATCGAGAGCGGGATGGGGAGCGCTCTCACAAACGTAGTCGCAGCAAAGAGAGGAGTCGTCATCAGAGAGAGTCCAGTAATGAGCATAGTAAACATGGTGAACGGAGAAGAAGTCAGAGCCCTCAGTAAACTCAGCAATGGGTCCTCTTCCTTTTCCCTGCTCAGCTGTCTGGTCCGTCATGTGCCCAAAGTGAGGGAGCATTAGCAGGCAGGGTTAGCGTCAGGGGTCGTCTTCGGCCAAATGTAACGTTGATTCAGATTTATTTTCAGATGTTTCACTTCCTGTTAGAACATTGTTAGTCCTCATTTAAAATCTGTACAGTAGGAAAAACGACATTTTAATTTTGTATGATTCTTGTTTTGCTCCAAGAAGAAGTGGGTTTGTACATACTGTCTAGAATATGTCTACACGCTGTTATTGGACCGGGTTGGTTTTGAAGGTCCCCCTCTGTACTGTCAGCATATACTGTACATCATAGCTGGTTTATCAGTTCTATTTTCAGCCTTCAGAAAAGCAGTATGTACGTATTTTGGATTTCGGATACATGAGAATGTGTGATCATATACCAGCGGTTTGAATCCAGAGGTGAAGCTTCACAATTCTGTCCACGACCGTTTGTAGACAGTCTGTTTGGATCCTCTGAAGGGTGGACGGCAAATGTGCATTTTTACCACACACCTGATCCCTGCTTGTGTTGTGTTTGAGTTATTGCTCTGTTGCATTTTGTTTTCTTAATAAAACCCTTTTACAAATGACAGTGTTATGTGTCTGTGCATAAAGGCAGACGTGTAGCAGTTGATGTCTAAATTAGTAATATTTCACTAAATGTCTCATCTTTAACAAAGAGCTTTCCTGTATTATTTAAAATGAAATGAATCAGAATTTTCTATTATAAATGCTTATTTAGACAATCACAAAACTTACATAGAAAAAGCTTAATCATTACTGTATTCAATAGTCAACAATTTGCCTTTTAAAAGTTAAAACAATATCAAGATTGAGAGCATCATTAACTGACAAAAGGTTTATCAAAAATTTAGTTTCTCTATAATATAAATGCAGTGGTTTCAAATATGTTTTTGTTTTTCTAATCTGACTTTAAAGAGGACTTATGCTTTTAAATCGTTCCTTTTCACCCTTAAATCATTCAGTTGTGGTCTATAGTGCCACTGCAACACTTTGGTCTGTATTCCTTGTTATTGTAACTGAAGGGGCCACTTTGGTTTTGGTGCGGTCTCTTTAAATGCTACTGACACACTTCAAACCCTGCCCCCTTCGAGGTCAAAGAGCGCTGCATTTTAACCCGTTCAGACATTTTTGTAGTTTGATTATTATCTAGCGCAGCAGAAACAAGGCAAAAACAATGCACAGCTACTAATTGGCAGCTCCATAGTCAGAAACGTGGCACCAGAGACACCAGCGACCATAGTCAAATGTCTGCCAGGGTCCAGAACGGGCGACATCAAATCCTACTTGAAACTGCTGGCTAAGGATAAGCGTAAATACAGTAAGATTGTAATTCATGCTGGCGGTAATGACACCCGGTTATGTCAATCGGAGGTCACTAAAGTTAATGTTGCTTCGGTGTGTAAGTTTGCCAAAACAATGTCGGACTCTGTCATTTTCTCTGGTCCCCTCCCCGATTTAACCAGTGATGACATGTTTAGCCGCATGCTGTCTGGTCTGATCCGGAGAGACGGCATCCATCCCACTTTGGATGGAGCAGCTTTTCTTTCTAGGAATCTGGCCGAATTTATTAGTTCTCCAAAACTCTGACAACCCAGGGTTCAGACCAGGAAGCAGGGTCATAGTTTAACACTCCTCTCTGCAACTTCTGTACTGCTACCCACCCATTACCCTATTAAGACAGTGTCTCGCCCACGGCCAAAATTGAATAGATAAAAAAATAGTCTAAAAGGAGGAAATTATGCAAATCTCATAAAAATAAACACAACTCAGACCGAAAAGAAAAATAAAACAAATATGGCTTTCTGAACATAAGATCTCTCTCTTCAAAGACATTGCTAATTAGAGACCTGATTTGTGACAATCAGATTGATTTATTTTGCCTCACAGAAACTGGCTGCAGCAAGAGGATTATGTTACTATAAATGAGTCAACTCCTACTAATTATTTACATTTTCACATTCCTCGAAATACTGGGCGAGGAGGAGGAGTAGCAACCATCTTTCAGTCCGATTTATTGATTAGTCCCAGACCAATCAATAGCTACAACTCTTTTGAATATTTAATCCTTAGTTTTCCTCATCCAAATTGCAAAGCACTAAAACCACTTCTGTTTGTTGTTTTGTACCGTCCACCAGGCCCTTACTCTCAATTTTTAGATCAGTTTTCAGACCTTTTATCTGATTTAGTGTTAAATACAGATAAAGTTATTATAGTGGGGGATTTTAATATTCATGTTGACACTGAAAGTGATAGCTTAAATATAGCCTTTAATGGTATCTTAGACTCAATTGGCTTTACTCAAAACATTAACAAACCTACCCACCTTTGTCTTCATTCTCTGGACCTTGTGCTGACATATGGCATTGAGTGTAAAGACATAACAATATTTTCTCATAACCCTGTCCTGTCTGACCATTTCTTAATAACCTTTGAGTTTAATTTAACCGAGTACTCCACACCTGAAAGAAAATTTCATTATAGTAGATCATTATCAGACGATGCTGTAACAACCTTTAAAGAATCTGTTCCACTTTTAACCTCCTCATTATTACTGAAAAACACAGTGGAGGGCAATAATTTTGTTTCTTCCCCTTCACAAATTGGTTCTCTTGTTCATAGTGTTACTTCATCATTGCGTGGTGCATTAGACAATGCACCCCCCTTGAAAAAGAAGGAAATTATTCATAGGAGGCAGGCTCCTTGGTTTAATTCAGAGCTGCGTACTTTAAAGCACAATGTTAGAAAATTGGAGAGAAAATGGCGTTCTACACAACTAGAGGATTCCTACTTAATCTGGAAAAATAGCCTACTGTTGTATAAAAAGACACTTCGCCAAGCCAGAACAGCTTATTTCTCATCATTAATAGAAGAGAACAAGAATAATCCTAGGTTTCTCTTTAGTACAGTTGCTAAACTTACACAGAGTCATAACTCTGTTGAGCCATCAATGCCCTTAGCTCTTAGCAGTCATGACTTTATGGGATTCTTCCAAAATAAAATTTATTCTATTAAGAAGAAAATCTTTGACATATTCCCGAAGATGATTACTTCATCCTCAGCAAGTGAGACAACATTGGAAGTAACTGTAGAACCTGATCTGTGTTTGGACTGTTTTGATCCTGTAGAGCTTCCTGAGTTATCAGAAATATTAGCTTCATCTAAACCTTCAACTTGTATGTTAGAGCCAATCCCAACCAAATTATTTAAGGAAGTGTTCCCTCTGATTAACAGCCCCATTTTAGATATGATTAATCTATCTTTAGTAAATGGATATGCACCACAGGCTTTTAAGGTAGCTGTAATTAAACCTTTACTTAAGAAACCTTCGCTTGATCGAGATGACTTGAAAAATTACAGACCTATATCCAATCTTCCATTCTTATCTAAGATTATTGAGAAAATAGTTGCTAATCAAATGTGTGAGCATTTACACAGCAATGACCTGTTTCAAGAGTTTCAGTCAGGTTTCAGAGCTCATCATAGCACTGAAACAGCTCTGCTGAAAGTCACTAATGATATTCTGATGGCCTCAGATAATGGACTTGTGTCTGTACTTGTCCTTGTAGATCTTAGTGCTGCATTTGATACAGTCAATCATAATATTCTCTTAGAAAAGGCTGTTATATGCTGTAGGGATCAGGGGAACAGCGCTAGGCTGGTTTAAATCTTATTTGTCTGACAGATTCCAGTTTGTTCATGTAAATGATAAATCATCTTTAAACTCCAGGGTTAATTGTGGAGTACCACAGGGTTCAGTACTTGGGCCAATTCTCTTTACTATATATATGCTTCCAATAGGTCAAATTATCAGGCAGCATAGGATAAATTTTCACTGTTACGCTGATGATACTTAGCTTTACTTATCCATAAATCCTGAAGAACCCAACCAGTTAGATAGACTACAAGCATGTCTTGAAGATATAAAAACTTGGATGACTTTAAATTTTTTGCTTCTAAATTCAGACAAGACAGAAGTTGTCGTCTTTGGACCGGAGTCTAAAAAAGAAACTGCTTAGTCAATCACTTAACCTGGATGCCATTAAATTGACCTCCGGTAATAAAGTAAAAAACCCTGGTGTTACTTTTGACCAGGACATGTCATTTAAATCCCATATTAAACAGGTTTCTAGGATTTCCTTTTTTCATCTCCGGAACATTGCCAAAATTAGAAATATCCTATCCAGGAGTGACGCTGAAAAACTAGTCCATGCATTTGTTACTTCAAGGCTGGACTATTGTAATTCTTTACTATCAGGATGTCCACAAAATGGAGTTAAAAGCCTTCAGCTGATTCAAAATGCTGCAGCAAGAGTTCTGATGAAAATTAAAAAGAGAGATCATATTTCTCCTATTTTAGCTTCCCTTCATAGGTTCCCTGTTAAATCCAGAATAGAATTTAAAAATCTCCTCCTCACATATACAGCCCTTAATGATCTAGCTCCATCATACATCGGAGATCTGATTGTTCCATACGTTCCTAACAGAGCACTTCGTTCTCAGACTGCAGGTTTACTGGTGGTTCCTAGAGTCTCTAGAAGTAGAATGGGAGGCAGATCCTTTAGTTATCAGGCTCCTCTCCTGTGGAACCAGCTCCCAGTTTTAGTCCGTGAGGCAGACACCCTGTCTACTTTTAAGGCTAGGCTTAAAACTTTCCTTTTTGATAAAGCTTATAGTTAGAGTGGCTTAGTTTATCAGGGAGGGAGCCTTCCTCCCTCCCTGTTGGATGGAGTAAGGGGGAGTCAGGCCTAAACCGCCTAAACCGGCTCTGTTATGGTTGAGGTGCAAACACACCCTCCATTTCTGCTACCTGTATGACCCCTTCTCTTTCCCAATGGTTATAATCAGTCTGACTGAGAGAGGTATCCCGATCCTTGTGGTTTTTAGTATAACAATGACCATCAGTAGGACCCTTTGTGGGGTGCCTTGAGACGACATTGTTGTAAATAAGCGCCGTTTAACAAAAATAATCTGAACTGTGTAGTTCAGATTATTACACATAACTACATAAGATACACAGATACACATAACTACTGTGTATCTGTGTAGTTATGCTGCTATAGGCTTAGGCTGCTGGAGGACATAATGACCACTTTCACCCTCTTCGCTACATTCTCACACTACTCTCCAATTTTGCATTATTTGCTGTTATTTCAGCTTTTAACTTCTTGTTCTCTCTCTTTTCTCTTCCTAGAAGCTACACCTGGCCTGGCTCTGTGTCTACCTGTGACACCTTTCTGGAGAGGGGCATCGTCCAAGCTTCTGATGGCAACAAGTTAATGCTCACCCTCTACCAATGATCCACATGGCCCTGTCTTTTAGTGTTTAACCCTTTCTCTCTCCTAGACATGGCGATTGACTGAGCTTTTACTGTAACTAACTCTGTGCTCTCTTTCAGACTCTAACCTTGAAAACTGGGTCAGAGTTTATCTGTTCCTTCTTTCTAGATGAAACGACTAAAGGAGCTACATCCATTAACATTTATTTTTCCTTCCCATAGAAAGTACTCCTGGATCAGTGCTTCTTTGTTCTCTTTGTGTCTCTGCTCTATTCTCTCTAACCCCCAGTCGGCGTGGCAGATGGCCGCTCACACTGAGCCTGGTTCTGCTGGAGGTTTCTTCCTGTTAAGAGGGAGTTTTTTCCTCTCCACTGTCGCTACATGCATGCTCAGTATGAGGGATTGCTGCAAAAACAACATCAGTGACTGTCCACTGTCTCTACATGCTCATCCGGGAGGAGGGAATGCTGCAAATCTCTGACTGGATGCAATCTGCTGCGTTTCCTTAGACAGAAAAACTTTTTATCCAATTTGAATAAATAATTAACTCTGACTGCACTGTTCAATGGTTAGGACTAATTGGAATGTATGTACCTGACTGTTGTGAACTGCCTTGAGACAACATGTGTTGTGAATTGGCGCTATATAAATAAAACTGAATTCAACTGAATTGAATTAAAACACGCAGTACGGTTCTGTCCTCAAGGAGCTATAAGCAGCACACAGAGCTAACATAAGCAGAAGGCACGATGATACTGCTATCAACACAATGGCTAGGATGTCATATCGAGCAATAAATTAATGTCTAAAAGTTTGTCATTTTAGCGATAGCTGCATCCGTTGTTTCTCTAGACAGAAGGAACTGACGCCTTAATCAGATGAAGTCTTTCGGCAAATCCTTGATGCTGGCGGAGGTTGCTGAAGGCACTCGTCCTTGAAGTGTGGAAAGAGGAATTTCCCCACGGATGTGGGAACAATTCCATGAAAAATAAAATTTAACCGGCAACTTTGAAGAGCTTCTGATGCTGGGAGGCAGTATAATGAATTGTGTCGGATAAAACACCCAACAACTGAACTAAACTTACACTCTTTCAGCGTAGGCATACTTTAGCTTGGACTACAAAATCACAGCGAGAAATAAACATGGCGGATACGTTTAATGGATGGGCCGGAAGTCCATGACCTTATTTAGCTGTTCCGCAGCGGATACTGTGACGTAACAGATGATAGAGAAAACTGAACGGCCTAAAAGATATGACCCAAACAGAATCTAAAGATATCTATGCAACACACGGAGGGACTAAATTAAACTTTTCTGCACTTCTACACAGTCCAAGTACACAACAAAGTGTATTTAAGGGCTAAAAAAGTGGATTTTACATGATATGTCCCCATTAATCTAAAATAAAACCTTAGAAGAAAGAAAGTTGAGAAAGCCGGGTTCTGACACCGGAAACAACCTTATATGAACTGGTAAAGAAACTCTTTCATTGGGAGGTAAGACCTCCCAATTAATCTGTGGCTTTAAATGTTTGGTGTTCTGCTCTTAGGAACCGACACGTCAGTGGAACATAAAAGTAGCCTCACTACCACAGAGATGTGTGGAGCTAAAGTTTAGGTTGGTGCCTTTGGTTTTCTATTTCGTACTGTGGCTCTTTCTACACCTGCAGCCATGGAAGTTATTGTAACACCAGAATTCATTGTTTTAGTGGTGGGACCTAATACTGTATTTACAGGCATTCAAACAGTTTATCTGAACTCTTCATAAACATTGCATGTTATGAAGATCTTAGGCACGCTGTAGGATGAAACAAAACATTTCAATTCAGTCACGACGAAGTATGGCCTCGGTGGAGGTAACTAAACTTGGGGGGGAAAGGTCATATAAGGACACTTGTTAAAAAATAAAAAGTCTGAATCCAGTTACGAATTTGTCACTTTAATTGAAAGAGTAAAAATCTTTTTTTGTTATCATTAATAAAATACATTTAAAATTGTTAAATGTATCTTTGGTCATGTTTATACCCTTACTGATATATAACCTATAAGCACGTCCATGTAGCATTTACATAAAAAATGAAAAAAAAATCTAAAGGAATGAAACCTCTATATTAACATTACGCAACTTTAAGCAACAGAAGATGATAATTAGTTGTACAAACAGGTTTTAAACATGCATTTAAACCAAAGTGTGGAATTTTATTTTAAAGCATAATACTACCCAAACAAGTTTCTATAATCTATTACATCTAAAGTCCTTGTACTCTATGAGCACAGGCCATGTCACCTTAAGTGTGCTTCCACCTGTTCAACCACGACATTTTCCTAAACAGACCAGCATCACGAAGCCTTATCCAAACAAGAGGATTTTCTCATTTACTGTGTAAGCCCTTGGCCTGTTTGCACACACACAGGCTCCGACTCTGGTCCACTCACATCTGCCTTAACAGCCAAGATGGAGAAACAGTAAGCAGAGTTAGGACTCAGATCGCTGAGAATGATGCTCTCCCCGTACACAGTGAGTTCCTGGTTGTCGTCGGAGCTGCCTTGCTTCCTGATCAGCAGCCTGTAAAAGGAAACTTTTTTCACTGGAGACCACTGAAGGAAAACTATTGTTGGGAAGGCTTGTGTGACGTCCAGCAACGGAGCGGGGATGTTTCCTGATGAAGAAAAACAAGCCAAAGATGTCAACCATCTTCCACAAGTTTATCAGATTCATTTCAGACTGTTTAAGGCTAATATGTGTTAATCGCTATTAATTACAACATCATTGAAAAGTACATTTATTTCAGCAATTCAATTCAAAACAGGAAACTCATAGATTTATTATACACTGAGTATGTCTTTTGATGTTTACAGCTTAAAGCTAATGGAAACTCAAACTTCAGTTGTATCTGAATATAAGAATATTATGTAAAAGTAATAAAATGTAAAAATATCTCCACTCAATACTTCGCCACTTTTGGATGAATTACTGCATCAATGCAACGTGGCAATGATGTGATCAGCCTGTGGTCCAACTGAGGTATTAAAGGAGTCCAGGTTGCTTTAATAGCGCCCAACAGCTTGTCTGCATTGCTGGGTCTGGTGTCTCCATCTTTGTCTTGACAGTAGTTCATAGATTCTCCATGGGGTTTAGTTCAGGCGAGTTTGCTGACCAATCAAGCACAGTAAGACCATGTTCATTAAAGCAGATATTGGTACTTTGGCTGTGTGGGCAGGTCCGCAAGCAAATCGGCATTGCTATAAAGCCTGTCAGCAGAGGGAAGCATGGCCTTGATAAAACAGCTGACCAACACCAACAGGCTCGCCAAATCATTATTGATAGTGGAAACGTCACACAAGACTTCAAGTAACTTGGATACAGGGCTCTCCACTCCACTCTTGCATTAAATTACTATAATACATTGCTTTTATATTCTAATTTACTGAGATGCACCTATAATGAAGAAAAGGAGTTCTATAGAAATGCATTACTTAGTGTGCATTACTTTGTTATACCATCAAACAAATTGTAAACTCACCGTTTACTGGTATTTGTTCCCTGAGATCTCTCCTCCTGCGCAACTGTGATGTAACTAAAGAGAAAACCAGATCTTATTAACTGATTTTTATAGGTCAAATGTCTATTTATGTTTTTGTTTTCATGCAGATGTAGTACTGGTTCCTACCTCCATTGACATTTGCAGATTGACTTTCTCCTGCAGCATTGCGGGCTGTGACCACCAGACTGCCGAAAGAGATGTTGGCCAGGGAACAGGACAGCATTGCAGTGTTGCACAGCTGCTTCTTTGGGGATACACTGTTATCATACAGGGTGTATATGGTGGCAAACACTGAGGAGTTCCACGAAACAGTGGCAAAGGAGCTGTTCCCGCTGTACACCACTCCTGATGGTGGACAAGGGGCTGCGAAAGAGAAAGAAAGAGGGAGTTAAAGGTTGAGGGTTCTCTGCTCTTTAATGCCTTTATTTTTATTCAATTAAACCCCCAACTTTCCAATTGCAAGACGGCAACTCTACCCACTCAGTCACAGTCATTCCTAAAGTACACAATAATGATAAGAATGTGTATTATTGATATTATTATTAAAATAACTGACTTCTTTAATACAACCTTTAAGGGTCTCAAATCCATCAGTATCTTGACAAAAATAGCTGAATCCATGCAGTGTTCTAATATGAGGTTTAAATGTTTTGCAAACAAGAGGTGTGATCTCTGGTTTTATGTGATGGCACCAGAGGCTTGTGCACATCTGGAAGCTTGTTTTTGAGAAAGTAGATTTTATCTGGATTATATAAAACAAAGTGGCCTACAAACTCACCATTACATGTTGTTCGATGGGTGACAAACCATTTCTAAAGTGTATGTGACTGATTTTACAGTAAAGTCTTGACTTGTAGGGCGATTGCACTTGGCCTAAAAGTGTGGAATGCAGTCTACCTGTTGTTCCATTGAGGTACGCTGATTTGCCGCTCATGCCTGCAGCATTCCTGCTCTGCAGCGTGGCAATGTAAGATGAACTGCAGGGAAGAGTGATCTCAAAGTACGTCACGTTGGTCCAGTAGGAGGAGATGTCAAACAGAGCCTGGCTGTCTCCCAGCAGACTTCCTGTCAGGGTCAGCAGGTACTCAGTTTCTGCACAGATGATCTCCGTCCAACTGAAGTGCATCACCTGGATCTCCATCTTCATTGGTATCGGCTGGACCTCAACAGCTTGAGGAGGGCAAGGAACTGCATGGGCCACAGGAATGGTTAGTTTGCTGATTTATGTACAAGATAAACTCTTTAAGAGAAGTAACATGCTGGATCTATACCTCCTGCAATCCGCACAGGGTCACTGAAGGAGCTGTTGCACATTCCATCTGAGGCCTGCACGGAGAAATTGTAAACTGTTCCACAAACAAGCCCGTTGATCGTACAGCCGGGCACTGTGCTGTGACAGTAGAGCCTGTCTCCGTTTTCACTTTGAGCAAAGCCGAAATAGTCTTCAGCATTATCACTTGGCATCCATGTTAGGATCGCAGACTGATTGTTACAATGGAAAGTCACGGAGAGTCCACTTGGCTGGCAGGGGCCTGAACAGAGGGGACATTTTAGATGGCAATAACTCTTGATCTCAGAAATATAGCTGGTTACTGGTACCTGTAATCACTGTTGCATTTTGACTGGCTTTGCTGGTGCAGTTCTCATGACTAGCTACCACAAATACTGTGTACTGCTGGCCACAGTGGAGCTCTGACATGCTGCAGTTACTGGAGGAGGTGTTGCAGATGTGTTTATGTCCGTCTGTAGACACGGCAATGGCTTGGTAGGTTTCAGCAACGGGAGAGGGCGTCCAGGACACCAGAGCGCTGCGATCCTTACAGGAGACGTCCACCACTACACCCCTGGGAGCACAGGGCTCTGTGAAAAAGAAAAGGTCCCCTTTAAGGTAACAGCTTTAGACTTAATCTTGGGTGTTTGATCATGACAGATTCCATGAGAACCAGAGAGCATTTGTCAGAAAAACAGCTAAAGCTCATCTGGAGGAGCTGCAGAGATCTACATTTCAAGTGGAAGAGTCAGTTAACAGGACAGGTATTAGAAATGCCATCCATAAAAATGGCATTCAGGAAAGAGTTGCCAGAATAAAGTCATTGTTGAAAGTTGTGTTCTGGATAGTTTCACTCATATTTTATTCATCTCCCTTCTTTGTTTTCTATATCTAATCCACCCCATCTAAGTCACAGTCTGCAAGGTAGGAGGCATGTGAGTACTCGGCCTCCAGCTCCTTGGATGTTCATGCTTCACACATCACTTCCAAGTTGTTGGTATTTCTCTCTACTGTATTATTTCAACAACTCAATGGAATATTGTTGTTTTATCTTATACAATAACAGCAATGGCTAACCATATTAAAGCTTCCTAAAGTTAGCTCTGCACTTTATTCCTTTCTGCTAGTTTACTGAACTATATAAATAAGTAAACATTTATTTCCAAGGAATCTCTCAAGATTATTATATCAAAGTACTTCACAACTAGAAAAAAAAAAAACATCTAAACCAAGTGATAAAACTAATAATTAATCAAAAGGAAGATAAGATTTAGCTGTTTTTTAAACTAGACCCCTTAACCCAGAGATCTCAAAGTCGACAAACACTGTCTCTTTAGTTTGAATCCCTAGGTTCTACACAGCCAGGAGGTTCTGACACATGGCCTCAAAGACCTGCTGAAGTATTCTGATTAAGCTCAGTTAATAAATCCAACCTAAGCATCTCTGCAACATTTGTTGCTTACAAACATCATGGGGCCTAAAAGAGACCTGCTGTAGTGGTAAATATCAGAGAAACGAGAAACGTCCTTAAATGTCCTCAAACTGACCTGAAGTGGAAGCAGATATGTCAGAAATAATAAGGACTGAAAACCTTATAGATGATAGAAGGGGAAAAAGACTTAAGCATAAAGTCACTCTAAACCAGATACATCCACCCAGTATCTCGGCCTATCAATGGGCATTGGTGCCAAAGTAGAGGTCAGGTCTAACATCAGCAAAACAGAACCTTCTCTGGCATCACTTCTCATCAAAATGTCACTGGAGACTCTCACAAAACCCCTACTAGTATCAGGCCTCTGTAATGTTCAGTAGAACATTTCAGCGTTGTGAATTAGCACTGTGAATTATTGTAAGCTGAGAGACATTCTTACAACAGCCTTGTTCCACATTCTTGCACTCTGAACACATTATCCATTATTTTAACCAGCCTGTCAAGTAACTAACAGGCTTGTGTTCAAAATCTTAGTTTTTTTTCTTTATGCGAAATTATGAGCAATAAACTATACCCATGCTAATTCTGTAGGGTGGACTTCTCAAAGAGCTGCATTTGTCTGATGAGGCTGCCACAATGATGGTGTAACGGAGATCACACTGTGCTTTCTGGAGGTAGCAGCTGGTGCCGGTGCTGTTGCAGAACAGGTAGGTGTGGTCACTGGCCTCTGCTGTGGCAATGTAGCTGGTGTTGCCCTCTGTAAGTTCCCACTCAACAAGGATGGAGGATTCATGGCACTGAGCGATGGCGGTGATACCAGAGAGGGAGCAGGGGGCTGAAAGACAGGACATATTTTACTTACTTTACTGTGCAGCTGGAATACTAGATACAGTGGCATGTTGAACATTTGTACATTTTGCCACATTACAGCCAAAAACCTGAATTTATTTCATTTGGGATTTTATGTGATAGACAAACACAAAGCTGTCCATGACTGTAAAGTGGAGGAAAATTTGATGGCTTTCTAAAGTATTTACAAATAAACTCTGTGGGTTGAATATGTATTCAACCTCCTTTACCCTGATTCAGCTAAATCACATCCATCCATCCATTTTCTTTACAGCATCACAAGAGAGATGTGGTGACTCCAGCAATCAATGGGCAGGAGGCAGACAACCATGCACTCATGCAATCATTCCCAAGGGCAATGTAGATTGGCAAATCAACCTGACATGTGTTTTTGGACCGTAAAAAATAAGCCCACACATGCATGGGAACAACATAGGGATGTCATTAAGAAAAGTCCCTCTGGGGATTTAAACTCAGGTCGTACTTGCACAACGCAACTAACTGCACCTCTGAAAACTACAGTGCAACCAATTTTCTGCAGAAGTCACCTTATTCGTACATAAGAAACAAGCCATCCAGTGAAGCATGGTGGTGACAGAATCACGTTGTGGGGATGCTTCTGCAGGAACGTGGAAGCTGGTCAGAATTGAAGGGAAGCTAAATATAGAGCAATACTAAAAGGACATGTGTTAGAGGCTGCAAAAGGCTTGATACTGGGAGGTTCACCTTTCAGCAGGGTAACGACACTAAACATACAGCCAGAGGTTCAATGGAGTGGTTGAGATCAAAGCATATTCATGTTTTTTTAAAAGAGACCCAAATCCTTCTGAGGATCTGTAAAAAGACTTGAACATTGATGTTCACAGATGATATAACAATTTTGCAAGATGAAGGGGGCAACCATTTCAGTGTTCAGATGTGCGAAGCTGGTAGAAACATACCCCACAAGACATGGAGCTGTAAAATAGGGATCTACAAATTACCGACTCAAGAAGACTAAATCATACCACAATTTTCAGATTTTTTTATCTTTAAAAAATAAAATTCCAGTATGCTTTTCCATCCCCTTCACAATTATACAACACTTTGTGTTGGTTTATCTCATCAAATCCCAATAAAATAAATTTAAACTTGTGTTTTTAATGTTACAAACAGCGAACAGCTTCAAGTGGTATAAATACTTTTGCAGAGCGTTTTGCTTGTTCTGACTCAGAATGTGGCTCCCGATATGAACACGTTACCTGTCTTTAAGCTGATGGACGCACTTGGTGGACTCTCACACTGGCTGTTTTTAGCGGTGACTGTGAAATTGTAGGAAACACCACAGGCCAGGTTTTCCACCTCACATGTTGTATTGGTAGAAGTTGTGCAGTTGGCTGTGTAGGTCTCGTCCCCAACAGCTAACACGGTGTAGCTCTCTGCCCCCAGAACAGTGTCCCAGGATATCCAGGCAGAGTTGGTCACACAGTTGAGGTGGCCCCTAACTCCTTGAGGCTGACAGGGAGCTGAAAAGAACCAGAGCTGTAAATATCGGTGACCAGATAGAGGGATGTTTATGGGAAATTGGATGTTTTCTTTATTTTTCATACCTGACTGGATGATGTGGGTCTGATTATTCTTGCTTTGACAGTCACCTCTTACAGAGGTGACTTGAACAGTGTATGTATTGCCACATGTTAAGTTGCTGGTGGAACAAGCATTGTTTGTAGTGTTGCATATTTCACTAGTTCCTCCATTCACAGCAGTTAGGGAAACCAAGAAGTGGTCAGCATCTCTAACAGCATCCCAGGTAACAGTCAGGTTATTTGACAAACAGCTGAGCTGGGTGTTCAGGTTGTCGGGCGGGCAGGGGCCTGAGAATAAAAATCAAGTATGGAAACAAATTCATCGCAGAATTTGGGTAATCTCTGAACTGGTGCAGCATCTGTTACCCGATTCAAAAAGCACAGGCTGACTGGGGCGACTGGAGCAGCTTTCAGCCATCGCCACCACCTGAACCGTGTAGTTTGCACCGCATGTGAGGCAGCTGAGATCAGATGCTGTGCAGCTGTCGTCGCTTTGACTGGCGTTGGCCAACACTGTGTACCGCACAGCGCCCCGACTTGGAGACCAGGACACAGCAGCCGAGTTTTGCGAGCAATCCATTTTCACAGAGACATTAGTGGGAATGCACGGCACTGAACACAGAGACAAAATAACAGCTGAAGTCATTTTAAACTGTAATGTGCTGAGAAAAATGTATAACAATTAGACTGAAAGGAAGGCAATAATTTAAAAATTTATAACAGCCTCCACATTTATTGGCACCACTGTTAAATATGTATAAAAAGCCTTAAAATAAATTAATCTTTTATTGCAGTTGCATGTTTTTACACAAAAAATAGAAACATCTAACCTTTAATTTGAGTACATTCACTGAGGGAAATATATCTGCACAAATTCACTGGTGCAACACTTACTTGCAACCCTAAATTCCTATAACATGATTATAACTTAAGAGTTATGACTGGAATATTAGGGGTGACCATGGGTGGCCATGTCTCCATAACAATCATTAGATGCTATTTACATGTCATGTTGTTTGAAAAAGCCGTTTATGCCCTGCTATCAGAAACATAAACATTAAGTCTGCTGAGCTCCACTGGGACTTTAACTGTTGAGGGCCAGTTTCTCTACCAGAGGTCTGGGAACATCATTCATTCGTCATTTGGTCTTTCAGCAGGATAATGATCCAAAAACATACAGTATGTCCAAATCAACACAACGTTTATCATATAGGGACAACACATGTTGTGACATGTCTCCCTAAGAGGGTGTCCTTTACATGGATATCCGCAGAAAATATCCCCTATCTATCCAAATTCACGTGCTTTATGCAGTGCTGCGAACGGTATTTGATTCCTTCTGTTTTTGGTTTTTGTCACACTGAAATATTTCAGATAACTTTTAATATCATGAGTAAATACAAAATGTGGTTTTCAAATGATGATTTATGTATTCATGGAGAAGAGGTATCCAAACCAACCTGACCCTATGTGAAAAAGGAATTAATTGTGTTTAACAGCATTTTGTTGGAAAAATGTGTTAAATTTCACCATTAATGCTTAAAAAACGCCCTCCAATGTAACTGAATTAAAATAATTCTACAAAATCGATTTCTCCAGAGTGACACCCAGGCGCAAGGATATGACCTTTAGAATAAAAAAAATCACTTGAACAGAACCCATTTGACAACATTAGGTAGGCTGACGGCTCCCATAAACCTAAACATCATGCCCCGATCTAAAACTAAAAAAAACCTCGAAAACTCAAAAAACTGGTGAGTACAAATACAGTGACAAAGCCAGTGTGATTCCTGTCACAAACATCATACCACGGTGGTTGTAGTGGTCTGAAGCTTGACTTAAATTCAATGAAGATGCTGTTAAATGATCTTAAATATGCCATTAATGCTCAAACACCCTGTAAATGTAGATGTCCTGTACTTGTATAGCGCTTTATCAAGTCCCCAGAGACCCCAAAGTGCTTCAAACTACATTCAGTCATTCACCCATTCATACACACATTCACACACTGACACTGGTGAGCTACATTGTAGCCACAGGTGCCCTGGGGCGCACTGACAGAGGTGAGGCTGCCATACACAGGCGCTACCGAGCCCTCTGACCACCATCAGCAGGCAAGACAGGTGAAGTGTCTTGCTTAGGTTATCTTTGTCTGACATAAGGGGGCAAATACCTTTCCAAAGCACTGTGAAATGAAATTACTTAGAATATTCATGTGTTACAATGGCCCAATTTGCAGGCAATAACTGCATTTATTTATTGATTTTGCTGTTACAATAATCAAATCTTATTACTGAAACACTTTTGTATTAATTATTAGTTGCATTCATTAAACTCATTCCAAGCAAACAAGAGCCGCACCAAATTCAAGAAACAGAACCGTAGACAACAAAACTATATTGCAAGGAACCAAATTGGGAGAACAAGGGGCACACATTCAAAAATATCTTAAAGAAGAAAAACTACTTAAGTGAGGAATTTTCTTTCTAAAGTAGAATGCCAGTAGCGACATTTTGTTTTTTTTTAAAAGTTGCCTTCTAAGTTTTAATTTGTCTCAATATAAGCTGAAATACTTTCTGATAAAGGCAGTATAAACAAAGCCTTTAGCTAAAAACATATGTATCATTTAGGAACTATTTGCCCTCAGGTTGCATTCATACTATATCACCAGACTGATGCTCACCTGACTGCAGTCTTGTAGTTTCTCTGGAGGTGATGTTACACTGCTGGTTGGAAGCTGTGACTGACACAGAGAAGTTGTGTCCACACATCGGGCTGGGAACGCTGCACGCATTGGTTTTTGACATGCACATCTGTGACATGCCTGTGTCCGTCTGCATGGTGGCCGTGTAGTAATCTGAGCCTTTGGAGGAATTCCAGGTTACCACGACGATGCTGGAGATGCAATCCTGCATGGTGGAGATCCCCACCGGCATGCACGGCCCTGAAAGAGATCAGTGAATGGGTATTTAAAACTTTAAGCTCATTGCTTTTGATATTTCAAACTGAGTTCTGTATCGGTCTGCCTCTAATAGTCATATCTGATTGGTACACACAGGTCTGGACAGAGACGGACGCATTCGAGATGCCAGGACAGTGCTGGTTGTAAGGGGTGACTGTAAGGTTGTAGTTTTGGCCACACATAAATTCTGTGAAAAGGGCCGTGGTGATGTTGGAGCTAAGAGTGATGTCTTTGTCTCCTGTCTCAGCTGAAACCATGTAGGTCTCTGTCCTGTTGCTGATGTCCCAGCCCAGAGAAACAACTTTTTTGTCACAGTTCACAGTGGCAGCCAAGTTCTGGGGCCTGCATGAATCTGAAAAAGACCAAAAATAACAGTTATTTCACAGCAAGAGTTGATGATTTATCACCAATAACTCTGCATTTGGGTTTATTTTATGGATCTGAAACACAGCAAATACTTTAAAGAAAATTATACATTTTCCACCCTCTGTTTTAGAGTTGTAGTTTATTTCCACACAACCCTGAATCACTCAAAATTTTTAAACTTTCCATTACATACTCATGTGGATGACAGAGGAGTTGCTCGCCATGCGGATGCAGCTGTCAGCCTTTGCGCCGACTACAACTACATACTCCTCGCCACAGTGCAGGTCGGTCCAAGTGCAGGACGTGGTGTTGGTGAGGCACAGGTGAGTGTGGCCATCCAGACCAGTTGCTCTAGCAATGTATGATTCAGCGCCATCGCTGGGGCCCCAGCTGACAGACCCCACACTGTACTTACACTGGGCCGAGGTCACCACGTCCCTGGGGATGCATGGACCTGCGGAGAGATGATAGGGTACACACTTTTTCACATAGGGCTGGTGTGGTTTGGTTAGATTTTTTTCCTTTAATAAAGGTATAATGATTTGAAAACTGCAGCCTGTTTGTGAAAATTACAAAGAATTCACAGGCACTTTGGAAATATTAAAGTCACATTTTAATAACTCAATGCCACCAAGTATTCATAAAAGGTTAGATCAATCCAAACGTTTTCATGTCTCTGGTTAAATATTTACAAATATTTCAGTTCGACGGTACCATTCATGGAGTCATAATCAATTAGAAGTAGTCCTCCTTCGTCGTGAGATTTATCTATATCACCCTTCTGCTTTCAGAGACGTGTAACAACAGAAAGTGAAAATTGGGTATCTGTGATGTGAAATAAAAAAAGGAAATACCAGTTTTAAAGAAGAAAGGATTGCTGGGAATGCCGTCACAATGGCTGCTCCGTGCTTGTACAGTGACGTTATAGTGCTGTCCACAGGGTAAAGTGGCTGAATAAAGGGTTTGGGTTGTGTTGTAGACTCCCGTGTACCCAAGGCTCCCTATCGCTGTGACTGAATAATTAGCTCGAGCGCCTGCTTGATACCAGGAGAACTGCACCTCCTCACTGTCACAGAACGTCTGACCAGAAACGTTCACAGGTTGGCAAGGTTCTGAGTAGAGGGAGAACGAAAAGAGAGACGACAGTTAATGTAACACAGCTCTCTATTAGTGTGCCGTTAGTTTAACTGATGAATTACCTTTATTCGCATTTCAAATTTAAAGGCATTATTTAGGTTTTCTTTTATTTGTTTCTCAAACAATATAAGCACAAAAGGCCCCAATGTTGAACCACTCTCCACAGATAATAGTCCTGGTAAAGATGTCCAGATGTGGAGACTAGGTGACCTCAAGATGCCATTCTTTGCTGCAGTTTGCTTTTGAGATTTTCTTAGCTTCACTTATTATCCTGCTGACCTGGTCCTTGCCCAGCCTTGTTTGTCACTTCTTTTAGTTGTGTTAAAATTTTTATTATTGCTCTGACTGTAAATATAAGCTTAGGTAGGTACATATTTTCCTGTGGGCATTTCCTGACTTATAAATATCAAAAACATCTGCCTTCCTTAAATGGCATGTTCTCTTGTCTTTCCTACTTTGAAGGGCTTTTAATAGAAATAAGCCTCTGTGTCATGTCATATTTATACCACAGACAGAAAGGGACTTATACATTAATAATTGAAAGTATCTACACACTGATCACACACAAAGTAAAGTATATGTTTTAATTATACAGGAACGGATAAAGCTGCCAGTGAATTTGTAACAGGTGATTTAAACAGACACACGAACAAAACCAATTATTGCTTCAAATTTGACTTTTTTCCCTAATGAATAAATGTGCTGGTATTAAAGGTTGGATTTTTTAGTGTTGGATTAAGCTGTTGTTTATTTTTAGGAATTTTATTCATTCTGTCACTGAAATAGCACGAAGCATTGAACACATGCTCTCCATCTCTCAAATTGCATTGTGAAACATTGTCTGTTTATCTGTAATTTACAACAGATTTCTTGTAGCATCAAAAAACACATCAAAAATGCAATGAAAACGAAGACCATTCTGGGTGACTAGCTTTAGTGCATTTAAACAGAGATGTATCATAATTTTATTACTTTAGCCAGAGAAAATCTGCAATGCCAAATGTTGCTTAAGTTTTAATTTAATTAAAATGTTATTTAACAAGGTAAGTTATTAAGAACTTTTTTCATAAAATAAAAAATAAAATAAAACTTAAATCACTGGTTAGTTTTTGAAGTTAATCCTACTCATGCAATGGGTCTGAATTATGTCCCATTGTAACAAACCTAAAATCTCAACATGTTGATGGTGTCTTTGCCTCTGGTACAGCATAACATGTCTCTGTGATTTAAAACACTTATCCACTGTTTTGTTTGTAGTTGTGTTCAGTTATACCAAACACTTGAATGATCTCTGCAGATTTAACACAGGAGGAATTTTTTGTCACTTTGCATTCTGCTCCGAGATTTGCACCATGTAGTTCGGGATTTTTTAACTCTATTCAATGAATCTTAAGATGCAAAACCTGTTGGGGTAATTAAAGCACAAAACAACATGCTCCTCTAGCATTTAGTAAAATAAAAAAATATAAATATATTTAAAAATGTATTTCAGCCTCTAAAGTACCTGTTTGGATGAGAGTAGGGCTACTCGCTTGGCTCCAGCAGCCGTTACTGTATGCTGCGACTGTAAAGTTATACATCTCTCCACAGTCCAGACCAGTCAGCTTGCAGGAGGAACCTGAGGAGTTGCATGTTTTGAATTCTCCTCCTGATGATTTGACGGCATTTGCTGTGTGCAGTTCAACGTCTGGTTTCCCATCCCAGAATAAGACAGCAGTCTGGTTGCCACACAGCAGACTGACTGACACACGCTGAGGTGTGCAGGGGCCTAGGAAAGGTATTAAAGGATTGGGGTAACACTGTAGAGAAACAGGCCTATTGCTGCCATGATTAAACTTACGTGTGGTGATGTTGACGTGCGTCTTAGCTGTGAGGCTGCATTGCTCATTGGTGGAGGTGAGGCTGAGGTTGTAGGTCTCCCCGCAGCTTAAACCTGTTACATTACAGTAGCTGTGCTGAGTTGTGCACAGAGTCTGAAGGCTTCCTCCGATAATGGCCATGACTGAGATGTTCATTGGTTTTTTGAAGGGAAACAGTGACAAAGGAGAACTCCAGGACACAGCGGCATCACCAGACTCACAGCTGATTTCTGCTGCAACTTTACTGGGCAGACATGGAGCTGATGAAAAACAGGTGACGGTTTAACTGATGGACACAAGAAGGACATGTTGTGCCTCTGAAAAACACGTTTACCCCTTGAACCTTTTCTGATTTTGTTGTGTTAGAACCACAAATAATACATATTTTGAGGGAATTGTATGTGCTATACTAACACAATTGGCACATGACTAGGAAGTGAATGATGAAGGATGCATGGCTTTCAAGAAAAACCGTACAAAGTGTGATAAACATATGTATTCAACTCCCTTTGCTTTGATACCTATTAATGAAATCCAGTGCCACAAACCGCTCTTCAGACGTCACCCAATTAGTAAAATGTTTCCACCTTCGTGTCATTTAAGCCTAGTATAAATCCCAACTGTTCTGGCCTCAGAGGTTTGTTAGAGAAAATTAATAAACAAACGGCATCATGAAGACCAAGAAACCCAGCAGACAGGTCAAGGAGAAAGTTGTTGAGAAGTTTAAAGCTCTGTTAGGCTATAAAACATTTTGCCGAGCTTTCAACATCTCATAGATCCATCGTCTGAAAATGGAAACAGTAAATGGAAACTGCAACCCTTAAAAACATTGCCATTCACCTTATTTGACTGGCTAGGAAAGGGGAGGAGAGCTTTAATCAGAGAAGCAGTCAAGAGGACCATGTTAACTCTGGAGGAGCTGCAGAGATTCACCTAACATGTGGGAGAACCTGTTGACAGGTCAACTATTTATCATGATCTCTACAAATATGGCCTTTAAGTAAGTGTGGAAAGAAAAAAGCCATTTTTGAAAGAAAACCATACCAAGTTCTGTTTGCAGTTTACCACAAGCCCTGTAGGGGGCAGAGCAAACTTGTGGAAGACGGTGCTGTGGTCAGATGTGACCAAAGTGTGACTTTTTGTCTTACATACAAAACCCTATAGGTGGTGAAAAACTAACACTGGACATCATTCGTGAATACACCGTATCCACTGTTAAACAAGGTGCAGCAGCATCATGCTGCTGGAATGACTGTGTTCAGCATGGACAGGTTAGAGGGTAGTAGTGTTTGGAAAGATGAATGAAGCACAGGGCAATCCTAGAAGAAAAGACTTCAGACTGGTTTACCTTCCACCAGGACAGCAATCCTAAACATACTGAATGGTCCAGTCAAAGTCCAGACCTAAATGCAATTGAGAATCTGTGGTACGACTTAAGTACGAATGCAGACCACACTTTTGAAATTTTTAATAAGTAAAAAATTAAAAGCCACTAATCTTTCATGTCACCATTATCCACTAATCATGGTTGTAACATGGCAGAATGTGAAAAGGTTCAAGGCAGTGCAAAATCACACATATTATTTACCCGATGTAAGATGGACCACTGAGCTTTCTGAGCTGTTGTACTGCTCTCCTAATGCTCTGACCCACACTCTGTAGACTCTGTCACACATCAGCCCAAACACACTACAGAAGTTGCCTGTGTTTGTGCTCACGCATGAGGTGGAGTGGCCATTTTGTTCATCCAAGGAGGCGACGTAACCCACGGCGAGGTCACTCTGCTGCCAGGACACAATTGCACTAAGCTGTTCGCATGACATATTAGCCTGAATGTTTGTGGGTGGGCAGGGTGCTGGGTGATAAGCAAACAGACAAATTTATACACCAAGAACAGAAACTCAGACAGGAAGGTGCATGTTGTAGTTGTAAAATATAAGTAAACAAGTGACACACCTGTTATGAGGCGGTAGGGCACTGAGGTCACGTTGTTGTTGCAGGCCGGGTTTCTGGTCTTCACGGTGATGTTGTAGGTCTGACTGCACTGCAGGCCTGTCAGGGAGCACTGAGCAGTGGTGGAGTTGCAGGTAATGATCAGGCCCTGCTCCGTCGCAGCCAATACAGAGTAGGAGCTGGTGCCTGTTGTTGCGGACCACATCACCTGGGCGGCGCTCCCGTTGTAGTGGACGGATAGATTGACTGGAGCACATGGTTCTGAGGGGAACAGACAGTGACCTATCTAAACCCAATGATTGACGTCTTTTGTAAACTGTGATTACGCTGCGTTCTTTACCTGTGATGAGGTGTCCTGCCATGTGAGCTGTGCTGTTACACGCCTCTCCAAGAGCCTTTATAGTGACGTTATACTCTTCCCCACAAAGCAGGGAGCTCGGCTGGCAGCTGGTAGCATTGGTGAAGCAGCTGGTGGTCTGGCCTGATGAAGATGTTAGCACGGCAGCGTAGGACACAGCTCCAACACTGGGCTGCCAGGATATAGTAGCAGAATGGGCCTGACAGTCTATGGAGGCTTCAATGCTCCATGGCTGGCAAGGTGCTGTTTGGAGCAGAAAGAATAAGACTAATGATGAGACAGTGGAGGTTCGCGACATGGACAAGGTGGCTCTCCGTCCAGGATGGGATCTTGTCAGGCAGGCACAAGTAATAAACAAAATGTTATTTGGCTCCAAAATAAGTTTTCTGTTGCTTTATTGTCTCCAGAATATCTTTATCAGGGGCCTGACCTTGCAGCTATGGAGGCATAGCACCGACATAGAAGAATTGGAAAAAAAAAAACCCTGAAGATGACCAGGGATATGTTCATCTAAGGGGGCTTAAAATAATTGTTTATAATTTATGTGAGATTATGTTAAAAGCCCTTAAACTCTTCATCTGCAATTTGCATTTATGATGTTATAAAGTGGCTTACATACTAATACTTAGGTGTGAAAATGATAATAAAACAATCTGGATACCACCAAGGGGAATTTAGTGGTTTGGAATCATTGGTGTGTGCATCTTTTGCGATGACATCACTAATGAGTTTGCGTCAAGGAAGAGAATAAAATTGTATTTTCTTGTCTTTTTGTATTTTTTATATATATTTCTTCTGGTTCATTTTTGCCTAAATGTTTGTATTAACTCTATATTATATATGATGTATAAATTATATGCAATTATTTATTCTGCTTTGAGGTTTGGGTCCTAAGAACAGCATTGTTGAGATTGGGTGTTGGTAATGGGGGCTGTCCTTCCTGTTGAAAACATTGAAGATGGCCATATATTGAGAAGGGGGATGAATATTTTAGGTAGGAGCTGTTCTCTCTGGCTTTTGCATTTTCTGTTTGTAGCATTGCTTTACCTGATGTCAGTGAGATCACCGAGCTGTCTGTGCTGTTGTACTGCTCTCCCAAAGCTTTGACCCAGACTCTGTAGACGGAGCCACACCTCAACCCTGAGACCACACAGCTCGTATCTGTGTCTGTCCCAACGCAGGAGGTGTAGCGTCCACTTTCGTTGTCAAAGTAGGCGATGTAACCCACAGCAAGGTTGCTCTGCTGCCAGGACACAGTCGCAGTGAGCTGATCACAGGATATGCTGGTTTGAATGAATGTGGGTGGACAGGGTGCTGAATGAGGGAATAGCACAGCCATGTTAATATAAATAGACAGTCAGAGTAAGAACTGAATCTCTGCTCTGGTAACAGACCTGTTATGAGGTGGAATGTGTCAGAGATCACATTGCCACAGGCCTGGTTCCTTGATGTTACGGTTAAGTCGTAAATATGACTGCATAGGAGGTCATGGAGGAAGCAGCTGGTGGTATTGGTGGTACAGACGACCCTTGACCCGCTCTTTGCCACAGCCTGAACAGAGTATGAGGTGGCACCCTCAGCTGGGCTCCACATCACCCAAGCATCACTGACATTGTAATGAACTGAGACGTTCATAGGAACACAGGGCTCTGATGGGAGATAAAGAAAATCAGTCTAATCAATGTTCATGTCTCCTTCAGATCATAAGTCCAAATGTTTGTGTTAAACTCACCTGTGGCAAAAATGACAGGACCACTGGCAGGTCCTGGACATCCAGCATGGATCGCCTCCACAGTGACAGAGTACTGCTGTCCACAGACCAGCTGGTCCAGGTCACAGGAAGTGCCCATGTCACTGCAGGATGAGTTTTGTCCAGCAGAGGAGACTGCCAGGACGCTGTAGGCTGTGGCTAAAGTCTCAGCAGCATTGGTCCAACTGATCAGAGCGTTATGTGTTGTACAGTTCAGATCAGCTGATACGCTGGTTGGAGGACATGGAGCTAAAATAAACAAGAAAAGGTGCAGTTTAAAAGGAAGAAATAAAAGAAAACCAGAACACAGATAAAAGTTTAAAATATTGGTTTGGAGTTTAGAAAAAAATGCCCTATTGCTTCTTGTAAAACGTTATATTTGAAAGATGATTCCATTATCATATGTTGATATTTTTGTTTCAGCTAAGATAACCTGATAAAATATGCAGTATGAGGCTTTACATCTACAGCACACCACATGAGTTCCCATTATTATTATCAACAATAATGGGAACCTAAACAGGAAGTGAACAGGACAGGATTTAGGGGATGGACCAGGATAGACCCAACACCTCACAACCCTGTACTGAACCCCAACTCAGACCCACCATCACCAGCATAAACACCCCCCACCCCCACCTCCCCTATTGGTTTGTAGAAATGAGTAAAGTTTTTGTTCTTTAGCTTTTTTCTTGTGCTCTATGTTTTGTGGGTGTGTTTTCTCTTCCCTTTTCTTTCATTACTTTTTTAATGTTTTACCTCTCAGAGTTACCCTACTCTCTACCCGAAACAAACCAACTACCTCGAAGATATTTCTCACAAAAAGAGTTATCAAAGTAAAAGTACTGCTGCTGTACCGGTGTGCCTCTCTATGGAGCCGCTCATGTCGCTCACACACACATTAGTGTATCCTGTCACAGTGAAGGTGTAGAGTTGACCGCAGCTCAGGTCCAGGAAGGAGCAGCTGCTCTCCGTGGCGTCACAGGTGGAGTTCACACCTGAGCCAGAGGTGGCTTTAACAGTATAGTTCTGTGCTTTGCTGCCATCCTGCCACTTCACCATCATCATGTTGGAGCTACAGTTCAGCTCAGCGGTGG
Organism: Crenichthys baileyi; assembly: GCA_036173005.1. Taxonomy (NCBI): domain Eukaryota; kingdom Metazoa; phylum Chordata; class Actinopteri; order Cyprinodontiformes; family Goodeidae; genus Crenichthys; species Crenichthys baileyi. Next base: position 552,089 of record JAHHUM010001183.1, on the reverse strand, counting down.
TGTTCTCAGCTTTACAAGGAGCTACAGTAGGTCAACCGTATGTTTCCAGTTAGGATCACATTGTCATTTTGCTTGTGAAGTATAAATGTAGAACGGATCAGTTTTCAGTCAGGTTCACTCACCCGACTGAACCTTGTAGTCTGAGCCGGCGATGATGTCACAGTTAATGGAGGAGGAGGTGACGGCCACCTCGTAGATCCTTCCACACCTGAGGTCGCGGATGGAGCAGTGGTTGGATGTTGTGTTACAGGAGGCTCTGTGTCCATCTGTGCTGATGGCCCAGGCGGTGTACTGGTCTAAACCGGTGGTCTGAGTCCAGTTAACATTCATCACATTGGTGTTACAATCTAACTCAACCATGACATCGTCTGGCAGACATGGGGCTAAGGCACAGAGTTTGGGACAAACACACAAAAAGTAGGAGAAAGGAGAAAGGTTACATGGAAGTATTCTACCAATAAATATTGAAAAAAATTTTACACTTAAAGTAATGTGGACTTTTTTTAATCACCTTTTTAATCAAAATTACAGCCTCATTTGTTGATAAATGTTAGAATCTACAATGCAGTGTCTATTGACAATGTTCAACTCAAAGGTCAAACAGCTGTAAGTCAGAGCCGTAAACAGCCTATTAATGTAGAATCAGAAAACACATTTTATGCTGGGTTTCAAAAACACTGTAGGAAAGCATCTTTAGGAGAGCTTTTGTATCCCACGTACTGTACACCTAATACTTGAAATTGCTTGATTTTTTCGGTTTAACAATGCTCTCTATCTTTTCTCTGCACCTGTATGACTCTAATAAATTCACAAGCACTTACTAAAGAGCTTTCCACACCTATAGAAGTCCTTAAAAAGCATTAGAAGTGTTTTTATCCTTCAGTGCAGCTGCCAGTCTTCACAACAGCCATGAGACGCTGTGTACATCCCAGGTTGTTTGAGAGAAATCCAACAAGAGATGTCTACAGTTAATTTGAGTAGATTTATTTAGTGAGAAAAAAATGTTAAGAAATAAGTGTTTTCTTTTATAAAATCAACTGCATCACAGTTATAGGTGCCACTAACAACTTTTTAAAAATAAGATTGTGATTGAATTTACAATTCACTTTTTTAAGTTGATCAGAGTTGGGAGGTTTTAATCAGTGGTTCAATGCTTGGTGTTTCTCTGGAGTGTAAAAATGATGTGCCACAAGCACATTTTTTTTGCCACTTTTCAAAGACAAGAGAACTTGTCATTCAAGCACGTTGTTGGTTGATCTTCAGAAGTCAGGAAACTGCTAGGGGAATACTGTCAACTAAACCTGCCGATATCTACATTCCGAAAAATAGCTAAAAAGTTTAAAACAGCTGAGCCTGTTTGCCTTTAACTGGAACAGGGTTGTAAAGAAGGTTAAAAGAAATCTGAAGCCCACTACAGCAGAAAGTGGGCTTTGAGTTACCAACCATTACACACTATCTACATGACAACTGGTTATTTGGGACTCGAGCAAGGAAAAAGCCTTTCTGTCTTACCATCACAAATGTAAACATGTGGAGATTGCTAGATGCAATGGGAGCCTTAACTCAAGCCTTCTACTTTGGTAGGTTGCAACTAAAAGTCAGCTGTTTGGTGACAAAAGAAATGATGAAATATAAAAGCCCTCTTTACCCACAAACCCTTGCAAAGTCAAGGGTGGTGGACCGGGACGGAGTGGTGGGGGGCCTGGTTCCCATCTCCAGTGTTAATATGCAAGAGTCGGGATAGATCATTAACATATATTGTTTCATGTAAAAAAATATATTCCTTCATTTTTTTTTGTTTTCTTACATTTTTTTCACTGAATGAATTTACACAAAAGTTAAAAGTTAGGCTGTTTTAAAATGTTCTCTGTGAGATTACGCTACTCCAACAATAGATAATTGTATTTAAAGTTTTTTTTTCCATATTTACTAGGGGTCCCAATAAGTGTAGAGGTTGCCGCATCTTTTTAGAAACCAATCACCAATTTTATGGAGTATTTGTCTTTTTATTTATTTTTTTATTTTTGTTTATGAAGCATTTGTCTAAAATCTTTATGGATTTGGTTTTGAATAAGACATGTGGCTAACCCACCCCTCATCTAGGGGTAACAATTAATGAGCACAATGATTCATCACTCTTTCTGAGGCTCATATAAAGACATGACAGCACCGATCACAGTGGACAGTTATGTGTCTCACCAGAGTTAAAGTAAATGTTAGGAAGTCTGGTGCTGTTGCAGCTCTCTGTGGAGGCCACCAGCGTTGCAGAATACAAGCGGCCACAGTGAAGCTTCACGGCGCAGGAGGTGTCGTTGGAGGAGCAGGATGCTGTGTGGCCGTGCTTCCCGGTAATCTCAACCATGTAAAAACTCGCTCCGCTGCTTTCTGCCCAGGAGAAATTGGCATTGTTTGTCCCACAGTCCACACGAACAGTTAGGTTTGTGGGCTGACAAGGAGCTGGAAAAAAAGCAAAGTTGATTTTATATTTTAATAAGCCTAATTGCTTTGCAGCATGTAAACTATTGTTGCATTAGACATCCTACCTGTTCTTATTACTATGGGTGGACTGAAGCTGCTCCTGCAGTCCTTTTGTGCTGCAACACGGAGAGCATATCTTTCTCCACAGAGCAGATTAGACAAAGAGTGTGAGATGTTGGAGGTTATGAACCCTGAGGGAGGGGATGTGCTCCCTATACTTTCCCACTGCAAAACATAGGAGGCCCCTGTCACTGGACCCCATGTGAGGGTCAAGGTGTTTGTTTCACAGCAGACATGGCCAGTCAGATTAGCAGGTGGACACAGTGCTGAAAACACACAGGGAGGAAAAAAAGCTTTAAAGAGTCATATGTTATTCAGTCTCCTTTGTTTTAGTCCTGCTCATTACTGCTTCTTCTAACCTGTTCTCAGCTGCACTGCTGAGCTTGGCTTACTCCAGCAGCCTTGGTCCACTGTTACCACCCTGACAGCGTAGGTTTCCCCACAGTGCAGGTCAGTGAAGTTGCATGAGCTGGAGTAGTTTGAGCTGCAAGTATGATTGTGTCCATCATCTGCAGTAGCTGTTGCTATGTACATTTCTGCCCCGGTCACTGGAGTCCAAGAGATGGTGCTGTCCTCACAAGCAGGAGACACAGTGGTGTTGCTGGGAGCACAAAGACCTGGAGAGAAGCGGAGAAGTGTTTCATCTTTCTGCTCTGAGACGAAATGCAAAGAGAAAGAGAGAAGTGAGAAATTAACTTCAAATCCATGTTTACCAGCTCTAAAGCTGTAAGGTGCACTCCGGGTTCCTGTGCATGTCCATGAGTATGGTGTGACTGTAACGCTGTAGGTTTCCCCACAGTGAAGGTCTGTGAGGTGACATGTGTTTGAGTTGGTGTGACAGAGGTGGATGTGACCGTCCTGGCCCGTCACCGTCACATTGTGTCCAACAGCACCGGGACTGCCCACCCAAGTTATTAGAGCTGAGTGAGTGGTGCACAGAGTGGTGGTGCTCACGTTCTCCGGGGCACATGGAACTGGGTATGAAATAAAACATCACATGTATCGTGATTATATGTTATCGGCCAACAAAAAGCGGGGCAAATGGTGCAAAGAGGAAGAGAGTTTTTCTTTACCAGGGGCAAGAAAGCTGGTTGGAGTTAATGAGAAGTTGATGAATATGTTTGTTAAAAGCATATAGTTATTTGTGAGAATGGCTCAGTGATCAGACCCAAACCCAACAAAGAGTCCATGGTAAGATACTCTACATCTAATCTGCCTGAGCTTGATATATGTTCTCATAGAACTGGTAAAAATGTAGTGCTTAAAAGGCTTGCAGTTGAAATTGCTGGAAAGATGGTTCTAGTATTAAGGACTGGCTATAAATTTACATCCCACTTTTCCGTTTTTATTTGTAAAAGATTTTGAAAACCATGCACTCCCAGTTAAATCCATTGACATTTATGGTTGCAGTGTGGCAAAATTTGGTGAAGTAGGTTGAAGTAGGGTAATACATTTTGCAATGCATTGTAGAATTGGAGACTAATAATGTTTTTAAAGAAAACTGAAAAGGTAACAAATTAGCTGGTTCTCATTGTCGTAACGTAAGAAACCCCTTGGTTCTCATTGTTGAGGTTGTTACCCGGATGTGGGTTGTGAAACACAAAGTCTGGAGGGATTAACCCATGTGGTAAATATAATAAATTTGCAGACCTGTTTGCAGGGATTCGGTGGCGCTGATGCTGCTGTTGCACTCGGCTCCCTGAGCTTGGACAGTCAGATTAAAATCCAAGCCACAGGGTAGATCTCTGAACATGCAGCTGGTGTTTGTAGTCTGGCAGCTGTCTCTATACCCTTCCCCTGCTACCTGAGCAAGGAAACGGATGGTTCCTTCGGCATAAGGCCAGCTAATCACTGCTGTGCTGGTGCTGCAGTCGTACTCTTCAGATGTGACAGCTGGAGAACATGGAGCTGGAAACAGCACAGAAAGACGGAAAATATGAGTTTGCTGAATTTATAATAAAAGGCAGGGAAACTGGAAAAATGATCACAAGCACACTTGTGGTAATGTTGGCGCTGGGTCCAGGTAGACTGTCACACTGGTTCCCTCGTGCAGTGACTGAAGCTGAGTAGATCTGGCCACACTGGAGGTCTGTTAGGCTGCATGAAGCTGTGTGTGAGCTGCAGGAAACACTGTGCCCATTCCCAGCTGTTGCATTAACTATAAAACCTGTGGCACCATCCACTGATGTCCAGGTCAGAAGAGCAGAACTGTTTCCACATGTCAGAGTGCTGCTCTGGATGGACGGAGAACATGGAGCTAGGATTTAAAAGAAAAGGAACAAAGATCAGTGGTGCTTTAAAGGTCTTTGATCTGGTCTGTTCGAAAAATTTTATTTTTCTAACCTGTCGTCAGGGTTCCTGTAGTCCCTCCAGTGCTGTTACAGGTGTTATCTTCAGCCAGTACTGACAAGTTGTACACTTTCCCACACTGCAGCTGGTTAAGCTGACAGGAAGTGTTGTTACTCCTACAGGAAGCATACTGATGGGATCCCCCTTCCTGAGCGAGAACAGTGTAGGCTACCACTCCAGCACCTTCAACCCAGGAGACCGTGGCTTTGTCTGAACCACAATGCAGGACACTCATCACATTTACCGGATCACATGGGCCTAAAGAGGAACAAGCAGATTCACATCACACCTCCTTATTCAAGAACCTCAGTTTGAGATTCTGGAAAATTCTGATATCGTCACCTTCTAAAACAATGGCCCAAGTCATTTTTTGAAGTTTTTCAGGAAACACAAACAATTTCACAATATATACAGTTTATAATATTCATTACAAATTTCACCCAAAAAGGTAATAACAACACATGAGTGTTGACATAGCTTTTTCTTATGTTCATTTTTACTAAGATACATATCTTTCTCAATTAGATCACATAATGTGGAACATTACAAAAAAAAAACAGTTGATGAAGTAATCTTTAAAAAGAAAGAAAAGAGTTGACAAAAAAATCTATTACAGCCACAGGTTCTGGAGCTCTTCCACTCTTTGCTAAATGCTAGCTTCATGAATGAAGCCGCTTTGTGGACAAAAATGCTGACTGAGAGACAGAATTAAAATACTAAATATCTATGAAATACTTAATGCCTAGCCATATTGTGGTAATCCTTATCACTTACCAATAGAGGATGAGCCCTGAATTATAGAAATAGCTTCAGTGGCTGAGTAGATTTTGGTTTTTCCTGAAGTGGTCGCTTTTTTGAAAAGCCCGTAAAACCGCCGAAGTCACAGTGTTGACATAGGCAATTATACAACAGGCATGGAATTGCATGACCTCCTCAACTGAGGATTTAGACAATTTTACATGAGCTGGCTAGCATCATGAGTAAATATTGACAAAAAAATGACGTAGGCAATTATTTTAGGAAGGTGACGATATAAATATGTAAACAGTACCTGTTGTTGCTACAGTTTCAATGGGAACGCTGATGCAGAGGCTGTCCTGGGACCTGACTTGAACAGTGTAGCTGCTTGCACACTGCAGGTTGGAGAAAAAGCATGTGAGATTTGATGTGGAGCAGTTTTTGGAGAAGCCATTAGGGCCCATCACTGTTGCTGTGTAAAAGGAGGCCCCAGAGGAAGCCTCCCAGGAGGCCAGGAGAGAGTTTCTGCCACACTCAGTCACTGTTGTTAGCTTCTGAGAGGAGCAGGGACCTGCCAACAGATAAGATATTATACAGAAAAATACACTTTATGACTTATAGATGGATGGTGACTTTAATGATGCATTCTCATTACCTGTACGAACAGTCTGCATGGGGCTGTATGGCCCACTGCAGCTGTCAGAGGAGGCTTTAACAGAAATATTGAGAGTTTGTCCACACTGAAAGCCCCTGAGAACACAGCTGGCATTGTTAGTATTACAGGTGATTGGACCACTGCCATCCAGCGGCACAGCCTTCACGCTGTAGTTGAGGGGTAGAGGAGAGGATGCCCAGCTGACTGTTAAGTCGTTGGTGCCACACCGCAGGTCTGTAGTAACACTCTCCGGAGTACACGGTACTAAAAGCAACAGAACAATGCGGCTATGGTCAAAATGGCATTTCTGTATTAATGCTCTTTGTTTTCTACCCTCAAAAACAAAAAACAACCTTTTTGACTGGACATAATAACGCAGAAAACAAGTTGCACACAAAATGATTTTTCAAAAGAAACGGTAACTCATATATTTACACTGGATTAAAATAGTTGGTTGACTTTAAATAGAACTGTTTCTGATCAGTTTTAATCTGTCAGGTCCAAATAATTTTGTTCCATATTCTGAACTTTGTTTGAATTCACTCAAGACTAAACTTCACTAAAATGAAAATAAAATCTATAGTATAAAACTGTACTTTCATTGTTATCTGTTTCAGTCTTAATGAATGAATAAATACAGATCTAACTGAAACCAGCCTATGATGATTTGATCTGGTAAAAGATATATTAGCTCAGCAAACCCATTACAGACATTTTGCTAAGTAAATGATCTTGGGGTTTTTTTCTTGGGGTTTATAAGAGGTTGAAACCTGGTACTTGAGCTATGCTATAATAACACTTTAAACTTATCTGCTCCATAAGTAAAGATGATTAAGGGCATGTGGTGGGCTATCTTATAAAAACATGCAGTCACTTAAATAACAACAGTTATCATGTAAAGCTTTATTTTCTTGTTTTCGTTGTAAAAAGATTAAGATGTTTTCATTGTAAGAAGATTAAGATAATACCATTATCACCATGAAAACAACTTCCCACATGTGAAACATAATAGTGGCAGGATCATGCTTCAGGAAGCCTGGCCTTACCATGGAAAGAGAAGCCAGACATAGGTAATGAATAGATGGATGGAGCTAAATACAAAAAAAACCATTAGAAATTGCAAAAGACCTGAGATGGGGTGCAAGTTCACCTTTCACCAGGACAGCGACCCTAAAAATCCAGCCAAAATTACCATCGAATGGTGTAGATTTATGTGTTAGACTGGTCCAGTCAAAGGGCAGACCTAAATCCGATTGAAAATAGTGGTTCACACCGCTTTGTAGTGACCTAGAAGTAAAGGTAATACCTATGTCTGCTATAATTTATCTAGTTATGTTTAAACAATGGCCAAACTACTTGTTTTGTCTGCACAAAAATAATTCCATAAATTTTTCAGGTATTTTTTCTATGTTCTATGTTTAATAGGCCAAAGAGTGCATGATTAGAGACACTGATTGAAACAAATAACAATAACTCTCTTTACTATTTTACATTTCATCAGCATTAGTGCTTTTAGTAATTTCCTATGTGCTAAAGTTGACTAAAATAAAGATAAAGAAGACATCAATTTTCACTTGTATTAAGAGATTCAAGCACAAGAGAAAAGTAACAAATTTAGCAATAAAGTCACATCCCTTTCAGTACCTTGGTCTTGTCTGAAGGGGGTGCTGTAGTTGCTGGCACAGGTACCATCAGTGGCAGACACTTGAACGTCATAGGCTTGGCCACAGACCAGTGGTCCCAAGGTGCAGTTAGAGAAGGAGCTGCTGCATGTGAGGGTCTGACCAGTGCTGGTGGCCTTTACTTCATAGCTTACTGCATTCATGCTGGGGGTCCAGAACACCTGAGCAGCTCCAGCACCACAGATAACCTGGCTGGTCACATTAGAGGGAGAGCATGGCTCTGGAGAGAGAAGCAGATTTCATTCATTCATTCATTGTCAGTTAGGTATTACTAAATTCAGGGTTGTTAGTCAGTGTTTTGTTACCTGTTTTTAAAGAGAGAGGTTTGCTCTGTAGACCTGTACAGTTGTTATCAGCTCCTACAACACTGACAGTGTACACTTCCCCACATTGGAGTCCAAGAAGGCTGCAGGACCTTTCATTGGTGGTGCACTCAGCCCTGTGACCTCTGCTGCCCGAAGCTACAGCGATGAAGAGCTCGGCATTACCGCTGTGAGTCCACGATACAGGAACGGGATCTGAAGCGCACATGTGCACAGCTGTGACGTTGGTTGGAGGACACGGCACTGAACGAAAACAAAAGCAAAACACAAGTGTCAGAATGGACCCAACAAAACTCCATCACATCCTTCCATCCTTGTTTATGTGGTCCTCACATGTTTTCACCACAACCTCTTTACTCGGCAGGCTGAGGCACGTCCCGGTGATGGAGAAAACTGTCACTGTGTAGGAGCGTTCACACCACAGTCCTCCCACAGTACACTGGGTGTCCGTGGAGTTACAGTACAGAGGAGGGCCCATAGCTCTAGAGATGATGGTTGTGTAGTTCTCTGTGGGAACGGAGATGCTCCAGGAGACTTTCAGCTTATCTGAACTGCAGCTGATACTGGTTATGACATCCTCAGGACCACATGGCACTGAAATTAGAAGATACAAAATATCATCATACAGTGCCATGGAAAACCTAAATGTTACAAAACATTAGATACATTTTTGTTTCAGACATAGATAATCTGAGTTAAAGAAAAAAAGCAGTTTTCAAATTATTTCATAAATGAAGGGGGAAAAGCCATCCCAACCAACCTGGCCATGTGTGAAAAGTAATTGCCCCCTAGATTTAATTACTGCCATCAATCATTTGCGATGTCTGACAATGAGTCTTCTTTATTACTGTGAAGGAAATTCAGCCATTCCGGAGGCTTTTTAAGCATGAACAGGGTGTTTAAGATCAGCATCTCAATCAAGTTCCCGTCTAAACGTTAACGAGGCAAAAAACTTCAGAGGTGGTGTTCCTGGTGTGCTTTGAATCATTGTTGAGTTCAACATCACAAACCAATAACTGGACAGTATCCGTCAGGAAAGCAAAATACATGGTTCCATTAATTACAACAAGTTGTCCAGGCTCTGAAGCAGTAGGGCAGTCCCCGACTATTACTGCATCACCACCATTATTGACTGTCTGCATGGTTTTCTCTTTGTCAAAAGCTTTGTTAGTTTTACACCAGATGTAACGAGACAAACACCCTCCAAAACATTCCACTTTAGTCTTGTCAAGTCTATCATATTTTGCCAAAAGTCTTGGGGCCATCATTTTTCAGGCACATGTGAGAGGGGCCTTCATGTTCTGTTTGGTCAGCAGTTTTGGCCTTATTATTTTCATATAGGGCCAGGTTGGTTTGGAAAAATGTTTCACCTAATAAATGAAATAAATATTGAAATTGCTTCTTGTTTTTACTTTGTTTACATTTGTCTGATACTAAAGGTTGCGTGATCATCTAAAACAGTTGATCACGCAGGGCAAATACTTTTTCACAAGACTGTATTTCATTCATGCATGAGGTTGCACACCCCTCTGCAATAGTATATTAGTTTTATAAGAAACTTCCAGGAGTTGCCTTACAACCAGGTGACTGAAGGTTGTATTACCTGAGTCCATGCTAATAGATGCTGAGGTGGACTGACACTGTCCATCACTGTTGGTGACTGTGACATTGTATTTTTTTCCACATGGCAGATTGACTATTGTGCAGTTGTTGAATGTGTTGCTGGTGCAGTTAAGCTGTGGCCCGCTCAGATCTTTTAATGTCGCAGTGTAGACGCCTGACGTCTGCTTGTTCTGCCAGGCTATCACAGCACGGTTGGCGTCACAGTCTCTGAATGCCTCAATGTCTGTTGGAGGGCAAGGTGCTGTGGGAAACAAAATAATTCAGATTGTTCTTGAATGGAAATTTGACAAATCAACATGATTTTAGTTTGGTTTTCTCACACGATCACCTACCTGTCATAAAATGAACCTCCTGACTTGCTGTACTGTTACATTGAACACCAGTGGCAATGACTTTGACAGTGTAAATCTGTCCACATCTCAAGTCTTCCATTAAACAGGTGGTTCCCATTGAAAAGCAGTTGTGTGAGTTTCCATTTGCATCTTCAGCAAATACAATGTAGAATATAGCTCCATGGCTTGTGATCCAGTTAATTTCTGCAGTGTTTGGACTGCACTCTGCTGTTGCTGAGACATTGACGGGAGTGCAGGGAACTGTAGAAAGAAAATAAAATCATAGTATCTCAGCTATCATTGATAAGAAATGAAACATTTCTCATGTCAAGAAAGTCCCAGTACACACCAGTCTGAGCAGCTTCTACCAGCATGTTGTTAGTAGAGCAGATGTTGTTAGAGGCAAGGAACCACACACTGAGCTGTTCTCCACATGGCACACCAGTGATTTTACAGGTGTTGTTTGGGGAGGAGCAGTTGTAGGTTTCTCCATTGTTCCCTTTAGCACTGATAGTATAGGACAAAGCTCCCTCAGATGAGTCCCAGGTTGTGATGAGAGTGTTTGTGACGCAGTCAGCTTTTGTCTTCACGTACGTTGGCAAACAAGGGGCTGCTCGGTATAAGATGAAACAAGTCAACCAGCGTAATGGCAGAACAGTGGATCAAAGGCATTTACAAGACACATGTGCTGTTAGATAGCTACTCACAGGTCCGGACAAACTTGGGTTGACTGATCTGGCTGTTACATTCTGAGCTCACAGCATACACATTGTACATGTAGAACCGACCACAACTAACTTCGGTGAAGTAACACATCCCGTCCAGCGTAATGCACTTAGTCACTTTGCCGGTGTCGTCCACAGCCGTGGCCACGTAGTAGTAGGTGTTATTGGTGGGCTGCCAGCTAAAGACTACGGTATTGGAGGAGCAGTCATGTGTGGTCTCAAGGTCAACCGGAGCGCAGGGGACTGGGGGAGGTAATGAATACATATTAAAACACTGTTAACTGGGAGGGAACAGAAGCTAATGTGGACAGAAACTTTGTTTAATTTTTGGGGTTTTTATTCCAAACATCCATAACTTCATATCTTGAACGTTTTCACATTTTGTCAAGTTACAACTCTAACCTACATTGTGTTTTATGGAGAATTTTATGTGATTGAATGAGCAGCGAACATGTGGAAGAGGGTGCTCTGGTGGAATAAGACCAAAATGTAACTTCTTGGGTTTAAGGGTAGTAAACTGCACATCACCCAGAACATATAATCTCAAGATCAACTATAGTCATGGCAGTATCATTCTGTAGGCAAGTACAAAAATGCTGATCAGTTAGTGGGAAAATGGCTGGGGCTAATTACAGGGCAATCTAAGAAAACAACCTGTTAGAGGCTGTAAAATAGTTTTAACCGAGGCAAAGGTTCAAACATGGAGGCAAAGCCACCATGCAATGTCTTATATCACAGCAAATTAATCTATTAGAATGACATGGTCAAAGTCCAGACCTTAATCCAATGCAGAATCTGTGGCAAGATAAGAATTGATGCTGAATACATATGATAAATACGCTATAGTTTTCATATTTCGTTTTTTTGTTTGAAACTGTGTATCAGTTTCTTCCACTTAAATATTTAGCACTACTTTGTGTTGGTCTATTATATAAAATCACAATAACAAAGATTCAAGTTTGTGGTTATTATGTGGAAAAATGTGAAAATGTGCTAGGTGTTTAAAATTTTTGCTGGGTATGCTATATGGGTGTTTAGCTCCTTGTCCTTTTCACAGTGACCATAAATGACTAAAATAGCTCATTCTTCAATAGACTGTACAGGGCTTTAGATTGAATGGTGTTGGATGACTAGTTTCACTGCACAGGTGTTACACTTCTCAGCATCAGACTCACTGGAAAGAACATAAGCAGCTTCCCTCAGGTCAAACTTGTGATTGGGTGTGTGTGAGACAGTGAGAGGTAAGATGAGTAGGTGTGTGCATGTCTATGTGGCCAGCTAAGCTGATGCTCCTGAGACAAAACAAACAGAAACAAATCACAGCAGCCTGTCCTCACCTGTCTCAAAAGTGGATGTGACGCTGGGGACGCTCTCACAGTCATCAGAGATGGCCGCGACACGGACCTGGTAGTTCTCTCCACATCTGAGCTTGGGGATCTGACAGCTGGTGGAAACTGACGTGCAGTTAAGGGAGGCCCCGGTCCTATCGACAGCCACGGCCCTGTACAGGCCAGCCCCAAACACCGCATCCCAAGTTACTGTCACACTGCTGGTGGAGCAGCTGTAGTCCACAGAGACTGTTGTTACGTTACCTATAGCTGAGATCAGATACACAACTGCTTAACACAAAACCTCTCTTTGCCTAACAATAATTAATAATTTCCACTCTGGTTTGTCTAATTCGTTTAATCCTATAATTATTAAATGATAAATAAGTCAAGTCAAGTCAAGTTTATTTATATAGCGCTTTTCAGCAACAAGGCACTCAAGGCGCTGTACACAAGGAAAAACATTACAATGATACAATGACAATAATCCTTGGGGGTTTACTGGTAAGAGCTGGTTTTAATCCAATCTTTCTAATAGAGGTAATTAGCTCATTAAGTCCTCTGTGGTAAGGAGTTCATACTGTGCTAGAAGAAAAATGATAATATTAAACCTTGAGGTCGCTGGTATGAGGCAGCTGTGGTCCCATCATTCAAATAATAACAGTCATGGGCACTCACTGAAGTCTAAGTAGAGAAGCTGGGTCACTGGTAGGTCCAAACTTTTTAAATACTAATAATGTTTGGCATTCACTGGTATGAAATTGTTGTAATACAATCTAAGAAATCTAAAAATCTCTGGTCATTGGTGTAAAAACAGCTAGTCAAATTTTCAAATACTAATAATATTTGCTTTTGCTGGTAATCCTTCTGAGAAATCTGAAAATCTATGAAAAGTAATGAAATCACACATTTAGGTAAAGTAAGGAAGGAGGGGGAAAAAATCATATAATGTAAATCATATTACAAAAAACCTCAGCAGGGGTAAGCAACACACAAATAAGTAAAGATTTAGCAAGGGTACGGTGGAATCTTGAGGGTGCGAATATATAAGTCTGAGAGTGTTTGCAAGAATTAGACTGTCAACACTGATAGAAGAGCCATTGTCCTTGAGAAGAGAGGTGGAAGTTTTATCAGTCGGCCGCATCGTCCTATCAGCACACAGCTGGTAGGGGAGTGCTGGGGAAGAGCGTTGTGTTTATATAACATCCAGGAGATATTTTGTCGATAACCACTTAGCAGAAGTTGCCAAGGCCACATTGGGGCGCCGGATTTAGAAAAACAAGAAATGTTGTGGTTCAGGCAGTTGTGAATTTCCAACTACCTTAAGAGTTTTAATGGTATGTCTCAATTGCGAATCTAAATAGTCAAATTTCTGGTATTTTCCGCAGATCTGGAGGGTACAACTTCTCCAAGATTACATCCTTTAACCTCTGAGTCCAACCGCTGCCAGGCTGCAATTCTGTTCAAGAATCGTGTCCAGCTTGCAATTCTGCTCTCTTAACATTTCAGTCTGAGTGTTGATCGCTCTACAGACTCCATCCAACATCGCAGGCAGCTTTGGAACGCTTTGAACAGCCGCCCACGTTTTGCGAATCACTCAATAAGCCAGGTAACCACCAACTCCAAAAAGTAGAAATCCTGTTATTAAAAGTCCAAATATGTACTTGACTGGTCGATCTGTCCTACCTTGAGCTACTACTGCTGCTACGCTCTGCTCATCAGTTCCCCACCAACACCAACCAAACACAAGGGAGATGGGCCATGCTATGAAGCTCGCAAATCATTCTGGGCAGCGTTCACGTGCACTCGAACATCTGATGTTTTGTAATTTAAACACTAAATCTGTTTAAATTCCACAGTGCGATTAATGTTTTTAACATGTTAATTTTTCTGTAGGTAACCAGTCTTTAAATTCCCAGCCTTATTGTTAAGTAGCAGTGTACAAATAAATGAAAAGTAAAATCTTAACAATATTACAACTGTTGATCTAGTGAATCTAGGTTTTCCCTAACAATTCAGTTTTTTTCACTCTTTACAAAGACATTGACATTGAAAGAGAAACTATAACGGTAGATGCCAGACCACACATTCACACGGTGTATTTTTTTGTGTTTGGAAGTTATGGGATTTTGGGAGTTCCCAGTTGGTAGAACAACTTCCAATTCGCTATACAGCCCCAAGTTTTACATCAGTTGAACTTATTTTTAGCCACCACGCCTGCCGCATATGCAAAATGTACTGCAAGTTGCCCAAATGAATTATTTTTTAGCGCTCCTGACAGCTCACAAAGTACTGTAAAATATAAATTTGAAACATGTTCCTTTTGTGTTTGAAAGTACAAAATACAGAAAAATATATGATCTTCTTGTACTGCTGGTAGTAGTTGGAATCAAATAAAATTGCAAATCCAACTGGATCTCTGCTTTGCACCTACAGTGACCTTTGTATGACTTCATTTCCAGATCTGAGCGTTGTCTTATGAGACAAACATAAAGCAGCATATGTGTAGGAGAGGGAGCACGACAGTCACTGAGTTTTATGAGATTCAAAGCAACTAACTGTGTTAAAGCAGGATAACAAATTTTTTTCCAAGATTTGGAGTTGCCAATTTTCTAGAACCACACTGAAATATGTTGCTAAATTATCAATAAGTGATATCAAAACAGAGCATAAATAGAACAGCATTAGCCTAGCACTTTGCACTGGATGTCGCTGTTAGGAAAACAAATATGACAGACTGCAACATTGAATTGGCCAAATCCCGAATTTTAAATAACTCATACCAGCATCAAAGATAAAAAACCCTAATAGAAAGTCAGCAACAGCAAACAGAAGAAATTAAAGAATTTATCTTTGTGTGGACACTCACTAGTGGTATTATATGTGACAGTCGAGGGTTCTCCAGGCACCAGGAAGATGCTGACTGATGATACTCCCACTGTGTAGAAGGAGCAGGGCTCCAGATATCTGATATCCATGGATGTGGATGATGAGTTACTCACGACAGGTGGTTTATTCGGGTGGCTGATGTCTCTCACTGTCACTTGATAAAGCAGGACTTTGCTTACAGGGTTCCAGGTCACTCGGGCTGTGCTCTTTCCAGTTGGAATGAGAGTCACATCAGTCGGTGGCTGCACCACTACCAGTAGAATTAACAAGCTCAGGTCAGTGATAAGTATAAAGATCATAGTTGGCCCAAAGCATTTCATTTAGCTGCTGCTCAGGGCCCCTGGGCCACCAAAGGGCCCCCAAAAGTACACGAATTTCCACACAGTCAATAGATGATTTGTAGTAACGATTTTCTGAAGAACGAGCCTACTTTAACATGTGCAAAGAAAGCAGTTTTAAAGAATTTAAAATGATTTAAACATTTTTTTAATTTGTGGTGGCTAGTGGGAAATGGACTCATTGAACTTGAAAAAACATTTAATTTTAACATTTAATTCTAAATCAACTCCTGTCCAATGTGACATACAAACTTTGGCTGCCACTGGCCTGCATGTTACTGAACACCTAATAAAACAATAAATACAAATCAACAAACACGTACATGTTATTGTTGTCTTTGTGTTGCTTTTAGCACCTCTCCCTGCACTGTTGGAGGAGTAAATGTAACAGTCATACATTGTTGATGGAGTCAAGCCATCTATTTGGCCACAGGAGCTATTGAAGGTCCAGTTGTAAATCCTTAGGGGAGAGCTGAACCTCTCCTCCACAAACAAGATGTAGCTCTCCGCCCCTGTCACAGTGGACCAGTTAAACTTTATAGAAGTGCTTGAAATTGCTTGGGAAGATGTAATCTGGGATGCAGCAGGCACTGTGGGAATGTGACAGAAGGAATTAGACATTTTTTTTCCCAACTTGTGTTGAACTGATTTTGCGATTCGTTTTTATTAATGATTTTTTTTACCTGTCTTGGTCATCTTAATAACCGTACACAATGGAACATAAAGTATGCCATAGGCTGACAGCGTGAGTTGGTAAACTTGTCCGGCTCTTAAGCCCTGCACCAGCAACTGCGTGCTGGGCACTGTCAGCACCAGCGGTGCGATGTCTGTCGAGTTCACGACCCTCAAATCTAGAACATAAATGTTTGATCCAGCGTAGCTGCTCCATATCACTTTCAGTGTAGATGCTGAAGGAGATGTCACTGAGACTATATTGCATTCTATCATAAAGAGAAGAAAGACATTTGATAAGTTTCTGTATACAGGGACATACAGGTACCTAAAGAACAATATGAATATTTTCTAAGCAAAAATTTGGAAATTGTTAACTTAACAGGGGTCTCTATTAAAAACAAAATTATTTTGCACATATGTTTACTGATGTCAATTATTCTTTGCTTTTGTATGATTATCTGGTATTTAACAGTGAGGGTCATTATTCATCATTAATTTATTTTGTCTATCCAATAAAATGTTTTAGCCCGGTTAACACAAAGTAAAGAATATTACAAAAACATGTAAAAACTAATGCAGTTTTAGGATTTCATATTAGTTTTATTCATAAAAAATAAAGACCAGAAAACTCACCTGCAGCCTCACCATGATGTATCTAAAACAGAATGAATTAGAACCAATTAAAAATAGCAGTATTTAATGAGAATGAATAAACAGTCATAGCTTGATATACATACAAATACCTGAAGAAGAAACAATAGGGCAAATGATGAATAAAACACCCGCATCTTATTTATTGTTCGTCTTAATCCCTCAGCAGGTTGATCGATCTGTGGATGCTGCACCTCAGTAGCTCATCTAAACTTTTCACAGGCTGAATTCTGTAGATCAACTTTATGAGAACCAATCAGCAGGTCCTAAAAGAGGACAGATGCCTGCCAGAGGGGGTTTCTGTCATCGTGACAAGCAAACAAACTACAATATGAAGCTTGTTACTGCAGGTGGGGGCATTTTAAAAACCCACAATCTTTTGTGTTTGAGCCGTACCTTCTCTGTGTGACTGGAATAGTTTCTAGACATCCGTACCAGACACACATAGTTTTCAAATGAATATTCTCAGCAGCCTATAAATGTGCAGCATATCACATTAACGTTTTTTTTCTAGAAACAGGATTGTTGTGGTGTAAGCAGACCTCTTTTTCTGTACAACACAGATACTTAGTAATGACTTTACCTGAGTCCTTGCGCCCCCCACCCCCTCCCGCCACCTTATACTGATGTCAGCAAATGAAACATTATATACAGAGTCTAATGAACCAGTATCACATACCCGTGTTAAGAGAGGCACAGTGCGCTAGACATAAGAGCAACAGAGGCTGGGGTCTGACACATAGTGCAGAAACAAGATGTAGGCTGTGGTTATGGATAGCCATAACTAAGTGAGAGACATAGTGTACAGGGACATCTGCGCCAAGTAGAGGCTGGAGGTCCTACAGTCAAAGTGGGAGACACCACCCAGAGTGGCTGTGAATTGTAGGACTAAGACACTGTGGCACTTCCAGACCCGGACGGACAAGTGATGGCCAAACAACCGACCATTACTGTGGTAGTTGAGGCAGAAAAGAGAGCGATAGTGGTAAACATAGGGAACACAAGTAAAACTTGTGAAGCTTGGCTACATACAGTATGTACCAAGGGCTCACAAGGAAAAACTAGAGCAAGGTTAGAGAGTCAAGGACTTAGTCAAGGACTTAGGTGCACTTGCAGCGATACCACTGCAAGTGCAGTGGTATCGGTATCGAATCTGCCCCAAACTAGGGCAGATTCCAGTAAACACTATAGATCTCTGTCCAGAAAAGCAAAGAACAGCTGCGATACTGTGCAGAATCTCCAAGCTCCCAGTTTCATGCTTGAAGTGGTCACTGCTAAGTGGATGGGCATATTTACAGTATTCATAACTCATAAATCAGAATAATATTGAAAAGTTCATTTGTTTTAGTGTGTGATGGCCACACCTGCAGCCACACAGTCGGTAACCCCACACACAAACACTTTTTCATTTTGAGTTTTCTATACACATTCACTGCAGCATAAATACATGGATTTCTGTTTATATTTTCTTTGACAATATTGAAATACATTAGTTCTAATTGTAGCACGCACTTTGGTAACTTTTGTATTTTTAATTTTGTCAAAATATTTAACATTTTTTGTGTTTTTTTGCTGGTTCTGTGGGGGATACCTTGAACAGAAGCAATGGACTCTGCTGGCCACTCCAAACCCAGATTGACTGATGGGTGATACCATCTGGAGTTCCACCATGGGGGAAACCATGGAGTCTTTATTCTAATTTTTCAAAATTTCTTTTTTTTGTTTTGTTTTTTTTTTTTTGTTTAGTTTTTAGTCATTCAAGTTAATTTTTTTTAGCTAACTGTGTTTAGTTATTTTTGTTATGTTAAATTTTTGTATATGTTTTTTCCCTTTCCCCCCTTTCCTCAGTGTGTCAGACTGGTCTGATCAGCAGTATTTAGGGGCCCCCTTTTTTTGTTGTGTGGGAGGTCATTTGTTTTTTTTGTGCAGTTAGTTTGAGGTTTTTTTATGTTTTAACCCCATTTTTTTTTTTTTTGAGTTTAGCTTTTTCATTGGACCTCTTTTAAGGGCCTTGTAACTGTTCTTTGAATTTTGTTAATTTGGGGAAATAAACCCATGTTCTTTGGAAATGATTAATGTGTCCTCATGCTTGACCGGCTCGGTCCCTCACATAGTGACTCAATTCCCTAAGTGAAACACATTATATAGATTCATTCCACACAGACTGATGTTTTGAAGCCTTTATTTCTGGTAATTATGATTTTTTTGCTTACATCTGATGAAAAAACATTTAATTCTAAAATATTACATCAGACCAAAAAAAAAACATGTTTAATACAGAAATATGGACTTAATGAAAATGTGTTTAATGCCCTCTTAAAGGTTGTTTTCAAAAGGTACTTTTAATATGACAAACAATCCTCATTAGAATGCCTATTCTAATTTATTGAATCTGACGTTTTATTACAAAGATATCTTTGCAATAATATTTTCTGTGACCTTAAAACAAAATAAATATATCATGACACTAGCGAGCACACATGTCTGCATCAAATTTGAAACCAAATATTATTCAATATGTTTGGCAAATTCAGCCAGTTCTTTGTTTCCAGTTGGTCACAAATGTCTCTTGAGGGAAACCCAATACAGCTTAGCCCACATGTATACTCATGTATACAAATTTACTTTTCCTTCCCATAGAAAGTACTCCTGGATCAGTGCTTCTTTGTTCTCTTTGTGTCTCTGCTCTTTTCTCTCAAACCCCCAGTCGGTTGTAACAGATGGCCGCTCACACTGAGCCTGGTTCTGCTGGAGGTTTCTTCCTGTTAAAAGGGAGTTTTTCCTCTTCACTGTCGCTACATGCATGCTCAGTATGAGGGATTGCTGCAAAGTCAACGCCAGTGACTGTCCACTGTCTCTACATGCTCATCTGGGAGGAGTGAATGCTACAAATCTCTGACTGGATGCAATCTGCTGGGTTTCCTTAAACAGAAAAACTTTTTAACCAATTTGAATAAATAACTGAATCTGACTGCACTGTTCAATGATTAGGATTAATTGGAATGTATGTACCTGACTTTTGTGAAGTGCCTTGAGATGACATGTGTTGTGAATTGGCGCTATATAAATAAACTGAATCGAATTGAATTGAATTTACAAAGAGAAAAACATTTAGAGGAAAGTAAATAAATCCATTAACTGTAACAAGTGTGCAAGATGATCATACAAAAGATCCAAAAAGACACTTTTCAGGTTTGGGTAGGAGTGATTTTGATTTTCTATAAAGTGCAAGAATTATTACTATTACATCAATGTGGCCTCTGTACTTTGACGCTGGGCCCAGTCTCGATTTAACAAAGTTAATCATGCAATTTGGATTTCTGCCTTCAGATATCCTTTTTTGAAGAGCACATCTGCCCTTGCACATCTAGGCAACCATATTCTCTATATGGTATTTGTGAAATGATGAGACAGGACTCAAAAAACCCTGAAATAAATTATGTTTAATAGCTGCATTTATACTGAGATACATGCAGGTGGACTAAACTAATTACATACATTCTGAAGGCAAAAAGGTTGCACTGGAGTTTATCATAGGCGTATCAAAGTAAAGAGAATACAAATATGTCCTATAATGTTCATTTGTAGAATATCTTGAAAACCATGTATGATGTTCTTCCCATGGGTGCAAGAAAAAAAACACGATAGTGTTCTTGTAGTCCTGGTTTGGGAGTTCTTTGCAGCTTGCTCTTGATAACTACAGGTACATCTAAAAAAATTTGAATGTTGCACAAAAGTATGCAGTATTTTTTGCCAATCATTTGGGAGGGAAGGGAAGGGAAACTCATACATTATATAGAGTCGTTGCACATAGAGTGATATATTCCAAGCCTTTGTTCGTTGTAAGTTTGATGATAATGGCTTACAGGTAAAGAAAACCCAAATTCCAGTGTCTCAGAAATACTTAGAATACAGTGAAAAAGTTCATTATTAGACAGCCATTGTGTCACACCTTAATCAGCTAATTAACTTCAAACACCTGCAATAGTTTCCTGAGCCTCTAAATGGTCTCACACTCTGGGTCATAGGCAACACACTCATGGGGAAGACTGCTGACTTGACAGATGTCCAGAAGAGAGTAATCAACACCCTTCACAAGGAGGGTAAGCCACAAAAGCTCACTGCTGAAGAAGCTGATTGTTCAAAGTTCTATATCCAAGCATATTTAACAGAAAATTGAGTGGAAGGAAGAAGTGTGGTAGAAAAAGGTGCACCAGCAACAGGGAGAACCGCAGCCTTGAGAGGATTGTCAAGCGAAATCCAATGAAGAATTTGGGGGAGCTTCACAAGGAGTGGACTGAGGCTGGAGGTGGTGCATCAAGAGCCATCACACACAGACGAATACTAGGCATGAGCAACAAATGTCGCATTCCACATGTCAAGCCAATTTTGAACCAGAAACAATGTCAGAAGCATCTTATCTGGGCTAAGGAGAAAAGGAACTGGACTGTTGCTCAATGGTCCAAAGTCCTGTTTTCAGATTAAAGTAAATTCTGCATTTCTGTTGGAAATCAAGGTCTTAAAGTCTGGAGGAAGAGTGGAGAAGCACATAATCCACGTGGCTTGAGGTCCAGTGTAAAGCTTTCACATACAGTGATGGTTTGGGGTACCATGTCATCTGCTGGTGTTGGTCCACTGTGTTTTCTGAAGTTCATAGTTGATGCAGCCATCTACCAGGAAATTCTAGAGCATTTAATGCTTCCCTGTGTTGGCAGGTTGTATGGAGATGCTGATTTTCATTTGCAGCAGGACTTGGCGCCTGCCCACACTGCCAAAGGTACCAAGAGCTGGTCAATAACCATGGCGTTCCTGTTCTGACTGGTCAGCAAGTTCCCCTGACCTGAACCCCTTAGAAATCTCTTCTACCTCTTGGCTGTTGTCAAGAAGCAGATGAGAGACACCAGACCCAACAAGGCAGATGACCTGAAGGCAGCTATCAAAGCATTTTGGGCTTCCATTGCACCTCAGAACCACAGGCTCATCACCTCCATGCCACGGCGCATGGATGCAGTAATTTATGCAAGAGGAGGCCCAACCAAGTATTGAGTGCATAGAAATGGGCATACTTTTCAGAAGCCTGGCATTTACAACATCCTTTTTTGATTGGTCTAAGTGATATTCTCATTTTCTGAGACACTGATGGGTTTTTAATACCTGTAAGTCATAATTATAAAAATTACAAGAAATAAAACCTTGAAATATTTTACCCTATGTGGAATGAATCTCTTTAAAATAACCATTTTACTTTCTGAGATGGCTGGCAAAATAAAATTAAACTTTTATGCATTCTTTTTTTAAATGTACCTGAACTTTTTCTTGTGTGTGGTCCAAGAAATATGATAATATGTGATTGGTCAGGTAATGCTGGCAAATGCTTCGGTGGATGGGACCCACATCAACATTCCAGGAGTTCTGCACTTAAGTTCTTGTAAAGTATTGAAATGTGCTTGCCAGAAAGAACTTTTTTAAATATTATTTCTTGTTTGATTATTTGAATGTTCTTGAACAGTTGCCAGTTATTCATTTGGTTTAAGAGATGTGACAGAGATACACAGAAGATGCAATGACAGGAACAAAGAGTTCCACAAAAGTGGAGTTTGTCGATCTTAATGAAATGTTTGCGTATCTGGGTGCAGACTTGATGTAGCTGTTCCAGTGTGTTACATATAGATAGCATAGACATTGGTTTCATTGTATTTAATATGTTTTAACTGACTAAAAAAGGCAACAAAATAATGTTAATCTTGACATAACAAAATCTACTAAAACCACAACAAAGAGGTTCATAGCCTTCAGTTTTGTGATGCAAAAACATGAACTTTATTGATTTCATCTGTCAAACAAGCACAAACATATTCAGTGAAAACAAATGTGACACTGAGTCTGAATTTGATCAGATGTATCATCCACTAGACTTTGCACACATGACTCCGAGCGGACGGGGTTGATGCCATCTGTTCCAGTTTGGTAGTCAGGTCCACCAGCCAGAGACGTGTCGTACTGCAGCCACGTGGAGGCCTTCTACTTGGGGAGGTCCTAGAATATAATTTTCTACAACTTATGTTATCATTTAGTCATTAGGAATGATAAATTTAATCATATTTTTTGAATAATAATAAAAAGTGGCACGTAACACTTATGTATGTGTTGGGACGGTCATATTCTTTCCATTATGGGAGCTTTTTTATTTTACTACATATCATTACATGTCTCAGTTCATTATTTTATAGAAAATTACAGCTCCAATGTGTAAAGGTTAAACAAACATTTCTTCTCAATCAGCAAAATTAAAAATATGATTTAGACATCCTAAAACAAAAATTCTCACAGCTGATTTTCCTCCAAAGCTCCAAGTCATTCTGTGTTGTATGGCTTTGGTACAATTGTACTTTTAATTCATTATCTTTATACGTGGATTTTTGTCTTGCAAACGTTTCTCTGAGATTTTAAACAAGATGTAATATTTTTCATGAATCCTTTCAGTCTCCATTGGTGTAAACATAGCCATTTGTCCATTTTGTGATGGCGCTAGACGACCTCCCCTGCAGGTGAGAGACAGAAATATTCCAGATGACTTGAGGAAAAGATGAGAGGCTCACATATAGGCTACTCATGATGGGCCTGGAAGTTAAATTAATTTGGGGCTTTTATTGACTAATTTGAGCTGTTCTTTTTCCAGGGTGGAGTAATTATAGAGGAAACAACTTTTAAAGTTAATTTACATTTGTGGGTTTTCTGTTATTGACCCAGATTTTAGACTCCAGTCCTAAAGAGCCAACAACCAGCATGTTTTAGATGTGTCCTTGCTCCAACACAGGTAAATGAAACAGCTAAATTACGTTCTCAATAAACCATTCATTTGATACAGATGTGCTCGACCGCGGACACATCTACAATATGAAGGCCCCTGGTTCTTAAGGACTGGAGTCAGTTAACCCTGGTCTAAACCATAACTGTTCAATAAGTTTGAGGTCCTGGCTTTGGGAAGTCCCTTACTGATGCTTAATGTTAGACTGTTTTGTCCTGCTTTAAACCAGTTTGGATGTGTGTTTGGGATCATTTTCCTGTTGGAACTCCCAGCTGTGTTCGAGTTTTAACTAACTGTTGATTTATAGTGAAGTTGAAGATTCTTTGGATTTTGTGTTCCTTTTCATATGTTTACCCATTTTGCCCAATGCACCAGTATGACAGAGAGCAAAATCGACCCACAGCATGATGTGACCTCTCCAACCCCCATGCTTGACAGTTTATACAATGTTCTTGAGTTTTAAAGCCTCACGCTCAGGGACTTCAGCCCTGACATGACGGGTGAGATCCAAATAATGTTCCCTTCAGTCTCTGAAATTCAGTTTAGTATAGTCCTGATGTTGTTTATTCCTTTATTCTTTGTTTATCTGGTCTTCTCTTATTTTATCTTGTCCTAATGTCTGTTATTCTGATATTGTTCAGAAGGTGTGGATGCTTTTATTTATTTTTTATTATTCTTAAGTATTGAGCAACTGGTCACTTTAAATTTGTTGTGCCAACTGTGTGTCTATGTTATATGTCTTGTTTTACTTTTCTGTAATCAAATCAACCTATGGGTATAAATAAATTTAATTAATTGAGTGGAAATCAATCAATCAAGCAATCAATCTAGGGCAAATGAATAGTATGTGAAAAATTTTGACTTACATACATTGTTTTATCTTTGAATCTTCAGTTGTCTACAAGTTGATCGATCACTTATTTGACGTTAATAAGCTTTCGCCTGGTCAGGAAAAACTAAAGCTTTGAGCACCACCACAATTAAAAGATTTGAATGAATGCATATGTATATTTAAATGTAGATGTTAATTAATAATTTCTGTTTTAAAAGGCGTGGAAGTGGTTATCATCAGTAAAACATGAAAACAAAACGGTTCAAATAAATAATTAAGAGCCACAAATGAATAGGACATTCATGCCCCCAATGAGTGTGTGTAAACCTTCAACTGCAGCTGTAAAAAAATGACAGATTTTTCATCAGACAGAGGGACTTGTGGACATTCTGTGAAACCGTAGACACCTTAAATCATATTTTACACTCTGGGGCTTCTAACTATTCAGCATAAATACAAAAAGATATCGATACCCTGTTCCTACATGTTCCCCTCAGTGGTTATTAACATGTTTTAAGAACAGGCATCAAACAAGTCCCAGAGATAAAAACAGGGCCATGTTGGTTCTCTGCATGCTCATACTCCTCACTATTGTTCCCTCCAAACACGGACACCTGTTTAGTTCTTGTAAAGCCAGTTTATTGTTACGTATGATACTTCAATTGGATATCAAGTGTCCCATGGATCCAGTGAAAGCAGCATTCATGCATTTCTTTGGCACGTTCTTTGCCTCTGGCTGCTGTAATCTGTGTGGTTCTCTCACTAAGACAGTGTGTAAGCAGCGTGAAGTCGGGCAACAATGAACTTACCTCCGTTACTTTACACTTCGTCTTCTCCGAGAGATAACTGGAGAAGCAGAGAAACGATGGTTCAGCATAGTTTTAGTTTTCCAACAGCTCAGGTTATTATCATTACATTAATTTATGTAAAGGGTTCATGTTTGGAGTGAATATGAAGCTACAACTAAGGCATTATTTAGGATGAATGATAAAATGAAAATAAATGACAACAGATCTTTTATATGAGATGTGTACTTATGTTTACTTCAGACTTCAGTATTTATGCTTGACTCTCACCAACCTAATAGTGTAGCAGTGAAAGACGCAAATATTTGATTTGATTCTAGATCCATCATTCTTATAAATGATACTCACCCATACCAGCATTACTTCCTGGACAGGGAACTGAAAAAATATTAAAAAGGAGAAGTTTGTAGTCAGCATCTTGAATTATCTGTACAAACCAAATGTTTATCACACCATCCCTACCAGACGTTTACATATAGTCATTATGGTGAATGGATCATACAGCCATCATCTTCAATAAATTATCATTTGATGCACAAGTTTGAATTAATTATGAATTTCTCCAATCATACAGGGTCAAAATAGAATATAAATGTACGTACACACACTAATATTTGGTCCATTAACAAGTACAGAAACCACAGACCTTTTGTGAATGGGAAATAGACTGAATTCATATAGTGCTTTTCCAGTCATACCGACCATTTAAATCACTTTACACTAGAGCCACATTCACCCAACCACACTAACTAACACACAAAAACACACTAATATGCAAATCAGTAGGCAACCTGAGGTTAAATGCGTCGCCCAGAGGTACATGGACAGGTTGCAGGATGAAGCTGGAATTGAACCCACAACCTTCAGATTGCAAGACAACTACTCTTCCCACTGAAGGATAATCAACCCTAATTGCTTCATGATAATATGATTCATCCATTTCCAAACTAATTTTAATTTGGGTTCATTTTCCAATTTAGAGCACCCAATCATGTCCATGTCCCAACAAACTGACCCAAACTATCACCCTCAGATAAAGGAAATTAATAGGACATTCAAGAACAACCCAGGAACTGCCAGGCCTCCAGCCTATCCTAAACTGGAAGATGCTGTATCAGCAGCGTTCCACAGTGACGTTTTAAATCACCATGTGCTGACCAAGAAGAAAGCCTCTGCTCCGTCACTGACACCTTCAAGCTTGGCTGAAGACCCACATGTGGCTTCTGAAAAACGAGTTTATTGTGTGACATTAAAAAGATTGGACTCTCTGGCTGCATGGACAAGAAGTATGTTTAGGGGACTAAAGGTGAGGCTTTCATGCCTAAAAACACTGTAAAAGCTGTGAAGCATGGTAGTGCACCATGTTGAGGGTTAGCTGATGTGCTACTACTGCATCGCAGAAAGTAAATGGAATGATGAAGAAGGGCTTCCTCCAAATTCTTCAACTTCGCCTGAAATTAACAGCTTAGAGGTTGAAACTAGGACACACATAATGACCAGTAATACTCTGAATTGGTCCTGACCTTCCCACAATTAACAATGTTTAAGCTATGATTAAAAACTGGATCTGTGCTAGGAAACCAACAGATATTAATTAATGAACTCTAAAAAAGCTGATAAGAAGAATGGTCAAATATCTAACCAGAATTACACCAAGACCTTAATACTGGGTACAAAAAGTGTGTGGCTTCTCTGTAGCGTGCTTAGGGGCATATTAGTGGGTGTAAATGTGTATTTGAGGCTGTTTGCATAACCATGACCCAGTGTGGGTTAGAGAAACACCCCAATGAATTCAAACTTGTGTTCGGTTCTTATTTTTAAAATTCACTGAAGTTGTTTTCAGTATAATCCACACTGAGAAAAAAAAACATTTGAATGTAAATCCATTCTGAGCCTGCAGATGACCCACCTGAGTACATCCTAGGCAGACAGAAGGTCACTTTGACCCCGTACTTTTCCACTGGTGCTACGACTACCCTGTAGACGTCCCCGCAGGTTCCCTCCTGGATGTCGCAGTACATGCTGCCTGCGGCCGCGAAGCAAGTATAGTTGGCCCCTGTCCCATACAGCTCCACTGTATGGTTGTATGCCTGAGGGTTTGAAGAACGCCAGTACACCCTGAGTGAGTTGTTAGTGCGGCGATAGAGCTTGACCCCTGTTGGACAGCAGGCACCTAAAAGAAAGTGAATGATAGTCTTGCCTTTGCTTGTATTGATTAATTAGGTATGTATTTTTTCTCTATCACCATCACTTTCTCTCTGCACCAGATAAATATCACAATTGCCATTGTGTGCATTTGTCCTCACTGGTTGAGAATCCTTGATATTGGCACAGGGACTTGTGTCCCGTGCTGCTGATGGCATCCATATAGACGCTATAGTTGGTGCCACAGGTGATGCACCCCATCAGGCAGTGGGAGTCCAGGGTATGACATTTGGCTTCCCCATGTGGGGACATCAGGGTGGCTATGTAGGAGCGGGCTCCGGTGCCGGGCGACCAGGTTACATTGGTCATAGCCTGGGTGACCTGGGTCACGTTCACAGTTGAGGGGCAGCAAGGACCTCAGGCAGAAAAACAGAAATCAAGAATTTATGCTGAAATATTTTTCATATACTCTTTGAAATTGTGAGCTGTTTTTATTTTATATGTCAGAAGCAGCCTCTCTTACTCTAACTTAATTTAAGGGAAGTAGGGAGGATACATGCTTTGCTTTCAAAATTGAAAAAAATTCAAATGTTGTGACAAAAGACACTGTTGTACCTGTTTCCAGAGTTTTACTGTATCCAGGCAGACTTTTCCCGACTGCTGTGGTGGCCACAGCTATGACCTCATAAATGGAGCCACAGGGCAGCTGCGTGAGCTCACAGGAGTTATTTATCGACTGGCACAAGTATTTGTCGTAGCGTCCTGTTGCAGTGATGGTGTAGTTTGTACTGGGAGAGTTTGGGGTAGTTATCAGGACTCTATATGTGGAGTTGGTAGTCTGTGTCATATCCAGGATCTCTGGAGCACAGGGAGCTGCAGGAGAACATTGAGGTTTTATTGATGCCTTTGATTACTATTAAAATTAGTTTGCATTTAATGTATGTTGCCGTGTTAAATGTCATTTTTAGGTTCCTATATTAAACAATAATAATTAACTGTCATCCCTTCTGTGTGTGTGCAGATAAATTAGGGCCTTACAAAAGCATTCATACCCCTTGAACTGTCTCACATCTCTCCCAAGTTTGATGAATGTTATTGGGATTTTATGTGATAGACCAACGCAGAGCAGAGAATCCTCGTAAAATGGAGGACATTTTTTATAATAAAAATCTGAAAAGTGTGGAGTGCACTTGTATTCAGTCACCATTCTGTAAAACCACCTTTCACTTGAAGACAATCATCCCCTCAGCATGATGCTGCTACCACCATGTTTGACTATAGGAATGGAGTGTTCAGTGGGACGTGCAATGTAATATTTCCTCCACACAAAGCATTTTGAATGTAGGCCGAATGTATGTCGAAGAAGAGTGACTTCTTTGACATGTTTGTTATGTCCTCTATATAGCTATTGCCAAACTTTGAACAGAACTTATTACGGTTTTCAACAATGGCTTTCTTTTTGCCATTCTCAGTAAAGGCAAGATTTGTGGACAGCACCCCTATTAGCTGTCCTGTCAACAGATTGTCCACCTACGCTGTGGATCTCTGCAGCTTCTCCAAAGGGACCATGGGCTTCTTAGCTTCTTCTCTGATTACTGCTCTCCTTCCCCAGGCTGTCCGTCCGCCTTGGTGGGTTTGCAGTTGTGACTCATTTTTTACAACCTTTTCTCTGACCTGTGTAGTGGGTGCCTTGGTCTCCGTGATGCTGTTTGTTCACTAACGTTCTTTAACAAACCTTACATCTGAAATTATACCAAGGTTTGTGCTTGTAACGTGTCACAACGTGAAAAATGTCTTGGGGTATAAATGCTTTAGCAATCTACTGTAATAACCTATTCCTTATTTGACTCGTTCTAATACTTTTAAGTGTGAAATTTATTGTGACTTTTCTACCTGTCTCATGTTTGTGTGGTGTGCACGTGTTATTGCATCCTCGTAGCTCGCTGCAGGGGGTCACCGTCACAGAGTAAGGGGTGTTGCAACTCAGGTCTGAGAGAGCACACACCGGCGACGTGTCGTTGCAGTGTAGCACGTTGTTAGTATGCGCCGCTGTGGTCTCATACAGCTCGGCCCCTTTGACCGGCGACCACATGACCTCAAGTGTCTCTGTGGACACCAACTTCACGGTTACATCCTGTGGACAACAGGGAACTGGGAAGGATGAGAATGGGAGAAGAAGAAGAAATGAAGAGAACACTGTTAAAGAAAATTTCTTTTTTAAACTCACCCATTCTACTTTTCATTTAGAAATCAATTGAGAATAGTGGAATAATTCAAATGTAGCGACATAAATCATGCTTAGCGTGTGTTTTTTCTCCTTGCTTGTAAGTGTGTGTGCAATAGTGAGATGGTCTCACAAGCTGAGTTTCTAAAAATACAAAATGTTTTTCTTTATGTAGTTAAATGCATGTGTATAAATATCCATGCACACTTATATTTAGTTCTTTAATTCATTCTTGTATAGCACAGTGCAAAACTCTTACGTTTTCTTAATATCTCTATATTCTGCCTCTGAGGAGACAGGACTCTCTGCAGTGTTTTTAAGTAGTCTTGATCAAAAATGCTCCAAGTTTTCTGAAGGTTTTAGTGTTGTGTTTTCTTTGGGTTATGGTGAGATTTTCACTCATTTTCTGTCCAGCATGTGACATTCTTCCTTATTTAGTTGTTAAAGAGATAGAAATTCAGCATGAGGTTCTGTTAAAGGTTTATGAGTAGTTTAAATCTTACCTCTAGGCATCTTCATTTAGTCTAAATCCAAATGAGTTGCTTTCAGAAGATAAAGCTGAAGGCTATTCAAAGAAGGACCAAAACCCAATCCAATGGAAACAATATTTTATGAACCTTCAATACCTTTCATATATTGTCACCATGTTTGCATTGGATAGTTATTTTGACAGAAACTGATGACTATTTAGACAAGAATTAAAGGTAGGAGGCTATGTGCCAAGAACTATCTTCTGGTGGGAAACACATACTGAGACTGGAAGAAAATGACAGAGTAACTAATATAAATGTAAAGGGATGTAAAAAACATTAAAGATGATGTAAAATTTAATTTAATTCCTATTGATCTGTGAATTATTCCTGCATTAGAAAGGCTCCTAAATTGAATGAACAGAGGTTTAAATTGAGTCTTTGGCCCCTTTTTTAATAGGCACAATTTATTCCTTCTTAATCTTAAAAATAAATAAATAAAAATCATCAAATGCTTTTTAGCACTAATATGGTGATTCATAAAGATCTATTGCCTTGAAGACCAATTATCTCAGTGATGACTTTCTGCTACTCTTCATTCACTGTAAACCTTACAATTAGTCCTTGTCTTCCTATTTTTTCTTGTCCACTTTTCTCTTTTTTGAATACATATCACTTAGAAAGCTGTCATGTTCAGGTACAAGGAAAGGGAGGGAGATGGGCTCCAACAAGACTTTTAGAAGACCTTCAGAAAGCCAGATAAACTATTGGTCAATGTCACTTTAAGGGATTACATGAAAGGCCGACTTAATGGAGGGGAAGTATAAATAAATCGGGGTTGGTTGAAAATCTTTGCACAGTCTAACTATGTGCACATTTTTCCACAGTGTTTTTTCATGGTTGATGCCCAGGAAAACATGGTCCAAGATGTTTCCCATTTGCTCTAAAAACTTGTGCTAACTGATTCTGGATTACTGTGAAAAAGGTGACACGCCTAAACTGAAGAAAATATGTTTAACGGAGCGTCTCTTGTTATTTCATCTCAGGGTCTATAACAGTGGCATTGTTTGGTACCATTTGAACAATGCCAGGGCTGAGGTTTCAGGGCAGTCCATCAGATATCAAGGATTTTAGAGCCTACTGCCAAAACCCTTTGAATCCCAGACCATGACATAGGCACAGAGACGAAAGAAGAGCAGGTTTATGTAAAAGTAGTAGTTTCGGGGGTGTAGGGACTGCAATAGCAGATTGAACATACATAATGTACAGCAAAAAAAGTTTATCAGATGCAGTATTCTGTTGAAGTGTTTTTTTGGATGGAGCCTATATTGGCCAAGTAGATGACGTGCTCACTGGTTGTGTAGTTGAGGACGTGTGCGAAGAGGCTGGTGCCAGCCTGGTTGTAGGGGAACACGCTGGTGAGGTACGTGTAGCCACACACGCAGAAGAACTGGCAGGTGGTCTTCGTGGTGTTACAAGACTTCTCTGTCCCATCATCCCTCTTTATGAAAGCCACGTAGTAATCCACCAAGGGCACATTCTCCCACACCACCGAGCAGTTCCCAGCAGTGGGCTCCTCCACCCAGATGTTCTCTGTGGGACATGGGTCTGTCAAGGGCGCAGAACAATATAGTATTTAACAAGAAGCATTGTTTCCAGGCTCTTCTTTATTCCCTTTCAATACTTTTAACTAAAATGCAATGAAGCCTTTTTTTGTATGTGATCATGGTTGTGTGTGATTAACCCACATGTAATGTAGGCAGCTGGTTGTGAGGGGCTGCTGGGTCCAGCCTCGTTGTAGGCTATGACATAGACAGAATGGTTCTGACCGCACTCCTGAGGTAGGATGTAGCAGTAACTGTCTTTTGTGCTACAGTTTTGGCCATTGGAGGTCAACCCCATGTAGCTGGTAGCCCCCTGCACCATCACCCAGTAAACAGCGATTCCAAGAGATCGGCCCTGAGTCACCTGGACGTGGGTCACATCTGGGGTTTGAGGACCTGATGAAGAAACCAGAAAGTTGTCAAAGATTTTTTCATCAAGGCTGCAAAGTTTAGGTTAAAACATCTACCAACATGCAATGCACTGAAAAATGATTCATACTTTGAAAGTTTTGACATTTTGTTTATGTTCACAAACTTTAATGTATTTTATTGTAATTTAGGGTAATAGACTAACACAAACAACTGCATGGTTGTGATTGTGTTCAACCCCACAATACGTTGTAGAAGCCCATTTTGCTGCAGTTAAAGCTGCAACCTTTGGCACATCTAGAGACTGAATGTTTCTGTCCATTCTTCTTTGCAGAACAGCTCAAGCTCAGTCAGATTGGATAGATAATCTGTGAGCAGCATAACTGGACTCTGACTTGGTCAATCTACTATACACACACACATACACAGCATAATGCTGCCACCACCATGTTTCATCTTGTGGAGGGGTGTGTTCAGGATTCAAGCTCTCTACCCTTAGACTTTTTTATGTAGCCTAAAAAATTTAACTGGTTTTATCTGGCCACAATACTTTCCACCACCACTGAGTAAAGGGCGCTGAAAACAAACCTTTTTCATTTTACTTTACAATAGTGCACTACTTCGTGTTGGTCGGTCCCAAATTTATAATAAAACATGTAAAGGCTTGTGGTTGTGACGTGACAAAATGTGGGAAAAAACGCTGCTTACGTGTAATCTGGCAGACGGTGAGGTCGTCACCGCTCCGACCCTCAGCATCCCATGCCATGCCCTTGATACAGTAGGAAGTTCCCATTTCAAGGTTGTCAAACTTCACCGTGGTGTCAGTGGTGTTAAGTACAAGGCGGGTGCTGGAGCCTTCTCGGATCATAATCAGCTTGTAGAGGATGGCGTGCTCCACCGGGGGCCAGGTCACAAGGATGGAGTCATTGCTGGCGGAGGATGTGTTCAACTTGGGGGCAATGACAACTACAAATAGGACAAGGGGGGAAATAAAAAGCACAACATTAAAAAACTAATAAATCAAAGCTAGAATGCCCTTACTTTATCTCTATATTTGCCCTTTTTTGTCGTAAAGTGTAAAGAATTTATTAGTGATCATATTACATCCATTTCTCATTCATAAAGGAAGGCAACCTAGTTCCCATGGTTTCCTTTTCCAAGGAATGAAAATGGTCTAGTACAAAAGAGTGGATGAAGTTTCCATCATCTTGCTTTTGCGACAAAAAGTTGAAAATCAATGACAATGGGCAGTGAAATGATAAGCCGTTATTGTCAGGAGAATGATAGAACAAGTTATTGTTTGAGTGAAATAACAGAAGGGCTGCATTTCAAGCATCATACTGCATACCGATTATAACATCTTGATTAAACTCATACCATGTGACATTCAAGAGACTCTAGATGTATTTTGACCCTACCTGTCCTGGCCTCGATGGGGTATGATGGCTGGCTCCTCCCCCCTGAGTTGACAGACATGACGCTCAGAATGTAATCTGTGTAGGGCTGGAGGCCCACCACGGTACCCGGGGAGTCTGTCACGGCCGTCTCTAAGAAGAAATCCCCCGTCTTTGACTCTGCCCTCAGGATGTAGCTGGATGCCCCAGAAACTCGCGCAAACTCAACAGTGATGCTGTCGCTGGTTTTGGAGTAGGCCTGATCAATGCTCGGAACATCAGGAGCTGAAGATTAAATGACAGAAGTGAAATCGAAGTTTATTAAATCACATCACATAATTATAAGAATACATTCATTTATATTCTAAAAAACACTGTTTCCTTAAGCCCTTGAGCATACACATAGACTTTTTCCTAGAAATTCGTTTTTGTTTGTTTTATTGGTTAGTTCGTAGAATGTAACAAATTGAGCTGACATCTTGAAGGACAGTGTTCCGTCTCTAAGATTGGACACATGCGATTGCCTGGTTTCAGAATCTTATTTTAAATCTCTCCACATTCATATTTCCTCCAATGATGACCAGCCTTGTTTTTCTAGTGAGGGACATGCCGCGCCATATCATCATACTGCTTCCTCCAAACGCTCTTGGGCATTGGCAGAGAGGATATGCTGGAGTATTTGACCCATATACTCAACTCTATACTGGTGCTCAACCCACAAATTGTTTTCCTTACAAGGAAACATTATTACAAGAAAGAAATAATGGACACAAAGTTCCTTCTTCCTTGTTTTAAGTATATTTAATATTTATTTTGGGAAATTTTCTAAGACTTTTTGAATAAAAACTCAAATGAAAGCTTTCCTAGATGTCCTAAAGAGTGATGTTTTCATAATAATTTACTTAACTCAAAAACAGTAAATTAATGATTTCTTTTGTAAAACTATCTAAGATAAAAAGATATTTACTTTAATGGTGTGTAATTATATTAAAACCAGTTTTAAAAAAAGCTAAGAATTGACTGACTAGACATTTAAAAGGGTTAACCTTTGTGTAAAGCACAACTAAATATTTTCAAACTCTGCTCCTGCAAAGACACAAGTCTTTCTTCCATCACATCCATTACATACAAGTCAGTATTTTTGCAGAATATTTGACCCTGAATCCTCGTCACCCTCCCGTCTCACTGTGTTTGATATCTGTTTCCACTGACCCGTTGTCTCCACCGTCTCTGCGCTGCTCAGGACATTGAGCGCATTGTCCATGGCCTCCAGCTGCATGGTGTACACTGTGTTTGGTGACAGCGAGTTCACTGAGCCCATCACCGTGTTGCCGCTGAACTGGGCAAAGACCGGCTGCTCGGGAGAGTTCTTGGGGGTCGCTGTGATCTTGTAGGAGCTGGCACCGGAGTGGCCGCTCCACTGCACCGTCATGCTCTTGGATGTCACCGTAAATACGGACAGAGTGATGTCTGAAAAGGACATTGAGAGAAAGGAAACATTTACTGATGCTACTAAGATGGACAGAGTTGAGCTTTCAAAACCTCCTGCACATACATTCTTCTACCAAAATAATTTGGAGAGAACTTACCATTTTGAGCTGTACATACCTGAAAAGGACAAAATAAACGGTTTAATGAGTGAAACAAAGATACATCTTGATAATTAATGGCAGGACATAGTTCAAGGAGCAGCAAGCTGTTATTTCACATTATATCCTGGGGCCAGTAATGCCCTGGATCATGTTCTGGGAGCATGAGAGGCAACAGGCTGCACATTACCTTCACTCAACACA
Organism: Crenichthys baileyi; assembly: GCA_036173005.1. NCBI lineage: Eukaryota > Metazoa > Chordata > Actinopteri > Cyprinodontiformes > Goodeidae > Crenichthys > Crenichthys baileyi. The sequence continues at coordinate 516,798 of JAHHUM010001183.1, read as the reverse complement.
GATTTCAGTCCTTCTCAGTGCAGGTATTTCTTTCAGGTTGGAATGAATTTGCCTATTGAGCTAAGGATGGGGCTGCTGCATGCACTTGTTGAAAGCAGGGACACTCAAAAGAACTTGTGTTCAAATATTTCAAAAGTTCGCCCCCTTCACAGTTTATAATCTATGTATCCTATCTACATACAAAGATAAACAATACTTTTCAAACATAATGGAGGATATAGTCTTTGTTCTAGTGTTGTTGAAATGCCTTTGACAGCACCAATAATGTAAAAGTCAGCACTTACCCCTGTAAAGGTAAATAAAAGCAAAAGTTTGATCCGGTGTAAGCCCATGGTTCCCATGCTGTCAGTGTTTTTCTGCCTGAAGCAGAGACTTGTGATGCTGTTTCTCAGAGTGACTTCAGGGCAGTGACTCAGGCTTAAATCCAGCTTCTTTTTCTTCCCTCTCAGATGAGACGATAGGTGCTTTATTGTTTCAGCAAATACCAAAAAGCCCAAAGGCTGTAACTCCACCTCTTGGGGGGTGTTAAAGTGGCCTATCAGAGCGAGAGATAGGGGCTAACCTTCGTCAGATGAGGATGTTAATAATGATGGTTATATTACAAACTATTCATGAGGTTTTGCACCCATTTTTGTTTTAGAAAAACCTGTCTGGCAACTAGCTCCTTCACGTTAGTCGTGAGTCTTTTGTGTCCCCCAAAGAAGCATGGGTATCTTAAATACAGAGATAAACAGAGACAACAGATGACCCATGTGTGCTGCTTGTGTGTCTGGAAGGAAGCGAAAATTATCTTCTTAGCATTATTTTGATATCTGTAGATCTCTCACCGATTTCCTGATTCTGAGCAATTAAATGTTATCCTTTAAATTGGTTGTCTGTGTACAATCTTACTTTCCTCATCTACAGTGTATCTAATGAAATACAGATTCATAAGCAGATATAAGGTGAAAACATCAAGTTACATTACAGCTTTCTGGGCCTTTGTCTCTAAATCCTTGTTGTGACTAATAGAAGGTCATAATAAAAAGCTTTCCTATTAGAGGACAAGTATGTGTAACTAATATTTATTCAGTGAACTGGGTGGAGGGATCCCATAGGACCAGCTTTGAAAAACACACATTGAGCAAAAAGGTTTATCAGAAGAAGGTCAAATTGCAGCTCACAAAAATAAGTTTCCTGATTAACCTGTTCTATTGTTTTGTCAACAGTGCTGTGAAAAACTATTTGCCCTCTTTGAAATTTCTTAAAGTTTTGCTTTTCGTGTTTTTTCTAAATGTTTCAGATAATCAAGCAAATTTTAATGTCAGACAAAGATAACTATGAATATGAAACGCAGTTCTCAACTTATAATGGAAAATAACATCCAAAGCAACCTGACCTATAGGTTTTATATGCCTCCTAATTCAAATATCAGCTTGTCTGTTCTCAGTAGCAAGTAGCAAACACTGCAAATCTTAATCTTAATCTTAGTTAGCATGACTTGACTTAGCACTAATTAAAGAATTGCCCTGTGGAAGACAGTGTTGCCAGATTGGGCAAATTTCTACATGATCGTGCTTCTTTTGAAAAAAATTGGGTTGGGAACGAAATCTTTAGGCAGATTGCTAAAATTTAGGCTGGTTTTCGCTTTTTTTTTTCTTTTTTTACAAAGTATTCATAATAAAATTCTATCAAAATAAATGTGAGTGTGGCAGAAAAGTAAAAACATTACATTTTTTTGTCCTTGCACTCATGTCATTAATTTAAAATGTAGAGAATCTGTCGAACTTGACTCCATCAATCAGTGATAATCATTGTTTAAATAAGTGTCACTGTGAAATGATATTAGTTGATGTCAGTTGATCTCTTTACCCCAAATGGCCTTTTGCTATTAGGCTTTGGCTTGATGTTGAGAGACCTCATTATGCTGAAGAGGGGAAAATGCAAATATACAAAAACAAATGGGAGAATGTTCCACAGCTAAAATCGTGGATTGCCTGTCCCAGAGGTTGACTCCAAAGCTCGTTGGTAGTGCAGAAACTCAAGCAATGTGTGTGTCTGTGTGTGTCTGTGAAAGGGAGAGTTTGAGAGCCTGCATAATTTTTTGTTAGTTGGATTTACAATTCATGTTGGTATTGAATAACTTTGCTATGATGCTAGCATGATTGGGAAAGCAATCTTTGTGTGTTGATTATTTGGTGTATACTTTGTGGGGACCCTGTCTTGTTAACTTTTTTTCTTTGTTATAGTACAGTTGTGTGCTTATGATGTGTTCTTTATTATACAGTACAGTGCAAAAGATTTAGGGATGTGTAAAAAAATGCTGTAAACAAAGAATGCCTGAAAAATTGAAGTTTAATCATTTATTTTCATCAATCAACAAAATGCAGTGAATGAACAAAAGAGAAATCTAAATCAAATCAATATTTTGTGTGACCACACTCAGCTTCAAAACACTATCAATTCTTCTAGGCACACTTGCACACAGTTTTTGAAGGATCTCGGCTGATAGGTTGTTCCAAACATCTTGGAGAACTAACCACAGATCTTCTGTGGATGTAGACTTTCTCACATCCTTCTGTCTCCATGTAATCCCAGACACGCTCTGTGGGGGCCACACCATCACTTACAGTTATTCTTGTTCTTTGCGCTGAAGATAGTTCTTAATGACTTTGGCTGTATGTTTGGGTTCGCTCACTAAGCATTTTGTAAATTGATAAAAACAAACAATCATTTATATTTCTGAAAGCATTCTTTGTTTACAGCATTTTTTCACACCTGCCTAAAACTTTTGCACAGTACTGTACATGTAACAGTTTTATGCTTTTAACACGACTCTCGATTTGGGGTCTGGTTTTTATTGATGTCGGCGGGTTTAACGTTGTGTTTAGGCTGGAAATCTTGGAGTCGGATCTGCCAACCAGTGGAAGAGAGTCAGTAGTAGTCAGAGGTTTCTCTGGTTGGATAAGGACCTGCTTCTGAGAGTCAGAAGCAGAAAAAATGCAGCAAGAAGGTCCTGGGTTCAATTCCAGGCCCCGGGTCTTTCTGCATGATATTTGCATGTTCTCCCCATGCATGTGTGGGTTCTCACCAGGTACTCCGGCTTCCTCCCACAGTCCAAAGACATGCCTGTTAGGCTAATTGGTCTCTCTAAATTGCCCTTAGGTGTGTGAATGAGTGTGTGCATGGTTGTTTGTGTGTTGCCCTGCGATGGACTGGCGACCTGTCCAGGGTGTATCCCGCCTCTCGCCCATAGACTGCTGGAGATAGGCACCAGCTTCCCCGCCACCCACTATGGAATAAGCGGTAGAAAATGACTGACTGACATTTTAGAAATAGTTTTTAATGCCTGTAACAATTGTTACAATAAATAAAAACATTGGTCATACTGATTAACAAAAAACATTAGTTTGCTGAGACTTTTTGTGTTAACATTATGCTTTTGTTTACCATTTATAGAAATAAATGTATATGCTTTTTGAGGATGATTCGTCAGTGATACATTTTCTTGCTGGTCATTTTTTTGGGATTGGTTTATAATTTTTGGATTGTATTAGTTTTGGAAAGATTACATAAATAAGATGCAAAACTCCACCCTGCAAGCAGCCCAGATTGCATCCTCCAGCCTTTTATGTTCAAGGGCCATGTTGTCTAATCAGACCTCGCTAAGGTAAATGGCAAACAGGATTTATATTTCGTCAAACACAATAACACCTTATGGGTGATATAACAGGGTAAATTATTATGTTAAAAGCATATATTTGAGTCAGCTTAATACCCTTTTTTGAAAATGAACAGTCCTATTGCGATTTCTCTGTTGATTGCCTGCAGGTTAATGAACATGGACATGAACCTGTTCCTGGAACAATGTAAACAGATAGTTTAGGAATGCTGTTTCTGTTCTTTTCTAACGCCTTTTTGTAAAACAACAGAGAAACTCAACACCACACCGTAGATGACTGAAAGCAGTATGGCACCAGCAGGCTTCGGCGGTGACAAAAACAGGACCACAGAATCACTCAACTGAAACTCGGAAAGAAGACACTGAGCCAGTAGCACCCAGAGCCTGGCAGGGATGGGTATTAACAACATCAAATGCGATCATTTGCTAAAAGGATATGAGCTGATAGGCTCTCACGGTAAAGATGGAGGGTTTTTCCTGAAACACAATATTAGCAATATGACCCAGATTTAAGCAGATTTAGCTTTGTTTTCTGCCTGCGGGTGCTTGTGTGTCACCACTAACTGATATTATGCAAGCAGGAGATCTATAACCATTGTAAGGCTTTCAGTAACTCAACTGTACTGACAATGGAGCAATGTCAAAATGTAAAGTTTATAGTCATTGGTTTATATGATGTTGCCATTGTAAGAAATTGCTGTATTTGCTGTGAATTGAGATACGCCTCAATTTGGACAAATTTTACACACTGCAGAACATATAGATTGATAAATATATCTTTCTGAGAAATAAATGGGAACCAGACATTACATAAAAACCTAAATGACCACAAAAACAAAGTGCTGTCCAAAAAATATTAATTTCCCTCAGAAATGTGTAAATTGAACCATTTCGGTATTTTCTGTCATTTATAATTATACACTGTTTAAAGAAGAAACCAAAAAACATTAACAAATTGATGTATTTATACAAAAAAACTCAAAAAAGTTTTTGTTAGATGCATGTTACATGAGTCTTATGTATCAAGGGCCAAATGTAGCAGAATCTATAACATAATTGGTTACATAAATATTTCTACACATGATAGTTTAAGTAAAACTGTGATAAATATATTAAATAAATAAAAAAGTATTAAAAATAACATAAATCTCTGTTAAAGACAAAACTAAAAACTAAATATATAAACAGGAACATTATACTTGAATTAACTGTGTTAAACATAACATTTTCATACATTTTGAATAAATGTCTTTATTAATTTATTGAAACATTTAAATAATATTAGAGAATTTATTTGTAGTTAATGCTTATTACTTCATATTTTCAATTACATTTAAAATATCAATATTTATATATATTTCAAATATATATAAGTATTTATTTAATGTCTTATTTATTTACTGAATCGTTGTGGCTCTATAATGGAAGACGTTTAGAAAGTGTGGTGTTTTCTGCCCTCTAGTGGCTGCGTGCTGTAAAGTTTCTTGTGCATCTGTGCCTTGGCTAAATCAGCAGAAAGTCGCCTGGCCATACGATCTGTTGTCCTTTTCATGATGCGGGCGACCTCAATTGCCTGGTCCAAAGTCCTGTTCATGTCTTCCTGCTGAAAAACACACAGAACCTCTTAGATAAGATTAATTATAATACACTGTAAAATGTAAGGCGGACTTGTGTGAGCTTCAGACCTTTTTGCCTCTGCTTCTGCTGGTACCCCGGAGAGGAACAGAGACTGAGGATGGTGTCTCCTGAAAATAAACGTTGCTGGGCAGGAGTGCGGTGTCTGACTGAGTGGAGCGCTTTCTGTGACAGGGTGAGGACTGCAGCTGAGGTTCTCTCACTTTATAGCTGCATTATTGGGCAGAGATTACAGAGATTAATGGGTTATTTAAGGTTCACACAAATAAAAATTTAAAATTTCTAAAATTTTACTAGCAGCTTTTCAAATAATATAGACATCCGAGTAGAAAACTTTTAGCTTAATTTAGTTCTGTCATCTGTATGTTGCCCAAACTGTCAAGCAACATGACACTTAAGCTGGCTTTGCATCTGGATAAACCTAGATCTAGATCTGTTTCAAAATCAGTGTCCTCTGTGGTGGTTAATGCACGAATGCCACCCTGCATGAATCACTCCTTGAAGACCCAGAATATATTGGGTACGTAAAGAGATTTTTACTACGTATCTGAAAAAAAGGATTCCCATTTTTTTGTTTTTACGAATAAGCTGAACAAATCAAATTCGTGTTTCAAAAAAATCTGTTATTATGTAGAATAATTTAGTCCAGGTTTGACCAGTCTCTACATTGAGATAATAGAATGAAATAGAATAAAAGTTTCATAAATCGCAGTCTATGTTCAGTGTAGATTTTGAATTAGAGATAATTAATGTCCAGATTCCTTAAAACAGCCAATAAATTTAGCACCGAACAGAAATCTGGACCCAGATAAAAACTTCTGTGTCATTGGCCAGTCATGTTGTATGGTCATATTTTCAGCACAATAAGCAAGAAAAACCCAGTTGGGGTCCAAGTTTCTTTCCCTCCCAAGTGCTCATGTCCTCCCCTGACATAAATGGCACCCTGGGTGGTCACCCTCGTGGCCCATATCAAAAACTGTCTGTAAAACCTCTGCTTTGTTCAAAGTTTAAAAAAAATGTAGAGTAAAAGGTTTGTTTGCAATCTAAACCAGACCTAGTTTAAGAGAAACATGTCCTTGGCATAAAGAGTAGTGAAGCGTCCCATTTTTGATCTTTGTGTGCTTGTGCATTCACTGTTGGGTTCTTTCAGTATATTACAACTTCCCCCTGATTAATGTGTGGAAAAACCTTGAAGTTTTTCCGAGTTGAAAACACAAATAGTTGGACAAATAGATCCAAAATTTTCTGTGGGAATAAGTAAGAAACTCTGAACATTTAAACATTTTTCCACACTCAAGTTATTTTTTCCATACATATCCAGGCTTGAAAAACTGGTTAAAATCAAATCCCAAACATCTGAAGACCTTTCACCACTGCAGGAACCCACATTCCCCTCCAACAGAATCCGGTGTGAAGCTGGTGATAAGATCTGTTTTCTGGCAGATATTGTTTGAAAGTTTTGGCTGAGCCATATTTACCTGGCTGGCAGGCTGCAGGAGGACCCGTAGTTGACCTGAAGGAGGGGCTTCTGGAGAGAGGGAGACCACCTCTCGATATTAAAACTCTTGATGGCTGCCCATTACAGAAACAAAAGATGTACCACAAGATGCTAATAAATGATAGAAGTGTACAAGTACACTGTAAGACTTACAATATTACATTACAGATCGTCAGTCTCTCTGTTAGAGTTCGGATTAGGGTTAACATGTATAAATTCACTCCTTAAACTTTTTATTATCGTTTGGTTTTATGAACGTTTTTTTTATTGTCTTTCTTCTGAATTATGGATAAATTATATAGACAAAACTGAAATGATTTCCCCACAAATACTGAAAATAAAATCTAAACATGGTCAACCTGTTAGAAGCCTGCTCACCTTGTGGCCTTTGCTTCGCATGGTGCTTATCCTGTCCTTTCATGCTAGAGATTCCCATCCTACCTACATTAGCAGGGCGATGAGTTTAATCTCTTTGGACATAAAAACAAATGGCAGAATGCACTCTGCAGTGAATTTGGCTTCAACCTCTGTTTGATGGTGTGGTGTGCTGAAGTTTGTTTCGAAGCTCAGACGTCAAACATTCACTTCCCACGGTGAAAGGCGACATGATCTCAGAGCAGGTTCCACCGCCGCTGTCTGTGCTCATAAACAAAAAGCCAAAGCTTTTTGAAATATTTTACAATCAAAAATCAATTTTCATACACCAGATGGCCAAAAACATAATGAAGTGCATGATTTTGACATCAGAATGTCACAATTTAATTATAAAATATTAAGTGTGATTACAGAGAAACCAGGCTTTTTGCATGTGCTCCAAATGGTAACCATTTGGAGCACATGATTATTAGATATTTTGAGGTGAATGTTAAGAGGTGAAAAAAGAAAAAGAATAAACATAAAATGCTGGTAGACTACCTTTGCTTTTGCTTCGTTCCATGTCTGAGGAAGTCCAGTCCTCTACCCTCAATAGACTGGTCCTGAGGTTGCTCCTGCCTCTGCTGCTTGACTTCCCTAAACTAGAGGTAACAACAAAGATCCAATCAGAGAAACATAAAAGGACGTTACAGGAAGTGCAGGGGATGGTTTAGTCATGTAAAGTCACAGAAATGCATCCTAACAATCCCTGTACTTGTATTTATTTATCGAAAGCAAGATTTAGGACTCACTTTTTTGAAGCTGGTGTTTGGTGAGTTCGGATTTTAGACATGAGATCTGAATCTTCTTGTCTGTACCTTGAAGTGAGGTAGTCCATCCTCTGTGCTAAGTGGGGTAGCTGGACTAACCCCTGCTCCAGGTCCATCTTCAACTTTGACACCTCTGTCTGCAAAGCCAGTATGGCCTCGCTGGACACACACAGGAACAGAACAAAACACAACAGATTATATCTTTCTTTACGTCTTCCACCACAATCAGCTCCATGCAAACTGACCTGTTACAAGAACAGGAGTTCAGAGGGCTGCGTCTGTCTGTTACAGCATCCATGGTGGTGCTGAGGGTTGGCTCAGATATGTGGTTGTGGAGTGGGATAGGATGTATTTGGACGGTCCCTGTTTGGTGAGCGGTGAAGAGCGAAAAGTTTCAGTACTGATAATAAAAATTATGAAAAAAGTGAGCAGGGCTTTACTCACTCTGCAGCCTGACTGACGGTTCATTGGTGGTGCTCTCCACCCACAGCTTCACTGCAGCAGCTGCTTCTTCACAGTGCAGTGTTTGGATGGATGAGTGGGCGGCCACAGCAACTGTATGGATAGCCGTCTCCAGGTTGGAGCAGGAAGCTTCACTGTCTGGGTTACTTACATCTTCACACTCGGAGTGAACGCTGGAGAAGAAAACATGAGACTTCAGTTTCCCTTGTGATATGTGGACAGAAGCTGGAAAACAATCCAGAAATGGTTTTCCTGACCTTCCTGTGAGGACATTTGGTTGAAATGTTGTAGTGGCTGACTGATTCAGATAGGAGCTTCCAAATCCACTGTCTGTCTCTGAACCCAGTATCCTCTGCAACTCAAAAACAAAGCAATTAATAAAGAATGTCTTGGTGTGTATTGTGTAGTTCCATCCAGATGTTTATACTAACCATCAGCATGAGTTCCTTATTAATTTGGGGTTTTAATGTTATGCTGGATTTGAACAGTTCTTTTGCCAGGATGAGACCTCCACCCTCCACCCTCCACCCTCCACACACCCCTCCCCCTACTAATATTTGGTTATACTCACTTAACAGGTCACAGAGAAACCTCATGTCTGTTTGACTACATTTCTTATCAGGATGAGCAGACAACATTTGAATATTATATAATATAATATATTATAATAATATATATACTGGTGCAGACCCAGCTATTAAACACAGTCCACCCATTTTCGATAGGTTTCAGGTAGGGGCCTTTCCAGAAACTTAATGTTAGCCTGCTTCATCCATTCCAAAACCAGTGTTACAGTATATATTTTATTGTCCTGTTTGAGGACCCTCAGATAAAAGGACACTGATCCTTTCGCAGGAACCCAGGAACTACCGAGACTTAAGCCCATAAACTGGAAGATGCTGAAGCAGCAGTGTCACTGTCCACAGTGAAGTGAGTTTAACATCAACATGGACTCACATGCACAAGCAAAATACCTTCTGGAGTAAAGGTTTATAATAGGAGAGGACAAAGACAGATGTCTGGCAAAAATGACAAAAAGTATGTCAAAATTAGACTAAGCTTTCCATTAAAGAACATTGTAACCACTGAAAAGCATGGTGGTGGTAGCATCATACTGCTTCACTCCCAGTAGTACCGATAAATCATGCGAAGTGGGTGAATTAAGATGGAAGCCCACCTCCAAGTTCTTTAATTTGACCTTAATTCAACAGCTGGACCAAGTTTCACCAGCTCTAGTCTTCAAGAGCTGGTGTTCGTCATGTTATAGATGTCCCTCTGGTTCAATAAACCTAATTCCTAAAAAAAAAAAAGAATTAATCCCAGAGCTCCACAGTTGGAATTTGGACACAATTGTGTGTTTAAAGATGACGACCCAAAGGCAAACCGAACTGGTTTCAGGATGAACAAAGCCGACGAACAAAACTTCTGGAATGACCTCAACATCAACCCTGTTGATAATTTATGGGTTGTGCCGAGTCATTTAAAATAATAATTAAAGAACATTTTCAAGATATTAATGGGGGTGTGTGCATGTATTTAAATATGTGCGTATTGTTTTGACCCTGTGTGGGTTTGAGAAAATCCACATTAAATCTAAGCTTGTGCAGCCAATTGTTAGTTTTTTGCTGCATCACCATTCCACCCTGAATAAAGAAGAGCTCCATGTACCTTTAAAAGATCAAAATCAGTAAGACATTAGGGCTGATGATGTGTGTATGTAAATTTCTGACAGCAATGTTCATGCAGCTGTACCTGAAACAACCACAGATCAGACATAGAGATTATCTAGAAGAGACTCAGTGTTCATCTACGACCAACCTGTGACACAGATGAGGTGTTGACTACAGGCTCTGAGATGCTGTGGGTGTCTCTGGGAGGATGAGAAGAACAGGAGACCTCCACTGCCAGACTCACACAATCATCCAGATCACATTCACTGCTTGTATTCAGGGCAACGCTGCAACAATAAGTGACACATTTAGAAACAAAATGTGAGTAAAAGGTTGGGCATGGGGAAAACTGATGTTAAAACAAGTGGACTTTAGCAGATTGAATGCAAAATATAAGTGCTTGGAGAAACCAAAACATGTCCTCACCTACACAGAAATCAGCTCTCTAATTGGCCACACTTAGCAGTATATACCTATCAGTGGTCCACTGCCCCTGTTTTGATGGTGATCTGGTTCCACTCGGGTAAGCTAAAGGGCCCCAGTGGGCTGTCCCTTCGGATAATCCTGAGGTCGTCTCCTGCTCGTCTTCTGCCGTCGGACAGTGCGGTCCTTCTGCTGAGCCCAGCAGGTCGCTGAAACAGGACGGAGAAGACAACCTGCACACACACAGATACAAACAGTCAGTTCCATCCGCACAGAGGAACCTGAAACCAGCACCGCACCTGAAACCCAATCTCCCTGAAGGGAGGCTGAGAACGTGCCTTTTATATGAGAACAAACACACACTGAAGCACCACTCAGAGCATCAGTAGATAGAAACAAAATGATTTTTTGACATATACTGTACTGAACTACGTTACTCTTGTTCAATCCCAGAACACTTAATTAAAAAAATATTATTTCAAAAAGTATTTAAAGAAAAAAACATTTAGAGAATCTAATTTGAATTGAAAATATATACTACTATAATAAAGAAAATGAATTGTTCATACTGTGAATTGTTGAAGGGTTGCCCGACAGTTTCATTTAAAGGGCCAGCAGTTCTGAGCTCAGAGCTTGGGTTTAATCCACCATTGACAATGACCTCACTGGCGTCAGCTTCTCCTTCTTTATCTTCCTCCCTCGGCCCATCCTCTTTACAATTCCCAGTGATAAAACCTGCAAGGTTCCCCTGCAACACAAAACCCAGTTAAATGCTGTATTTTCAGGATTAATAAAAATATTCCGATCTGTTTAAAATGATAATATTAAATCATCTAATTTCATCTAGAGCATTTGTTAACAGTTTTAGATAGAAAGCTTTATATCAGCTTCTTTTTGACAACAGTCTTGTTTAGTAAATAGTATGAAACAAATATTTTATAATTTCAATAATCTGATGGAATTCCTTAAAATCCACAGATCAAAACTCAAAAGCAAGGTTTTCCTTATATGCTGCAGAAGTCTGACAAATGGAAATCATCATTTAATTAATTGTTAGGTTCCTTTCTGCTGCAAATCAATTGCTTTTTAAACAATAAATCCTTAGATTGTAATTGAGACAGAGCGAAGTTATGATGAAGACCTGTCCAGCACCTGGCCTATATAGTTGTCAGATTAAAGTAATACTTTTTTAGCTAGGGATCAAATGATCTGATCCAATACTTGGGATAAAATCAGGTTCCTGATCCAAGCTCTTGTAAATGACTGGTGTCAAAATCCATGACTAATTTTAATGCAGTGGGTGTACTGTCTGTCAGCCATACTCATAGTTAGCCACAGAGCCGAGCACATTATTTAGGCATTCTAATCCATCTGTGTTTTTCCTAACAATATATGTGTTTTTGTCACCCATTACCACCATGTTCACAGTGAGAGAAAGAGACTGTATTGGCTGCTACAGTGTCCTGTCTGCACCATGCGACCTGCTATGTGTGCTATGTTTGGATATCCCCAGATAGCAATCCAGGTGAGGATAGAGCTACGTCACTCTGAGCACAATTCCATTAATTTGAAATTTTTGAAGCTCATCGCAAAGTGCAATGTTTACAAAGCAGAAGGGCAACTCTTTCAGGATGTTTTGTCTGCAGGCGATTGACCCACATCACTAAAAGCTGAATGATCAACGAGCCATATCCAAACAGAGATCAAACATGCTAGCACTTCAATGTGGTGCATACAGAGCAGATGAAATGCACTGGGTTGTTTTACCACATTTTTCAAAGCAAATACATGACAATGATTTGCAGCGGTGACTAATGGACAGTGACAGTGGGATTGGAGACACAAATAAGACACGCCTATCAGACACGCAAACATACATGGGTCACTATGTATGTTGTTATCCAGAGTAATGTGGAGTTTGTGTAAATTCATAAAAAAAGATGTTTGGTATTCTGTGCACCGTTAGTTTACATGTAGCTCCCAGTGTTCTGAACACAAATACATAATTTAGCATCTCGAAGGGAATTCTGTGTGTGAGTTTGTTACCTCAAGCAGGGAAGGTGAAGGTGGAGGTGAACTTGTGTGAAAGGTAAGTGAGCTGGGCTTCATGTTCTGCAAAATCGCGATAGAGGTGGGAGCGGAGGACGAGTGGGGGGGGGAAATCTGTTCATACGTGTTTCTGTCAATGACCTCCTTTATGTCCTCTAGGTGCATCCCTATCCTGAATATGTCTCCCTCTACTAGTCTGCAAACGGAACAACACATGCATAGAAAATGTACTGTTTATACAGACATTAATCTGACTGATTTGATCAATTACAACAATAGGATCTACTGAACCTGTCTGGGTCAAAGTTGCCGGTGTTCCTAGATAGACATATGTAGTTCTGCATCTCCAGAGCTCTGTGCTCTTCTTTCTGATTGATGTACTTCCTTTTAAGCTCATCCTGAGCCTCCATCATGCTCCTCAGAATCTGTCAAAATACATTTTTTTATTCAATCACATTAAAAAAGAAAAAAAGATACAAATTCCTTCAAGATAAAATATAAAATATCCCTAAATAAAGATAGTTTTTGAGGATGCAAAGAGCCTTTACCATTTGATCCTCAGCTGTGCTTACAGCCATACTAGTAACATTACATTTGAATTCCTCAACCTGAAAAAAGGAGGCCTGTTAAAAGTTTTGCTTGAAGGTAAGCATGTAACACAGTATGAGGAACCACATTCAAACTCGCAGTACCTTCTGCATGAACTGGACCACGATCTCTCTCAGCTCAGCAGTCATTCTCTCACCATCACTAAGATTATCTTCATTCCAGTTTGATAAAACTCTGGTTGCTTCCTTGACTATATGGTACTGAGTTGATTCGCCTTCTTTTTCAACAAAGCTTTCTGCAAAAACACAGAATTGATAAACACCAAAAAAAGGTTAGATTTAACACCTACAGTGCCATGCAAAAGTATTTATATCTTTGGACATTTTGTGCTGCTACAACCACAGAGTTCAATGTATTTTTATTCAGATTTTGTGTGGTAGAAATGTATCGCATAGAGTGGAAGTAATATGATACCTAGGTTTTAAACCTTTTAACACACTGGATACAGAGTGTGTAAAAAGTTTGTTAAAATGTGCATATGTATTCAGTCCCCTTTATTCTGACACCCCCTTAATAAAATCCACTGCAGCTGTTCTGTGAAGGCTTCAGTTGTTTGGTAAAGAACATTATGAACAAACCAGCATGATGAAGACCAAGGTACACAACAGACAGGTCAGTTATAAAGCCATGGAGAAGTTTAAAGACTAGTTAGGTTAAAAACAGTATCCCAAAGAGTAACAATGTGAGGTTTAGCGACTGGATTACTGTACAGATGACAACAGAAGTACAGAACGATCAGCGCTAAAAATGGTCTATCTTCATGGAACCAAACATGCACCTTAGCACCACTTTGAACACACCTAAAACTCCACGTACTGAAATACCCCAGACTTTATAACCCATGGTCTCTTCCGTGTCAGGATCCCAGGAGATTTGGTCAACTTTTACTAAACAGTGGACCTTATGTGCTCCAAGTAGCAATTATTTTCTCCTCACATGGAACTACCAAACCTCTGAATGAAGAGCAATTATGAAGGAAAAACAAAAGGCTACATGCTAATAATTAAGATATTCAAAAATGAATTAAAGTGTCTTCTGCAAATCTATGCCCTAAATTGCAGTGCCAGTGCTTTTAGTAAAGTGCAAAGGTGCTCATAAAGCGCTGTACAAAATATTAATATACATCCATCCATTCATTTTCTATACCCGTTTCTTCCGTACAGGGTTGCGGGGAGCTGGGGCCTTTCTCCAGCAGGCACAGTGAGAACCCACACATGCACGGGGGAGAACCTGCAAACTCCATGCAGAAAGACCCCTGGCCGGGAGTCGAACCCAGGACCTTCATGCAACAGTGCTACCAACTGTGCCACTGTGCAGCCCATCAATACTGTTAAATCTAGCCATGTAGGGGACGCAGCAAACATGGGAAATAAGATGTGCTGGTCAGATGAGACCACAAAATAACCATTTGGACCTCAATGCTGTACGGCAAAAACACTAACCCCATATCACCACGATACACCACCATTTATCATCATTCTCATGGTGAAAAATGGTGGTGGAAGCATCATGTTTTGGGGATGCTTTTCATCAGCAGGGACTGGGATGTTGGTCAGAGTTGATGGAAACCCAGATGAAGCTGAATACAAGGAATCTTGGAAGAAAACCTTTTAAAGGCTGCAAAAGACTTGAAGACTTGGGTAGAGGCTGATCTTATAAAACACAGGTCTCCAACTGTCCTGCGACTTTTAGATACACACCAGAGTCAAATGGCCTGGTTTACCATCTCAGCTTGTCGCCGACGTCTGCAGAGGCCTGGTAATAAGGCCATTTATTTGATTCAGGTGAAGTAGAACAGGGATGCATCTAAAAGTTGCAGGAATGTAACTCTGGAGGACTGGAGTTGGAGAATGCTGTTCAAGAAAGACAACACACAGCCAGAGCTACAATAGAATGGCATAGATCAAGGCATATTTGTGTGTTGCAATGGCCCAGTTATAGTTCAGGCATAAATCCAATTAAGAATCTGTGGCAAGATTTAAGCTATTTTTAAAAGAAGAAAGGACAAATATTTTTGTCTATACATGTGCAAAGCTTGAAAAGACATACCTAAAACACTTACATCTATAATTTCATTCAAATGTTGACTGGGTCAAAGACTTAAGGACCCAATCTTTTTCAATTTATTTGAATAAAGAAAATGTGTTAATACTGTAATCTGAACTCACAAGACTCCAATCATTAGTATAATGTCCAGCCCTGACCTGCTACAGTTTCAGTGGTCTGACAGACCCATACCTGACAGGGAAAGAGGAGAAATCAAGTGTTTGGGATGAGTCGCTTCAGCAATCTCCAGCTGCTTCTCAGCATCATCTGAGGGTGGATGAGTCTGTGAAATAGAACCATGAATTAGTGTTTTAAATTAAAAAGTATTATAATTTGCACAGATTTTTAACAATTCAGTGTTTTCTTACTGATACATTTGGTTCTGGTTTCATTTGGTCCATTAAGTTCTCTGACTCTGCATACCTGGTCAGTAATTTGTCATATTCAGTCTAGAAAATAACAAATAATTAGTTTGATAGACTGCCCATAAGCTCTACTGTGTCCTTATTATGAAGATGAATGCTACCTTCAGTTGATGCACCAGTGCTGTTGGAGTCTGGTTTTCAATGTCTTTGAAGACGTAGGGTGTCTCTGATGGCGGGATTGAGTCCTCCAGGACTCTGCTGATCACCTCTAACATACCCGGAGAAGACTGGGCTCTGTGAATGGTGTTAGGGCTTTGGAGAACTGGTCTCACAGGTCCATTTGGAGCTTTAGGGATTTTTACTTTTGGGGCCACCTTGGAGAAATCTGGGAGAGGGTAATGAACTTGTCCCTGGCCATATTTCATCTCACTGAAGGATCTAGTGCGAATGAGTGGGACTCTCTGATTCTGATCATGATCTTTTGTCTTGTTTTGCTCAGTGTCATCTGCTAGGTTATTCCCTTTGATATGGTTTAAACTTGCAGACCTGGACATGTTTTTCTCAGTTATATCTGAAGAGAAATCATCAATTTTATTTTCAGTTTTTTCTTCTAAGCTTTCAATCTTGGATGCATTATGACTCCTTTCTTGGGTGCTATTAGTTTTGATGCTGTAATTTGCTGGTGCTTCGGTTGTTGGAGCCAAGCTGAAAACAGAGTCGTCCACGCTTTCCAGCAGCGACACCTCCGGCAAGGTCTCTGCCTCAATCAGCCTTTCCGTTCTGAGCAACTCCTCCCGAGAGAAGTGTCGCAGTAACAAGTGGGTAATGTTTGTAGGAACGGAGCATGGGGGAGCTACCTCAGTTTGCTTGATCACTTCAAAAGACTCGTCAGGTTTGGTGTTGGTATTCTGATCCTTCTCAGGAAGATCAGGAGGATCTGGACTTCCATGAACAGTGTCTGCTCCATCAGAGTTTCCAGTAGAGCTAGATGTTTGGTTGAAGTACTGACTTCCGATGTCATTATCATAAGGCAGGTCTTCCTGATCCTCATCACTGGTGTTTTGTCCTGGGTCCTCAAACCCCTGCTTGAAGGACAGCTCATCATGCATGGTGTTAGGTCTTTGGGCTGACAGATGCAAGGTAATGCTTTTACTTATGTTTTTGACAACATTGACATTATTACTGCTGACAACACTGTTCTCTGAGGAGGAGTCATCTAATGCTGACAGCTCTGCACTCCCTGCAAATGAAAACACCGACATGACATTACAACCTAATTAGAATGAAAATAACAGCATCGTGTGACTTGTGAAAACAATTTAATTCAATTCAGTTCAATTCAGTTTATTTATATAGCGCCAATTCACAACACATGTTGTCTCAAGGCACTTCACAAAAGTCAGGTACATACATTCCAACTAGTCCTAATCATTGAACAATGCAGTCAGATTCAGTTATTATTAAAATTTGGAAAAAAAATTTTTTTCTGTCAAAGGAAACCCGCAGATTCACCCAGTCAGTGATTGCAGCATTCACTCCCCTGGATGAGCATGTAGAGACAGTGGACAGTCACTGGCGTTGACTTGGCAGCAATCCCTCATACTGTTTCATGCATGTAGCGACAGTGGAGAGGAAAAAACCCCTCTTAACAGGAAGAAACCTCCAGCAGAACCAGGCTCAGTGTGAGGGGCCCCATCTGCCACGACCGACGGGGGATTTGAGAGAACAGAGCAGAGACACAAAAAAACAAAGAAGCACTGATCTGGGAGTACTTTCTATGGAAAAAAGTAATTGTTAATGGATGTAGCTCCTTTAGTCGTTTCACCTAGAAAAAAAGAACAAAAAACTCTGAGCCAGTTTTCAAGGTTAGAGTCTGAAAGAGAGCACATAGAGTTAGTTACAGTAAAGCTCAGTCAATCGCCTGTCTAGGAGAGAGGGAAAAGGGGTAAACACTGAAAGACAGGGCAATGTGGATCATCGGTAGAGGGTGAGCATTAAGTTGTTGCCCGCAGAAGCTCGGAAGATGCCCCCCTCCGAAAGGGGGACAGGGAGACACAGAGTCAGGCCAGGTGTAGCTTCTAGGAAGAGAAATAGAGAGAACAAAGTTAAAAAGCTGAAATAACAGCAAATAATGCAAAATTGGAGAGTAGTGTGAGAATGTAGCGAAGAGGGTGAAAGGGGTCATTATGTCCTCCAGCAACCCAAAGCCTATAGCAGCATAACTACACAGAAAGTTTCAGTTCAGATTATTTAGTTAGACGGCGCTTATTTACAACAATGTCGTCTCAAGGCACCCCACAAAGGGTCCCACTGATGGTCATTGTTATACTAAAAACCACAAGGATTGGGAATTTACTCTAGAGGCAATACATTTATGCCTTGCACAAATGTTCATACCGCTTGAACTTTTCTACATGTTACAAGAACAAACTTATTTTTATATTTTATTGGAATTTTCTGTGATAGAAGGCAAGCTTGTACATAATTGTGAAATGAAAGGAACAAGTCGCATAATTGTAAAAAAAAAGTCAAAAAATACATAAAGTATACCAAGCTAAAATCCAGCGCAAGCATTTGCCAACAGAAGTCAGCTAGATAGCAAACAGTCTCCCTGTGTAATTTGATCTCTGAAAAAATGCAGGTATTCTTCTCCAGAAGAAGTGTTGTTTGCAAATTTTTTTGTGTGGAGGAAAACCAACACCCCACACCACCCTGAACACACCATCCCCACAGTGAAACATAGTGGTGACTGCATCATTCTGCAGAGAGGCCTTTCTTCAGCAGGGAAGACGGTCAGTGTTCATAGGAAGATGAATGCTTTTATACACTGAAGTTTTTATATAAATTTTTTTAAAGAAAGGCATACTGAAAATTATTGAAACGGTTCTCAATAATTAATGGAAAAATCTACATCCTTATAATTACTGACCAGCTTTTTTTCATGTTTCCTCTGGTATTTTAATAATTTATCTTTGATAATGAGCTCCAAGTCTTTGAAGTTGGACGGTCTCTCTGCCATCACCCTAATCTTTAGCTCCCTCCACATATTCTCCATCAGATTCAAGTCAGGACTGTACCACCCCAAAATGTTAATATTATTTTCGGTCAGAAGAAACATGTTGATAAAATTAAAAGATTACTTTAAATCTAAATCTGCTAGCAGTATGAATACATTCTGGCTTAACTCTATAGGCCAGGGTTCTGCAATCAGGTGGCTCTTTGGACCTTCCACAACGGCTCTTAATAACTTTGGCTAAAATGGACTAAAACAAACTGTTTTTAAATAAAGACATAGTAAAGAATGTAGATTTGCAGTTTTTTAGTTGAAATTGAATAATTTCCAGAACAGATTAAAAGCACCAGTAATGTTTTTTTGATCTATTTTCTCGTTATTTTGCTGAAATCTGCTTTTTTTTACAAATATCAGCATCCCACAGAAGAAAATGTGTTCATCCTCGTTTTGCAAAAGTTTTATGTTTTTTATGTCTTTATTTTATGTTTGTCTTTATTTTAAAACCTAAAAATAGAAAAAATGGTGGCCCTTTAAAAATGACAACAAATTTCCTATAGCATATATTAATCATTAATTAAAAGTTATCCTTTTCCAAAAGGTCATGTAACATTTGTGGCTCTAAACAAGTTTTATTAAGCTGGACAAAGGGCAAAATGGTAAAGGTTACAGACCCCTATTGAAGGTCAATGCAGGAAGAAAAATGGTTTGATATGAGACTGGGGCAGATGTTTACCGCAAGGCGACACACTCCAAAGATTCAGCTAGAGCTGCACTGGTTTAGATCAAAGCTTATTCATGTTTCACAATGGCCCAGTCAAATCCCAGACCCAAATCAAATTGAAAATCTGTGGCAGGACAAAATAGATTTTCTATAGACAAGTAAAACTGAAACATAGCCGAACAGACTTGCAGCTGTATGTGCACTAAAAGATGGTTCTACAAAGCACTGACTGAAGGGGTCTGTGTATAATTGCACACCACACTTTTCAGAATTTTATTTGAAAAAATTAAAAACTATGTATCATTTTCCTTCCACTTCACAATTATATGCTACTATGTGTTGCTATATCACTTTAAACCTGAGCAAAATACATTAAAGTCTGTGGCTGTTATGTGGAAAAATGTGAAAAGTCAAGGCACTGGATATTTGTCAAACTACATGCATCCAAAACGATGGATAAAGAGTTATGGATCGAATGGCAGCAATGAGATTTTACTCATCTCAGCTTTATTTCTCAGCAAAGTAGAAACTGGATAAACTAATAGTTGACTTACCACTGAGATGAATGCTTGCGTCTGAGACAGCTGATTCTGCTTGGGACAGATGTAAAGCTAAAGAACTCTCCAGATCACTCAGGTGGAGACTTTCATCCTCACTGAGCTCAACTAAGATGCTCTGCTGTATGCACCTCTCCCACAGCACAGTGAGTCTGCCCTCCTCCTGGACATCCTCATCCAAGTCCTCAGAACCCCCCTCCATCAAGCTTTTCTCTGTAATGAAAAGAAATGTGACTCCACTTCTTCTCACCTGTGTTTTGAACAGGAAAAAGGAGATAGGCATCCAACATCTGCTCATCCCTTAGCAACACAAGCAGTGAACTGACAACATTGGATCAAAATGACTTAAGGGCATCAATTATTTAAAAGACAACATGTAGCGATGTGTGGCTTGGATGTAATAAATTATTGAATAAATGCATAGAAATACTTAAAAACGACTTTATTACTGTTATTTAATATTATTCCATGATTTTTGGCCCATTGCATTGACATTCATGTTATGAGCTGCTTTGAACATCCTCCCTCCAAGCCCAGACCTCCTCTTTACATATTATTGAACCATTCCATCGATAACGCAACATCATTTGTCCTCCATCCAGACCCCACTTATCTTCAACGACACAGATCGCATGTCTGAATGCTGTCCATAGATTTTAATTCAGCATTCAACACCTCAGCTTTATCACTTCCCTCTGCAACTTGCTGCTCCAGTTTATTTCTCATAAATGCCAGCACTAAAACATCCATCATCATCATCATCCAACATGAAAGACTCTCAGGCATGTGTACTTAGCACCCTACTCTTCACCCTGCAGACGTATGACAACTTAGACACAGCACATATCACCAGGTCAAGTATGTGGGGGACACAACCATTTTGGGTCTCATCCTCCACAAAACAAGATCTACAGAAAGGTGGGGAGCGTATTAGTTGGTGTAAGGATATCATTGTTCATCTCACTGCTCATTGATATTAAAAGAACGCACGCCCCAGTGAGCACCTTCTTCTATTTGCAGATGTAGAGAGGGTCAGTACTACTGACTCTGCAGTTCCACATTTCTGTGAGGACCTATCTTTGATGGACAACACCAACCAACTGATTAGAGTTCACCAGCTGCATCAATACATTGTATTGGAGCTGCACTGTACACAACAGGAAGACCCTGCGTCTTATAGTGAATGCAGCTAGGACGATAAGTGGATCTGCTCTAACTTTTACATCATTCAGTATATCTAAAAAATTAGCCCATATAAAAACTGACACAGTTTCTTCCTGTTCTCCCTCCTATTAGGCTTCTTGGGGAAGGTAGTGGAGTCTCGGGGCTGGTTCCAACATTTTTTATACACCAGGCTGGTTGATTGCCAAAATCTGTTAGTGCTCTTCGTTCACAATATATCGGGATGAGCACGCCCTGAACTCAACCTTCCCGCACCCTTAGCGATACCACCTTTTGTCTTGAATGCTTCCCATATGTGTTCTGTGTAAACCACATGGTTGGCTGTTTCTAAGCGATCTTAAAGTTTCGTGTTTAGAACAAGTTATTTTGTTTATACTGTACAAAATAGCCATAAGGCAAACTATCTTATATTTGATTGTTTTCCTAAATCCTATTCTATATAATGCATGCATGCCACATTTCCCTGTCTGTGTTTTTATTCGCTGATGTCTTTTTAATACTGTGGGCCTGAGGAAAGGCACCGGATTAGTCGGCCAGAACTAGGAATGGGCCAATATTACCCTGGTTACCTCTAAAAGGTAATTGACATTTAAAATGATGAAAAATCTGATTTTCTTTTCTTGTTAAATGCACCAAAATACATAAATATTAATTTTTTCTGTTAATAAACGCATCAACCAGCAGCATGCACTTTGATGCCCATTTTTTAAGTTTAGTAAAAATTACATAGAGGTTTGGAACACATACGTTCTTAATCTTCCTACTGGTATCAAAGAACCTGGAGCCCAATATTTCTGTTTTATGTATTATAACCCTTTAAAAAAAGAAAAATAAGCAGTAGAAATTTGAACTGGCAGGTCAGATCTCAAAGACAATTTGAGACTGGTATTGCTGAGGAAAAGCCTGATTGGTGCATGATTGTATTCATTCTACTTAGTATCTTGTGCATGTGGCAGAACTTTACATTTTCAAAAGGTGTAAACATCATCCAGCGCTGCATGTCATAAATATTGGTTGCTTTACTGATTTACCATATCTAATGGCCAGTAATCTTCAAAAATGCTAACTTAGACACTGCTTCCCACTTAAATACTACTGGATCTACATCTGAAAAAAAGGCCAAACTTGATCAGTGCTCTCTGGACAAGAAAACCTTCATTTTGTATTCCTTACATATTTTTGACATGGACGACAAATTCTTGTTAACTGGCGATTTATCTGTCAGTAAACATACTTTTTACTTAATAAAATAAAAATAAAAAATAGTTAAGGAAAGCAGTATTTTAAGAGCACAACAAGTATATATTATGAACAGTGCGTTCCTAACTTGTTCTGTCTCAAAACAGTTGCTACACTCGACTCTGTCCAAATTTTCCCATCTGTTTCTGTTTTATGGTGGCGCTGGTCACTCACTGTGGTGATGAGCTGCTCCTTCTCCAACGTGACATTTGCTTTAGGTTGATCACAACCTGCTCCTGCTCCTAAAGCCTCCTACAGTGTCACTCCTTTCTTTCTGGTCATATGGACTCTCGGAAAGGTTGAATTTCTGTGGTATCATTAATAATGAAGTCCACAAAGCAGCGCCGACCGTCTGGACCAGAAGGTGCACAAGCTGCGTTGCTATTGGGAACGCTGGTGAAACTTTCTCTAACATTCTGCTGAGTTTTAGCCAACAGAATGGGTTTTGGACCGTTAACATTGTTACATTACCTATATAAATATCTTTGTTACCGTCTCCATTATAAACAGGACAATATTTGTTCACGAGCTGAAGCGAAAGGCGTGTTAAAACTGTCACTGACAGCTAAAATATTACCACACGTCATCTCTTTTCTATTCAAATCTATTGGTCCAATGACTGTTAATCAGGGCGTGGCTTTCTTTGAATTCCGCCTTCTGATTGGTTACCTCACGAAAGACGTAACACTATCAAAATACCCGCAATGATTTTTTTTAAAACCTCGAGTATAATCGAAGTTTTAGCAAAGTTATAGAATAATGGAGTAGTTAACTGCAATCGTTACAAATTGTCCTTTAAGATAAAGGTATTGAATCTTAAACGGGCGATGTTCTAATCTTGTGAGAAATTTAAAAAAAGAAGAGAAGTCACCATTGTTCGAGCTGGATCGGTTAACGTAAGTTTAGCGGCTAACAAGCTAACGGAGCTAACCTGTAGCTGCCGAGATTAATGAACTAACAGCACACCTGATGTTTACTATTTGCTTCTAAGTCAAACGCGCTTATTTAAGACGAATATGCATGAATGAAGCTGATATTGTTTTAGAGACATGTCTAAAACAAGATGGGTGCTTCTGTTAATGTAAAGTTTCAAAATAGGATTATGTTGTACCTGCTAAATAAATCGGTTAAAAACGTCACTTGGTATACCTACCTGCTTTAAAGAAAACAAGAAAAGGACTCCGCTGTTTTTCATTAAACAGGAGCACCAATTATAGTCCACATTATGTCATGCTTGTAACACAGTTATAGAAACATGCACACGGACAGACTATGACTTTCATCTGCCTATACTACACTCGTTAGACTGTAAGCAAGCTATGCAGGTAATCCTTGACTAAAAGCTTTATCAGACTTATATTATATAATAATGTTTAATTTAGTTTAATACCTCATTCCCATCTATTTTGGTTCTGATTGCTTTGTTACATTATAAGCATGGAAAGTTTAAATGCGTAGTACTTGAACTGTTTTAACTTACCAAATAATTTATTCAAGAAGTCTTTTGCAATTGCCGTTTTTCCACATACTTACATTGCGATGAATATTGTGGTTCACCTGCCTGGTTGTTGGTGGGCATTGTTTATTAAGGTCATATAACCACATCTAATTACAGTGGATTATTAAGACAATATAGTAAATTTACTTTTAACTGTCAGTGTGCAAGGCGTACCTTTGATGGTTACAAATTAATGCATGGTCAGCATGAAATGCCCCATGGGAGATGGCTTTTTCTCCTACCTAATAAAGTTTGGTGTAACACATCCAAGCACCATGACTAAGCAATTTGTGTTTGTTATTTTATATCTGCATGGCACTATTAAAAATAGAGGGGAAAAGTTAAAAATACTGATAAAAAAAAAACCTGAGGAGGTACGTGCTCATGGTCATCATATTTTTCCTTCCAGGCTTCCCAGATTTCCTGTCCCTGTGTGGAAGAATTACCGGTCAGTATCCCTGAACTAACCAAGTTATTTTGGTCTTTTGTTTTGATGCAGGCTTTGAGTGCCTCACAATGTAATAGTGGTGTACCCATATTTAGATTTAGTTGTCACAGGCAGTAGTAATTTTAGTGCTTTGTGGCCCAAAGAAAAGAGACCACAATGATCACAACTACCATGTTTTCCTCCTGTCTTTCCGTCCTGATCTCTCATAAGGCCATCGTTATTCGAGTCTTTTCTTTCTATGATCATTCACATGAGTAGGATTTGTCCTGGTTTAAGCAGAGTTAAAAGAACAGGGCAGAAACACACCCAGCTGGCACATAATTTCAGAAGAGTCTGGCTCATTCAATGGCACGTGGTTCAAATAATGTGTGGGAACATGTTCTGCAGAATCCACAAGTTCTAAGAATTAACTCATGTTATAACCTTACACATAACAGCACGAATAAAAGGACGACCAAATATATAATTTGGGTAATGTTCCAAATTTTATATTTTTAAACTTGGAAACAAATGTTGCATAGGTATAGGGATTTTGGTAGAATAATAGCTTGTTGGTGCACTCTATTAGGAGTCCAGGGTTTTTGTTAAACTTTAAATTGTCATCATAGTTCTGTTCATAGTGAGTGGAGTAAAGGGTGGCATTTCCATGAGGGAGCTAAAAATCTAATTCTGAAAGCAGCAACACCTGACTGAAATGAATCATAAACTCAAAACTCTTCCTTTTTTTTGTCAGCTGTTTACTTTATGATGTCACTGCAGGATTTATGGAATACTTTATTTATACTCTGGAACATTTAAGGCGTTAAATTCAAATTAAATCCAGGTGCTATCCACCAATGACTGAGAGTGTTGACTGTAAATTAATAATGCCCTTATGGGCAGGGTTGTATCCCCTGTCAATTTCAGCCTCTTTGCTACTTCAGTTTGTCTTTTTTATGCCCAAAATAAATAGTTTTAGCTGTTAATATAATAGAAATGGACTGGAGGCTCCAAAAGATTTGAGACCCCTAACATACCAGACCTAAATCCAACCGAAAATCTGTGAAAAATATGTAAAAATTGTTGTTTACTGATGCTTTCCACCCAGTATGACTGAGCTATTTTATAATAAAGGATAGGAAAAAAAATGTCTCCTGATGTGTAAAGCTGATAATGACATAGCCCATTGGTGTCCAAAGTCTGTCCTCAAATGCCAGTCTTCTGCATGTTTTAGATGTTGCATTGGTTCAACACACTTGAATCAAATGAATGGGTCAGTACCAGGCTCCCGCAGAACTGGATGTCGTGTTGAGGAGCCTGAAACAGCTTTGGTCATGCAGAAATACATTGAAAACACGCGGGACGTGAGTTGGACACCCATGATAACCCAGAGGTCTTGCTGCTGGAGTTGCAGTAAAAGGTGGTGCTATGAAGTATTGACTTGTGGGGACTGACTACAAATGCAGTACACACTTTTCAGATTTTTATTTATAAAAAAAAAAAAAAAAAAACCCTGTATAACTTTTTATTCCCTTCAAACTTATGCGGTACTTTGTGTTAGTCTATCACTTAAAATACTTTAAAGTTAGTGGTAACAGGAAGTTCCCTGGGTTTAATACTTTAGCAAACTACTGTAAGAGAAATATAATATTTTCTCTGTGTAGCAGTTTCTTAGTAATAAACCTGAAGATTTAAACCATTTAGTAAATCACTAGTCTGCGCTGTTTCTCGTTGTGTGTATGCAGAGGGGCGGGGCACTATGGTTTAAACTTGGGGAAGCGATTAATGGCGGCTTGTATGACCTCATGGAGAAATTAGGTAATGGCTGGCTTGGGTCTTTACTTCATGCTTTACTTCACGGATCTCGTCTAACCTCCTCTTCTCGTGTGGTGGATGGCTTTTTAGATTTGAATGTTTTCCTTTTTTTTTCCAGTTTCTGGCTTTCCGTCCAACAGGTTTCTTGATGCTCTTTTAAACATTTCTTCAGACATTTCTTGACACTGTATTGGCATTTTTTTCTCCCCTCTCTGCTTGCACACAGTACATCCTGGTACATTCACAGCTTTGTCACCTTGTTGCAACTTTAGAGCTCTCTCACACATACACTCACGCACTCCAAGCCTGGATGAACTGAGTCACTGTCTGAGACTGACAGCTCGGCCCCATCCTTCTTTTATCCCGCCCCGCTCTCTCCCTTCCTGACTGTCTGCCTGCCCCACTTGTGCACGCTGCTGTTTGGTTGGTGTTGCCATGGAAGCGCGTAGCCAGAAAGAGGCTTCACATCCAGCATCTTGTGTTCTCTTCACAGAGAGGCAGTGACGCAAAACACACAATATACGAAGGCGGCTGTGTGGACTCACTCTCAGGACTCTCCGGCTCTAACGCTCATGGGTTTACCTCTCCGAGTTTACACTTAGCAGATCGACAGTTGCAGATTTTGTCACACTTGGTGACTTTTTATGTGATTTTTACCTAACTTTGTTTGACCTGAGATTGTTTCCCCCCACCCCCCCTTTTTTTGTCTGACTTGTTTTATTTGTAATCGCAACCATTTTTTCGGGAACGAAATTGGGATTTTCCCTCATATTATGCACTTCAATGGATTCCGGTGGCTCAGTGGTTAGCATGCGAGCTGAGGAGCAGCCCTTTCATGTCCGCTACAGGTAGGAATTTTACGTCTCTTACCTAAAGTTCAGTCAGTGTTGGAAGTGGGAAGGGCTTTTTCAGCTTTTGTAGCTTCAAATGTTGCTGTGTGTAGAAAAGCCCTTTATAATCACAGATCTATCTTTTCACTTGTTGATGATGTGCTGCTGCTTGTAATGTAAGAATAGAAGCCAAAGTTGAATTTTAGCTTGGAAAACCTGTCTGCGACCTTGACACAAAACAGGTGAGCTTCTCAAACAAGGTATCTGCCAGCTGTCCCTGCAAACTCAGGTAAACTGCTCGCTGCAACAGCGTCCTGCACCTGCCTGGTGTAAATATTTAAAAAGACCTGAAAAATTCATCCCCGCTGGCTTTGTCTATGCCTACATATGTGTCCAATTTGTCTGGACAGGGGACGTCCATGCCTAGCCATCGTCGGGGGCGGGGGATGATTTCTCCAAACTGGCTGGATGGTTAACGTCAATGAATTGATTCCATTAGACCACAGCACAGAGCCTGGCAGGTCTAATCAGCCTACTTAGTGTTCTCCAGCTCTGTAATCTGTCAGGTGCATACTTCAGGGACGTAATCTCAGGTGACCAGGTCGTCAGGAGACAGAACATAAGGAGGAATACAGGCAGATAAGCTGAGAAAGTGCTGATTGAGCAACTTCCTCGCAGGCATGCATTGGAAGTTAATGCTGTGACAACATCCCTGGCGTCTCCTTGAACCGTTTCCTGGGCTCAGATATCTCTATGACGTCAAGCGGCTAATACGTTTGATCTTACCATTTATTTTTAACTTTTTTTAAATTAAAATGAGCAATAAAAATGGTTTTTAATCAAGTGTTTTTGATGAAGGCTGATTAGTAGATCCAGAGTAAAGACGACTGTCCATGCTTCCGAGAAAGACAAGGAACAACAGTCTGGAAGTGTTTCTTTTCTCCTGGAAAAACCTCAGTAGATGCCACTCAGGTGTTCCATGTGCCGCTGCTGTTGTTGCTGTAAGGCACGGAAAGCCGGCAGGTAGGCTGGTATTTACCACAGCTATAGAGTTTAATGGCATAATGTGTAAGGCTGGTTGCAAACAAAGGTGTTCTCCTCTAATTTAAGGTTTAAGACTGCTAAGCTGAGCTTTGACTTTTCAGGATATCATGTTTGCTTTTGTTGCCAAATTATAGCTTGGCTGCATGGTGAGACAAGCTACTGTGATTGGTGTTTTGCGTCAGTGTAGCACAACATTGCAGCTTGTATGTGAGGCATTACGTTGTGTGAGGATCCCAGTTCTTGGTGTGTTTTTTAGAGGTTTTTTAGATAACAACTGGGTGTGAAGCAGAGGAGAACTTATCATACACAAGCTGGATAGGTTTAAAGTAAAGCTAATCTTTTCCCAACAACAGAGTTTCCTGAATAACAACCAGTTGGGAGACTGTTTTTGCTTTGGTCAAATGGGCTGCTCACTCTTCCAGTTAAAGATTAGCCACCAATCATTGTCTGATAATATATAGCCAGTTTTTAAAGGTATCTAAGATTTCATGTCCATGAATTTTCATCTCAAGATAAACCCAAATACTGTATTCTTTTTAATCCAAAATATTGACCCAAAAATCTCGGAAACATACAGTTGAAACCAAATATTTATTTACATTGTATGAAAAGACAAATAGACATTAAATTAAACTTTTCCTGATTCAGGTCACCAGAAATATTCCTATTTGCTAAATGAGGGACGGATTTGTTTTGAGATTTTGCTTAGCTCTCATTAAACTCAGATGTTTACATTTTCTCACACCCGCGTCGCCTTTTACACTGTATTTGCAGCAAATTATTTATTTGACTGAGATTTTTTTTATTTTATTTAACCTTTATTTATACATTTGGTCTCATTGAGATCAAGATCTCATTTACAAGAGAGACATGTTTGAAAAAAACAAAAAGAAAGAATACAAATAATTAAAACTAATTAAAATTATATAACCAAATAAAATTAAACAAAAAAATAGGAGCAAGTTTCATAGAAAGATTTCTTTATTTTTCTTAAATTAAATTAAATTGGCCCAGAGGAACCCAGGTTGATGGGGCAGAGTAAGAATGGTCGCTCTAAAACCCTTTGTTGCACTTTGTTGTCCTTAAGCCACTTTATGTCTAATTTGTCATCATGTTTAAGGTCTTCTGCCCTTTGTAAGACCAATTTTTCCTCAAACTTTCACTTCCTGGCTGATGTCCTGAGATGCTGCTTCAATATTTCCACATACAGTTACTTCCTTGTGATGCCATCTATTCCGTGAAATGCACCAGTCCCACATGCAGCAAAACACCCACACAGTATGATACTGCCACCGCCATACTTCACAATTGGGAGAGTATTCTCAGGCTTTCAAGCTTCTCTCTTTCTTTCTCCTAAAGGTCATTATGGCCAAACACTTCAGATTAAGTCTCATCTGACCACAGGACATGCCTCCACAAATCAAAGGTCTTTCTCCCTGAGTGCTTTTCAAACTGTAATCTAGCTTTTTCTGTTGCTTTTGGAGTAATGGCTTCTTGCTCGCTGAGTGGCGTTTCAGCCCATGTCGGTACAGGACTTGTTTCACTGTGGGTTATAATCCTCTATTACCACCTCCAGGCAACATCTTCACAGGGTGTTTTGCTTTTGTTCTGTTGATTTGCACATTTTGCACCAAAACACATTAATCTCTAATTAACTTAATTTTAATTTAGATGTTGATACTTAATCTATCAGAAACTTACAAAGCCATGACATAATAGTCATCTGGGCCTTCCAAAGGCCCGTTTATAGAGAGGCTTCGGCCCTCGACGCAGCTGTCCCCCGGTCCGAGTCCCGGCCACTGCGACCTGTGCTGCACGTCTTCCATCTCTCTTCATTCCATTTTCTGTCTGCCTACTTTCAAAGAAAAGTGACAAAATAAAGGTCACTAGTGCTGCAAAAAACAATTAAAAAAACAAATCTTAAAGGTATAGTAATCCAGCATTTAGAAAACTAATAATTCTATTAATCCTTAATTAAACAGGAAAAGTTTCATCAGACAGTGACGGGAAAGGGGTTATGTGTCTTTTTATAGTGTATGAAAACATCTGCTTTCAACTCTAAGGTAAATTTAACTTAGTTCTTGTTTCAAAACAGTTACCAAACCTAAGAAAATGTAGGTTTGTGAGTTTTTTGCTGTGAAAGTCACAAACATTCTGGGCCATGTCGAACGGATGTGAGCTCTACCATAATAAACAAGCTCCTCTTGGAGCCATTGTTTTCTGTAGATGGCAGGAAGCGGCCATGAAACAACTCCCTCATGAAAAGCCTTTGCTTTGAAAAGCATTTTTGTTTCCCTGCTGCAGGGAGAATTAGAGCGCTTGATTTTAGGTCATTGCCACAAACGTTTATGCAACTTTATTTTCAATGGCCTTTTTTGGGATTCTATTAAGTTTAACCTCTTTTTTTTAGATAAACCAGATTACCCAGAAGTTAGAGTTGTTTTTTTTTTGACTGCCTTTTCTTCTGTAGGATGGAGGTGTCCTGTCTGGAGCTGGCGCTGGAGGGTGAGCGGCTCTGTAAGGTGGGCGACTACAGAGCGGGCGTCTCCTTTTTTGAAGCTGCAATCCAGGTGGGTACAGAGGACCTGCAGGTACTCAGTGCCATCTACAGCCAGCTGGGAAATGCCTACTTCCATCTGCATGACTACACCAAGGCTTTGGAGTTCCACCGACATGATCTCACCTTGACAAGGTTGGATGCACTTTCAACAAGAGACCCACTCCCCTTTAAATACGTACATTTATTTATTGTACTGAAATTATGCGTCTCTTAGAACAATTGGTGACCTGCTTGGAGAAGCCAAAGCCAGTGGAAACCTTGGCAACACGTTAAAGGTTTTGGGGCGGTTTGACGAAGCTGTGGTTTGCTGTCAGAGGCACTTGGACATAGCAAGGGACATCAATGACAAAGTGAGAAACCTTTTCAAACCGATTGTTGAAATATTCTTTGGTTTCTGTTGGGGTTTATAAGAAATTCCAGTCTCACCTTTGGCGTTTTTTTCTTGCCTCACATTAGGTTGGGCAGGCGCGAGCGCTCTATAACTTTGGCAATGTGTACCATGCCAAAGGCAAAAGTATTTGTTGGAGCGGGGCTGAGCCTGGAGATTTCCCAGAAGAGGTCATGACAGCACTAAGGCAAGCAGCGGAATACTATGAGTAAGTTAACAAGAAACAATTGGAGTTATAGTAAGATATATTTCAATACAAGAAGACCTCACTGTCAATGCATTTATCTAAACTGAAGGATTTGTTGTTTGTTGTTGTGGATCTTTAGGGCAAACCTGGCAATAGTGAAGGAGCTCGGGGATCAGGCTGCTCAGGGTCGGACTTATGGTAACCTCGGCAACACACACTACCTGTTGGGAAACTTTGGTAAAGCTGTGGCCTCTCATGAACAGGTGGGGGGAAACTCTGACAACCCTCAGTTTAAGGTTTAATGTGACCATGGATAGTCATAGTGATATATACTGCTTTGTTTTTAGCGTCTGCTGATAGCTAAGGAGTTTGGCGATCGCTCAGCAGAACGTCGGGCTTACTGTAACCTGGGAAACGCTTTTATCTTTTTGGGGGAATTTGAAGTGGCCGCTGAGCATTACAAGTAAGCCACATCTCATACATACATTCAGACATGTACAAGTTGCAAGCAGTATCACTGTGCTTCTGCAGTCCTTCATACTGTATAGACAGTGCCTTGCAAAGCACTCTTTGTCACATTACAACCACAAACCTAAAGGAATTTAATGCCGATTTTATGTGAGACACCATCACGATGTAACACATAACCATGAGGTGGAACCAAAATAATACAAAGCTTCAAAAAACTTTACAAAAACATATCTGAACATTGTGGTGTGTATAGGTACGTAGCCCCCTTTTTACTCCAATCCAATGAAACCAATTGCCTTCAGATGTCACCCTGCTAATAAAAATAGTCCACCTGTGTGGACCCAGCAGACAGGTCAGAGAGGAAGTTGTAGTGAGGTGAACGTTAATCCCCTGGTGCCATGGTTACTGGAGGAGCTGCAGAGATCCACAGCTCAGGTGGGAGAAACTGTCAACAGGACTACTACTCCACAGATCTGGCCTGCGTGTGCGAGTGGCAAGAAGAAGGCCCTAAAGAAATTCCATTTACATGTTGGGAACACAGGAAATCAGTGGAGGAAATGTGCTCTAATTACACTTTTTGAACCTTCATGAAACTTTAAGTGTTGCTGATAACTAACACAGAACATCACCTTGAACACGCCATCCCCTCCCTGAAACACGGTGGTGGCAGCATCATGCTGTGGGGATGGTTTTCTTCAGCAGGGACTGGAAAGCCCAGAGCAGAAGATGAATGAAGCTGAATACAGGAAATCCCTGGAAGGAATCCGGTTAGAGGCAACAGGAAGCTGAGACAGGAGCAGAGATTCATGTTTGAGTATGACAGCAACCCTAAACAATCAACTAAAGCTGGAAAATATCTTCGTTTCTTTGTTGGTCCAGTTAAAGTCCAGAAAATAGATGTTTACAGACGCTGCTGGTCCAATCTGAGCTTAAGGAGTTTTGCAAAGAAGAATGGGCTAAAAGTGGATTAGATACAAGTCAAAAGACTTGCAGCTGTACTTTTTAAAACATTTTTGAAGTTTGAAATCCATGCAACCTTTTCCTTCCACTACTTTTTGTTGGTCTTTTATCTAAACTCACGATAAAACACATTGACATTTATGGTTATAATCTGACAAGATGTAAAAAAAAAAAAAGGGTTCAATGGTATGAATACTTTCACAACCTACCATACATGTAGAAGCTGCAAGGATCAAAGTGTTGCAGCTACGAATGGACCTCGGCGTGGTTAGTCTCCTCAGTGTACACAATGGGTGTGGTTAGACGCAGTCTCCCAGTCACTGTTTTTCCTGTTCAGTCCAAGCTGCTCTAAAATTTGCTCCGTTAATGAAAGAGTGCATACGTCTAAAAAGAGGACGTCTCCTCCTCATGTGATTGTTCCTTGACTGATGTTTCTCCCAACAATTAGAGCCTTTGATGTTGGGAGGAACCGCCTCAGACTGAAGCAGCCTTTGCTTTTGCTTTTCAGAAGGTCGCTGCAGCTGGCGAGGCAGCTGAAGGACCGAGCTGTGGAGGCACAGGCTTGCTACAGCCTGGGTAACACCTACACGTTACTGCAGGACTATGAGAGAGCCATAGACTATCACCTGAAACACCTCATCATAGCTCAAGACCTCAATGACCGGTAATAACAGATACAAGAGTTCATTATGTTTGCCATATCTTGAATGTGATATTTTAGTAGATTTATGTGCTTTCTGTTTCATTATAGGATTGGCGAGGGTCGAGCATGCTGGAGTCTTGGAAATGCTCACACTGCACTGGGGAACCACAATCAAGCCATGCACTTCGCTGAGAAGCACCTTGAGATCTGCAAAGAGGTGCTTCACAGTTTCTTGAGCAGAAAAATAGACATGGTTTCTGCAGGTCTTAAATGTAATCATGTTAAGGTTAGGCCTTAAACCGGGTGGTTGATGCAGATGGACACTTTATTTACAATTAGGGCAAAATTATTATCAAGAAATTAAAATCTTACAATGGAAAATGTTAGGAACACAACTTATTCGTCATTAAATAACCAGACTTTTTAATTCTCTATAACTTTATAGTAAAAAGAACGACATATATCCAGTGACATTTATTAAACAGCGCCACCAAATCTGGTTTTAATTAATTAATTAAACTAAATACACCAAGCGTGTTCAAAGAAAGAGGGACCCAAACCCTGTTCATATCACCAAGAATAAACACTTTTTTTTTTGTTCCTTTCTTTTGAATGAGCCCAGAAGAATATGCAAACTGAATGTCTTTCAAACCTGCAAAACCTGTTTTTAGTTTTAGGTCTGCGATGATTCACAATCCCCGTTCTGCAAAACCATCTGCCGGCCTTATTTGTTTACTTAAAATATTCCCTACTTAGTTTATTGTTGTTGAGGATGTAAAAACTATTTACAATATAATTTGATTGGTATTTTATTTAATTTTGGTTTGGCCTGCGGGTACGTTTGACCTAATTCTGGCCCACGGCACAGAACAAAAGGTTTGGACACCACTACCTCCAAAAGATTTTCCGTTCTAGGTCTTAAATTTGATTATTTGACACCTTCAGTTTGCACATTTCTTCATTTCTTCCTTTTTCTAGAATCAGTTTTCTTTTTCACAATAAGCTTATGTTTCAGAAACAAACTTACTGAATGTTTAGGTGATTAACATCATAATGTTACTGGTTTATTATCTCCTACTATCTCCTTTATTGTAGAAAAGTTCATATTTGGCTTGAAAACAGGGATCTTTAACAGTTAAAGGTTGCTGCCAGTAACCAGTATGAGGCTTACTGAAGGATGGCCATCTACGTGTTAAAATCACTAGATATTAAAAGCAAAAACCTGCAGAAAGCCTGTTTTTATTTTACAAGATGTTATCTTCACCGATCTTATTTTGCTGTTTTTTTCCTTCCAGACTGGAGACAGGAGTGGGGAGCTGACTGCTCGTATGAATGTCTCGGATCTCCAGATGGTTTTGGGTTTGAGCTACAGCACAAATAACTCTACGCTGTCCGAAAATAAGGAGATAGACTACAACCTGCATGGTAAAACCACGATAATCACACTGCTCTGTTCCTTTAAGGGATCATTTTGTAAAAGTGAGGTTCTGTTTAAAGGTTGTAGCCTACCTGCAGTTGGCGCTTAGTTTAAATTCAGACGAATTAGTTCTGGTTTATAATTATATACATGAGAGATGGAGGTACTGAGGCGGTGTGCCATCAGGGCTCTTCCTGGGTGAAACACCTACTGAGAACAGAACATATAAAGTGTTTTCAGTCAAAAATAAAGTAAAGGAGTGTAAAAATCCACAAATCAGCCTTCACTTAACTCTACATTTGTTTTTCACAGCAGGTTGTTTCACACAGGAAGATCACTAATAGCAGACTGTCTCACATTCATCTCCCAAGTAATTAGTAATCGTTTTCGGCCTTAATAACCATCAAATGCAAATGTAAGGGCAGTTTCTAGGTCATTACATTTGCAAAAACCATTGTGGCATTTTTGAGATCGGAGCTGTTTTATGACGGTAGAAGTCTGTGTTGGTCTTGGCCTCTTGGACTAGCCGCTAGTTTCGGACTCTGGGACTAACTAATCTGGATTTATACCAAATAAAAAAGCCAAGAGGGTTATTCACTGCAGGTAACATATTGACTGCTACTTTTTACAGAAGCTCAATCTAAAGATCCTGAAGTATCCCTTTTAAGTTGTTAAAGTTTGTTGTTTTATTTCAAGTTACATTGATTTTCTTACAGGAGCAAAGCCCAGGATGAGCAGACGACACAGCATGGAGAACCTAGAGCTGATGAAACTCACTCCAGACAAGATGAATGTAAGAACTTCTCACACATAGCAGAGCATGTTGCTGCTGCTATAAAAAGGATTATAGTTGTTTTTTTTTAGCGGCTCCTCCTGCTGTTTTTTTTATGCTGATAATCAGTTTAGTTCTGTTTTGTAGGGTCATAAGTGGAGCAGTGAAATCCTGACAAAGCAGTCCAAACCCTCCCTGACTAAGAGCTCCTCCAAGCTGTTCTTTGTCAGCCGTCTGCGTGGGAAGAAGTACAAGCCTGGAGGCTCCACTAAGGTCCTCCAGGACACCAGCAACACCCTAGACACAAGTCAGACACCCGCACAGGAACCACAGAAAGTAAGTAGCAGAGGACTCATTTTTTCCCCTTAATAATCATCATGGTCAAACACAATCGGAACCTTTTTTTATTTTGAACCCAGCGGCCCACTCCTGACATGCTTGGAGATGAAGGCTTCTTTGACCTTCTGAGTCGGTTCCAAAGCAACCGTATGGATGATCAGCGCTGCTCCATACAGGACAGAGGCAGTCGGTTTTCGTTGAACAGTGGACCCGATTCACCCCCCAGAACTATCAGGAAATGTGGGTCTATGCTGTCCATAAGACAAAATTCAGAAAATCCTTAGAGAGAAGCTTTATTTTATTTTTTTATTTTTTATCTACAGCTGTATCAGAGTCTGTGAATGTATCAGGATCTTCTGGCAGACGGTTGGAGGAATCGTCAGCAGCGGGGGGAAGCCTGCCTGGTCTGAGACTAAATCAGAGCAGCAACCAGGCTGTGCTGAACCACCTGATGGCCAACGCTGACAACGCAGAGCCTGATGATGACTTCTTTGATATGCTCATCAAGTGCCAGGTAATTACTTAGACCTCGGAGAGAATCGGCTGGTTTGTCTGGGACTTGTTTTTCTGGGTTACTTTACAGTCTAAAAACGTACAGAACTAAGAGAAAAAGTGTGGAACTTCCAGGTCTGGATATGTATAGAAAATGAAAATAGAGAATGGATAATTTATGTATTCTAGACTTTATCCCCTTTTCCCACTGTGGTAAAGATGTAACCATCATCCCATCATCCGTCCATCCATCCATTCTCCGTGTCTTACAGCCTGTAGTTTTTGCAGATTTTATAGAGCTGCATCTCAATGAACTAGTAGTTAATTTTTTTTTTTTTGTAATTAACTTCAAAAAGTGACACTTGGCTTCATTACACACAAGGTGATAAAGTTCAGCTGGTTTTCTGTTCATTTTGTTTTTGCTTCGGTTTACAACTTTCCGCTAATGAAAACTCAAAATTTTGTTTCTTAGATCATTTGAGCATCAGATCAATGTTAAAAAAAGGATTTTAATACAGAAACAGAAAATACACAATCTTGGAAAAGATGGCTGACTTGTCACAGACTCCCTCCACAAGGAGGGTAAGCCACAAAAGGTCATTGCTAAAGAAGTTTGCTGTTCACAGTGCTTTATCCAACCATATTAACGAAAAGTTACCAAAAACGTCTCGTTGAGCCTTGAGAGGATTGTAAAGCAAAGCCCTTTTAAGAGTTGAAGAGAGATTCAAATTTCTCTCCGGTACAGGAGTGGCTTAAAACGACGAGCCCATGTCCTGGACACACCTGCGTGTCGTGGTTCTTGAAGCTCTGACTGCAGCTGCCACACACAGTTGTATCTAGGACCCGGGCTCGTTGTTCTAAGCTACTCTGGAACCAGAGACAGAAGTGTTTCACATGGACATAGGCGAAACATGTCAGGACTGTTGCCAATTGATCCAAAGTCATGTTTTTGTGTTTTATTTGGAAATCAAGGTCCCGGAATAGTAGAGGCACATAATCCAAGTCGCTTGGGGTCCACAGTCACCTGCTGGTGCTGGTCCCATATGTTTGATCCAGTCCCAAATCAGCACAGCAAGCTTTATGGAGATGCTGAGTTCATCACCGACGCCTGCTTGAATGACCATTAAATGACCACTGTTTAAATATTAACAGTTAATTTTGTGAACTTTGCTATTTATACATTAAAAATAAGAACTTTTAGAATTTGTGATTGTAAAAGCATGAAAAATGAACTCAGGATATGGCTTCAAACAAATTATAACAAGGATATAAAATCCCCAAACTAAGTATCAAACTGTTGATCTCCCTCCCAGGGCTCCCGCTTGGACGACCAGCGCTGCGCCCCTCCGCCCCCTCCGGTCCGAGGCCCGACCGTACCCGACGAGGACTTCTTCAGCCTCATCATGCGCTCTCAGGCCAAACGAATGGATGAGCAACGCGTCACGTTGCCCTCTGCAGCCAGGTCCAACCCCAGTTCAGACTAAACTAAGCACTAAACGGACAAAAAAAATAATCACTTTTCTTTTTTAATCTCATGACGCAATGGACTGCAATGTGATTAACTCCAATTTAACTCTTTTGTCTCATTGCGTTTGTCCCTTTTGGACAAAACAAAGCACTGTAAACATTGTACAGAATATTATGGGAAAAGCTCAAATTAATTTGCACACCCATAATGTCAACAGTAGCTTTAGGTGCTCATTTAGTAGCTTCGTTTGTTTTGAATGAATCTTTATGAATGAATTTCATTTCATCTTTTAGTGTATTTTTCAATGCTCAACTGCAGCTATGTTTGTATTTATTGTACCTTTTTACACATTGGTGAATGGAGGCGCTTATCTGGGAGGATTTGGTTTGGTTTAAGAGTTTACAAGGACTTTCAAATGAAAACGACAAAAAAATAGATAAAAACAAAACGAATTTAACCAGATGAGAGCTCTTTGCTGTTTTGTATGAAATGTTTGAGTGAGTTCAGAAATAAAAGAGTTTCTGTAGAGACCCTGGTCTGTGTAAAAGACACTTTATTGAACGTACCAGCAATCTGACCTCATCGAGCTTCGGTTCATTTGAGTTACTTATTTTAAAACAGGAATTAGAAAGGCTTAATTCAAGAGCCGTCAGCATTTCATAAACAAATAACTGTACATACATACATAAATACTGAAATAAATACATCTATGTGTTAGTTTGGCCTCATCTCTGAAAACAATATACTCTATAATAACAAAAAAAAACTTAAATATGCATATTTTTAAGTAAATCTGACTGCTAAGAGACAGGGTTAATGAAAACAGATATAAAAACAATGCATATGCCCCATATAAAGTTTCCAAATAAATATTAAAACACCCGTGCTTCCATCCAGACGTCATTGTGCATAAAGTTAGACTAAGACTGACACCTACTGGTAACACACTACAACAGCAGCAGACAAACCAGAGCTTCCCACTGAAAACATGAATGTGCAGCTGAAATGGGAATACTGTACATTTCCTCGATGCTGAAATATTAAAAGGTCCTTTTTGCAAGCAAGCCACTGCTGGACATTAGCTAAAGCGCTAGCTTAAAAAAAACCACAACAACAAACACTGGTTCCAAATTAAAA
This sequence comes from Crenichthys baileyi, assembly GCA_036173005.1. Classification (NCBI taxonomy): domain Eukaryota; kingdom Metazoa; phylum Chordata; class Actinopteri; order Cyprinodontiformes; family Goodeidae; genus Crenichthys; species Crenichthys baileyi. The sequence goes on along the minus strand of JAHHUM010001183.1, from coordinate 478,036 downwards.
ACCAACTCGCCAGGTAATTTACACATTCTGGGCTGCAGGAATTCCTTTCGACACAGAGATGTTGGATATCCGAAAGGAGAGCAACAGATGAGCGATTCAACAGATTTACGATAATATCTGCAGAATCAGACGGGAAAGCTCGCAACCGACACCGAAATATTACGTTACGATCAGTTTTTCTCTACCTCAGCAATAGCAGCATCACGGCGGCTGTTAGGAAACAATATGCAAAAGCAAGCAATGTACAAATTCTTTAAATTGATTTTTTAAAACGGCCATAGTGTTGTTTTTGTCATGGAGACTGAGAAGGCACCATCATGGACGAAAAACAACTCGTTAAACCCAAACAACTCTTCAATGACGACGACGTGCAGAAGGGAACTTTGTGTATGCAAAGAGTGAAGACAGAGGATGTCTCACATGGTTCAGGAATAAAAGGAAGAAAATAACCAAATATTTTAACCCAAAGGATGATAAGGAACATGCAACATGTGCTTCTGATGTGCCCCGCGTTTTTACCCACTTGGTTTACGAAATGAACGGAATGGTTCGTTTAGCTGTCTGTGGGAGCATGTTGAAGGGATACGACTATTCATAAAGGAAGAGAGAATCATTGTTTTGGTGCTCATCGTTTACATCTTGCTTGTATTACGGGTTGTGTGTCCACAAAGTGACGGTGCGGTCAGCAGAAGAGGAGAGGAAGGACAGGTCCTGCGTGTGCCATCGACACTGAATCACCTTGTCACCGTGCTCTCCCACTACAGTCTGGGGCAGCTGTTTGGTCAGGTCACCTACAAGCACATCAGATAGAAACGTTTCGGTTTAGCTCAGCTTTCTCACACCGAACTGACAAACCGCATCCACGCTAGCTCCGAAAACGTACCTTGAAGGTTGGTGACTATGACCTTTGTGTCATAGGAACCAGTAAGCAGGTAATGTGCTCCAGGGGAAAATCTTACGGATCGGACATCACTTGTGTGTGGCTGGTACACCTGGACGATCCGTCCTCCTCTGATGTCATACAGCATGCATGCGCTGTCTTCCTGTCCTGTCGCTAGGAGACGGCCACTTGGATCGACCGCTACAGAGGCGACAGGGCTCCCTGTTTATGGAAGAACACATACAATCCCATTAAAATACATAGTGGTCATGAATGCTTTTGTAAAGCACTGTAATTCTGTTTGGTTATCATTTCTCCCCTATGAGGCAACAGTGTGCAGCGATGTAATATTGATCAACTCAGTATGGCAGCAGTGTTTCTTATATCATGCTCTGGACACCGTTTGTGTCATTTAACACAGACCTGAGCCATGGAAAGCGGTTCCCACTACTCTCACACAGCTGGGCACCCTGAGATCCCAGAACCGCACCGTCTTATCCTGAGAGCCCGAAGCGATCATCCAGCCTCCCCAAGTGTACAGAGACAGGATGTGACCTGCACATGAAGAAATAAATATTTACAGTCCTTTTTCTCTATGAGTCCACACTTTGTGTTCAAGCCCATTTAGACAGGCGTAGAGTTAAATCTCCCGGAGCACCTGTGTGTCCACTGAGCGCGTGCAGCCCTTGCCCCCTCTGGCAGTCCGTAGTGTAGATGTTACAGTCTCCTGCTCCGGCGCTGATCAGGATGGCCCCTCCGCTTTCTGGGCCCTCCATAAAGGCCAGGTCTCTGATGGTTCCATCATGCATGCTAAACTCCAAGTCCGGTCCTGGGTAGCAGAGACGCACAAATTAAAACTTTGATTTTGACAAACTTTCAACAAAAAGTCGGCTTTTCCAGTGTAATCTTGCAGAGAGCTCTGACCAGTGGCGTTGCATGTCTCTGCGCTGAAAGGCAGGACCTTGACGTATTTGTCGTTGGAGCCTGTAGCCAGCAGCTGTCCACAGTGACTCCAGGCTACACAGTAGATGGAGCCTTTGTGGTGTTTGTTCCTCTTGAAGCGAACCACCGGCTGCTTTGTTGAACTTGAACCACTACAGAGCAGAAAAGAAGAATGAGTAAAACTGTCTAACTTTTTTACTTTATTTTTATTGTCAGGTTTATTGAGAAGATGGCTTCAGAGTGAGCACCGTGATAAGAACTTTTTCACTGCTTTTTTCAGATTAGCTCCATTTTAAAATCCAAAACACTTTTAGGGTTCAAAACTGGATCCACAAAACATTGACATTTTTTTTGTTAAATGGACGAGGACCAAGATGGCGCCGACGATGGCAGCCTCGGAGCTTCGCTGTCTCTTTCTTTGTGTATTTTGTGTGTTTTTTCTGATTTTGAAAAGAAGTTTTAATGCAATGAGTCAAGATTTATATGAAAAATATAAATCAATGTCAAAAGGCTTACATTTTCAAACATTTAGATGTTTATATTTTATATAATAATATAAGAATAACAGACATTTTACATGTAGGTCAGAAGAATTTATTTCAACCCGATTAGGCAGTTCAACCTGATGTTTAACATCTGGAAACTAGGGCTGCATGATATGAGGAAAACATCCATTATTAGATAATGTTGCTAAGGATATGACGTGTGATACATAAACAAATACTGAACAAAACGGAGTTACTGTCCTGCTTTAGGCTCAGTACAAACATAAGCCTCAGAGGTGAGTAGTCTACCTAGCTAAAATCTTATTTCCATTCCCACAACAAGGTTTTATTAAAGGTTTTTCTTAATGACTTTCTTAGAACGTCTTAATCCCTTCATAAAACATTTTGCTGTTTTAAACGCCAGACGTCTCACCATCTATATTACTGGCATAGAGAGCTTGAATGTTTGTTACCTAAACAATTATTATTCACCGCAGTCCAAGCAGTTCTTTGCGATGTTGATGTTGTTTACAGTCGTGCTGCCCTACCAGGGACTTTCAACCAATCAGAAATGCTTAGCACCCTCCTCCTCCGAAGGTTCGGGGTAATACCGAGTCACTGCCTCCCTACCTGTTTTCAGCTAGAAATTTTAAGTAATCTGTTTTTACCCCGGGAGATTGACTGGAGAACTACTCCAGAAAACTACCCTGTTACCTGGATAAGATATTTGAAGTGAAACGTGTGTTCTGTATAGCCGCAACAGTAATTTAGTCCACATACATATGAAGAAAAATACATACACTTTTTTTAATCTTTAAAACAAAGATCTTCTGTCGGTGGTGATTTACCTGGGGTTCAGTTTTTCTGGATAGGCGCACACCCGCAGCGTTTTAGAGTTGGATCCCACGGCGTACAGAGCACCAGATGGGTGGAAGGCAACAGCTCGGACAGCCTGAGTGTCCTCCAACGTGTGTACCGGTACAAACAGGCTTTGTGGTTTATCCCCCTGGAAATACAGAAAATTATCTTTAGCTTATTAAATGAAACACGCTATGGTGTGTTGGACAATAATCCTAACAGCTGTGGATATCACTTTGGCTTGACTTCATTAAGGAAAAAAAAGTATTACTACTGAGAGTGCACTGGTTTTATGCCCCACCTCTTTACTGCGGGATAAACAGCCAGGAGAGTCGCTCTGATGACTTTTCGGTTTCTGCCCACTGACAACAAACAGTAACACCTCAGAAATATATTCTCATTAAACAAAAAACGTGCAATAGTGACTGTTAAAAAGAAAATCCCACCAACCTTGACACCACAGGAGACTCATTTGGAGGTGGGACGGCACTGCCCCCTACGCTGCGCTGAGGGGTGCTGCTGACCACCCCTCCCCCTCTGCTCCGGTTCTGCTCCGGGGTCACAGATGGAGGGTTGTTGTTGTCCTCGGAGGCAGGCGTATTCCCGTTCCCGTTGCACTGCTGGGTCAGAGATTTCACCTCCTCTCCCAGGTTCTCCATCCCCACATTGAGCTCCTCTAGCTTCTGAATGGACCTGCACAAACAAACACAAATCAAGGCTTTTTCTCACAGTACATTTCTTTCATTTAAAATTGTTTTAACGACTTTTTTGAAAATAAAAGGGGTTTTCTTTGCATTTTACTTTTGCCAGGAGGCTATTTATGGGCTGACAGGGTAGCAACATCTAGTTAAAACTACAAAGACGAGAGGACAAAAGCAACATGGATCTCATTATGCAAAGTCACTCCCTCTGAATAATGTAGAAGACAACAGGGACACGGAGAGTTGGGGGAGAGGGAGGACTGGAAGGAAGACTAAATCAAAAAGCTTTGACACAAAAAAATTAAATATATATTTTTTTCTTTATTATTTTGAAATCATTATCTTTCAGTAAAATCTACTGGAGTCAGATAATCTCAAAAGGTCTTTTCATATGAAATTGTGTTTGTCATTAAGCAGGATTTTAACACACAGAGTGAGTCTCCCAGGTGGTGTGGGTGCTTAGGACAGATGGTGCTGCGCAGTCTGGAGGGGGCTGCGCCATGTCAGGGGCAGCCTAATGGGACCCATTACTTTCAGGGCCATGACATGTCAACTTCATGCTTTCTGACAGCTGCACCTCTTTTGTTTGACAATACTGGAAGCCAAACAATAATTAACACTGCTACTTCTAGCAAGCTGAGCCTGAGGAGCACCGACTCAGAATACGGCTTTTCCTGATTCTTTACAGAGCCGCACAAACGGTCGTCGTTACGCAACGACCATAAAGTAGAAATGTAGTTTATTGGGGTTTTATGTATGCAGGTTTTTAGGGGGTGTTTCTAGAGACAGAAACTTTTCCATTGCTAACAGACTGTCAATTGGATTTCTTTTGACGACTTTCTGTGCTTCTCCTGCATATGCGTATGCTTTGATCTAAACCGTTCCACTGTAGCTCTGGCTGTACTCTGTAGGTCATTGTCCTGCTGGAAGGCGAGCCTCCAGCTCAGTCTCACGTTTTTTGTTTTGCAACTTCTAGCAGGTTTTCTCCCAGGATTTTCCTGTACTGAGCTTTAGCAATTCTGACAAGCTTCCCTATCACTGCCCCTGTAGGTCTTTCTGTGTCATTCTTCCATGAAGGCCAGATTTGTGGAATATTTTTGGGATACTGTTTTATAATCTTACTCTGCTTTAAACGTCTCCACAACCATAAATCTCAATTGTGTTTCTTGGTCTTCATGAAGCCATTTGTTCACTAATGTCCTCAAAAACAAAATCCAGTCCACTTGGTTGGACTGGATTTTATTTATTGGTATCTGGTCTATCACGTAAACAAGAAGTCGATGGCACCTGCTGTGTCTGTACCTGTTCAGGAACTTCTCTGTGAGGCTGTGCTGCATGTCGCTGGGTGGGGGGTCCTGCTGGACCCCTCCCTCCAGCAGCATCTGCTGGTACATTTGCCTTTGCTGCTGCTTCTGCTCCAGGTGCTGCTGCACACGAAGCCGCTGCCGGTAAAACTCCTCGAACTTCTCAGTCGAGTCACGTAACTGAGGACAGAACACGATGCACGTAATAAATGTAATTATTCATTTTAAATGCACGAACAGCGGTTTATTGGTATAACCAGAAATGAGAGGCTGCCCAAAGAGTTGGAAATAAATCTCATGCTATTTTGTGCACGGACACAAAGAAATCCAAGTTTTCCTGTGAAAACCGGACCATTTTGCGCACTCTGTATGATTTGCAGATTAAAACAAGGAAACGGGAGCGGTGCTGGTGGAGCAAGGGGTTAAGCACCGCACGACCCATATACTGAGGCTTTATTCCTCGACGCGGCAGTCCTGGGTTCGAGTCCCAGCCCCGGTGGTTCCGCATGTCTTCCACCCTCTCTCCAACCCCATTTCCTGTCTATCTACTTTCAAAAAATACTGGAAAAAAAAGGCCACTAGTGCCGCACAAAAAAAATATTAAAAACAAAACAGGGAAACAACACATAATCCAGTTCAAAATACCAAACTCTTGAAGAATATCATTTCTAAATTTTAAACCCTCTGGACTTTTAAATACAAATAAAAAAACCTAGTTTGATGGTATTATCCCTACTTATCATGAAACAACATGAATTGTGAGGGTCCTAAAGGGCTGTTTCACGTTTTTTTCCCTCTTATTTTTGCACAATATGTTGAATCACAACCATCTTCTGAAATTCAGAGAGCAATCACGAAGCACTGCTTGGATGCAATATTTGGTAGGCTACAACATTTCAGAGGCCATGCATTACAGCTCTGCTTGCCAATACCATGTATGACTGTATTTATCTGGTCGACTTTCAGCGCCTTTTTTACCTTCATCTGACATAGATTTGATAGAGATGGTAAAGAGTGGTGGGGTTGCTGTAATGCTACCATTTTGGCAGGTGAACTAACTCAAATTAGCTCTATTTTAACAGATTTTTCATATATGGAACAAATTATACGACACTAAATGCAGACACTTTAAAGAACAGCTGATTATTTTTGATAACTGTAATCAAGTTGTGACAATAATATTAAGGAATGTATAAATCACTGTAAAAAACGTCTCTCTTTAAAGACTTACTTTTTTTTATCTTCTAGATTATGAAATTAGGAAAAAAGTGTGGAAACTCAAGTTTTTTTCTAAGCTTATTTTTCTAAATATTCTCTAAACTAAATTTTTATACTTGTCCAGACACGAAGAGTGAAAAAAGCTAATTTCCTACTTTTCCACACATCTCCAGGTTGGGTATGAACCCTGTTTAAAAAGAAAATAAGAATATTTTCAAATGTGCAAGGCTGAATCTGTATCTCTCAAAGGCTGCATTGTGGTGATGTGAACCCTTCACCTCTCTCCTGTCAGCTCAGGTATAAATAGGAGGAAAGAGGGTGAAACGGAGAGCTGAGGACAGGTCACTTCCCCTCTGTCAGTCAGCTTCCTGGCCTAACAATCCGATGGGAACAGATCTGCTGAATGTTTGGGGAGAGTCCAGACCCGGGCTTTGTGCCAGCACTGGGAAAGACGCACAGAGGAAAACAAGAAGGAGAAAGCAGGGATGTGACTGATGTCTCTGCCTCCAGACTTTATATGGAGCTTCTGTTTGACACCAAATGAGTGCAATTGTGTTTAATTTTGAAAATTTTTGAAATTACAATAAATGACTTGTTACTTTAAAATAAAGGAAAACACAAATGGGGCCAAAGCAGAAATAATAAAGCAGACAAAAATAAATAGCTTTTAACACCCCATTTAAAACCACACAAGGGCATAGATGACCCATTTTGTGTAGCTCAGCTACTGAGTCACTCATCCCCACTGACCCTAATAAAAGCTCCCCAGTGCTTCCAGCCTCCACTGTTCTGCAACCACATTATTTACCAGTTAAACAAGCTGAAACATTTCATAGATTTAATCTTTAATCAAAATGTTTATGGCACAAAGAGGTTTCTAATTTTTATTTTTTACGGCCAGTTTTCACACAAACGCAATGCAAATACAAGCACTCCCATTTAGGCTGGATGAGAAAAGACCATATCAGTCACAACACCCCTCTGTGCATCAGCGTCAGCGACACTGTACAGCAGATCGATCCAGATTAATCAGAACCGATGACATCCCTGCCGGTAGGATTCATCCATAAAATAAAAGAGAAAAAAAATGCAGAGACATTATTGAGTAGAACTTGTTCAGGGCAAATTTTACCTCATTCCTGTCAGCAGATCCAGCTGTCGGTGCATCCTCGCCTGGAGCCGAGGCGGGCCGTGTATTCTGAACTCCACCCGAGCTCAACATCTTATCTACAGGCGTGTCAGTTCTGGATCTACACAGCCAAAACAGCAGCATTGTGTAGGTTTGCAAAATATGTAGCAAATTTAGCATCAAAGCAATACACATATCGCATAGAACAGCTTGGACTGAAATAAATATTAAATAAATATTAAATAGGGACCACGTGTTTAAGTTGTACATAGGGATGGGTACCTTTCACATTTGAACCGAAATGGTACCGATGCCCGGTACCTGGGAATCAGTATCGGTAAAATTGATCAATTTAAGATATTTATTTTTAAACTTTAACGAATATATCAAAACAGCATCCAGCTGTTTGTATCGTAACATCTCAGTTTTATAAACATTTCTTCTCCCATGTTGCTGGCTGCAGACGACGAGTCGCTGACGGATGCAGCCGGGCTAACGGTTACGAATGCAGGAGTTGTAGCCGTAGATCTGAGGCTCACGAAAATTTTGCGCTCTTCAGCCTTGAGAAAAATCTTGTGCTTAACCAGGTGCTTCCTGAGATTAGAAGTATTCCTGCCGCTGGCCTTGCACTTCATGTCAGAAATATTGCAGCGCGCGTAATCTGCATCGCGTTTTGAAAAGTGGAGCCATACTTTAGAGCGCTTTCTATCAGCCATGCTCTGTTGAGGGCGGCGACTTGCGTCATTACGCTCTTGTGCTTGCATTGCTGTGTTCATGTCCGGCATGGAAAACACCCACTCCTCCACTCCCTCACTGTCACGATGACGCGTTTAGGTACCGAAACATGGTACCGTTTGATTTTCCGTGAATAGGTAGTCGGTAATATTGACGGAATTCGGTCGGTACCTATAAAAGCACCAAATTTGGTACCCATCCCTAGCTGTACATGATAATAATATTAATAATGTAGTAATATAATCTATAAATATGATTATTTAGTTTTCTTATGATTCTTTACAAAAAATGATAATTAAAACAATAATTATTTTTGGATGGTTTGAGGCCCTCAACAACATGCCTGCGGTGAAGGCCACTCCACATCGGGAGGAAAAGATCCTGTATCGTGACCCAGCTGATGTCCGCCGGACCCTAAAGAGCATTAATACAAGAAAATCTGCTGGTCCTGACCAGATACCAAGCTGTGTGCTCAAGGAGTGTGCAGAACAGCTGACGCATGTCCTTACAGATATATTCAACATCTTCCTGCGTCAAGCTGTAGCACCATCCTGCTACAAAGCCTCTGCGATCTTCCCGGTTCTTAAAAAACCCACAGTAACAACTTTGAATTACTATCGCCCAGTAGCACTTGCGCATAATAATAAGTGCTTTGAAAGGCTGGTCAAAGGTCACATCACCTCTATCCTGCCCCCTTCACTGGACCCACTTCAATTTGCATATAGTCCAAACTGTTCCACTGAGGATGCCATATCCACCGCACTCCCCCCGACCCTGAAACACCTGAAAAATACGGACACACCGGTCCGGATGCTGTTTGTGGACTTTAGCTCAGCATTCAATACTATAAATCCATGGCATCTGATCAAAAAACTGGGCCCACTTGGACTGAACATTCGCCTGCAAAATTGGATACTGGACTTTTTAACAGACAGGCCTCAGTTTCCACGGGGAGGGAATAACAGGTCAGATACCATTATGCTGAGCACAGGTTCTCCACAGGGGTGTGTTCTCAGCCCCCTACTTTACACCCTGATGAGCAACGCCCGTTGTGCTAAGTACAATTCAAATCACATCATTAAGTATGCCGACGACACAACAGTGATGGGTCTCATCCAGGACGGTAAGGAGAAGCACTAAAGTGAGGAGGTGAAACGTTTTGTAGAATGGTCAACAACCACACTGCTATGCAGATCGTCCCACACATCAAGTTCCTGGGGGTCAACAAAGCCGACGCTCTCACCTGGTCGCTGCACACCACCTCCACTGATAAAAAGGCCTACCACCGCCTGCACTTCCTGCGCAGGCTAAAAAAAGCACACCCCAGCCCATCAATCCTCACCACCTTCTACAAACGCACCATTGAGAGTGTGCTGACCAGCAGCATTTCTCTGTGGCATGAGAACAGCAGTGCCTCAGACAGGAATCCACTGGGGAGAGTGGTGAGGTCAGCCGAGGAAATTATTGGGGTCACGCCTTCACCCATTGGGGACCTGGCAAAACAACATTGTCTGTTGAGGGCATCAAGAATCCTCAGGGACCCCACTCATCCCTGTCATGGATGGTTTTCTCTCCAACCCTCAGGCAGAAGATACCGCAGTCTGTCATGCAGAAGAGTGAGGTTCAGCTTCTACCCAATCGCCATCAGACTTTTGGGCACTGCAAATAACCTCGGACTATATTATTTTCTCTACCTGTTTTTGACTATTTTGCACATACATTTCTTGCACAAATTGGAAAGGTTTGCACACTCAAGACTATGGAAATGGTGGTGGACTTTCGAAGAACACCATCCCCATACATCCCCCTCACCATCCTCAACAACACCGTGTCGGCTGTGGACCACTTCAGGTTCCTAGGAACCACCATCTCTGAGGACCTGAAATGGTCTTCACACACAGACACTGTTCGGAAGAAGGCCCAGCAGAGACTGTACTTCCTGAGGAAACTCAAGAAGTTCAACTATCCACAGGAGCTGCTGGTCATCTTCTACACAGCCATCATACAGTCTGTCCTGTCTTCATCCATCTCAGTGTGGTTTGGCTCATCTACAAAACAGGACAGGTCCAGACTGTAACAAAGGGCTGACCTTCCCTCCATCCAGGACTTATACAGGTCTAGGGTCAGGAAAAGAGCTGCTAAAATCTCTGCAGACCCCACACACCCTGCACACAAACTGTTCAGAGTTTTACCCTCAGGCCGCCCCTACAGAGCGCTGTTAACTAAAACCAGCCACCACAGAGACAGTTTGTTCCCCCAGGCTGTTTCTCTGTTGAACATTTAATAGAGTACAAAACAACCTCATACTGAAGTCGCAATTCCACCTTGTATATGTGTATATTGTATATATGTATTTAAGGACATAAAGATATATGCAGAATATATCTTATAACGCAAAAAACAAAAAAAAGAAACCCAGAGAGCAAAGTGTACCGGAGTCAAATTCCTTGTTTGTTGTATGTACCAACTTGGCAATAAAGCTGATTCTGATAATATATTTATCTTGCCACCTTTCTTGACCTGGTTTTTATTCTATATCTATTATTTTATTCTTCTTATATTTTTTTAATGTTTATCCAATTGCTTCTGTGGTGACCTAAAAATGCATCGTAATTTTGTTCTGCAATGCATCTATGATGTTATATATGAATGACAATAAATATAATCTGAATCTGAATCTGAACAGGGAAGAAAGCAGATCTCCCCACAGCCTTGTGGCTTCTTCTGCTCCTGACCTGAACTCCAGTTTTCTTTCACCGCTGTGTGTTTAGTGCCACCTTTAGAATGGGAGTATTATTGACGCTGTTGGAGCACAAAGTCACAGAGGTCAATACAATCTGGGCGTCCGTGGAGAGTCCTGCCCGACCCCAGTGGGCAGGTACAGTTAATCACACAGGCTTAGACTTTGAGCAGACAGTAGAGCGGACTGGGAGATTAAGAATTAGGCCTTGAGCCTTGGTGAGAGTGGTCACAAACCATTCAAATCAGGAGCAAACGCAACATTACACCCTGTGGGTAAGTTAGAGCTGTTGGCATTACACAGCTGTGATGTTAAACACGATTTAGCATCTCATATTAGCGATTAGCCCAGTTAGTGTGCTTCTCATTACTAGCATTCTGTGTGTATTCCTGGTAAGGTAAGTAGACTCTTACAGTTGGAAATACAGTATTTTCCATGGTAGACACAACTGGACTTTAAATGGTTAAACAAAGCAGATTTGTTTAACCATTTAAAGTCCAGTTGTGTCTGGACTGTTCCTGTTTAAGAGCAGCAGCCTGAATTAACTGCCAATATGCCTCCAAACAAAATATTTTTATTTTCTTGAAGCTGCTAACAGCTTTTCTGCTTCCTTTGACCTCCTTTTTAAACATTTGTCTGATACTGACAATAGTTTATTTAGTTTTCATCCTTCCATAACAACTTCCATACTGAAGAGTGTTACTGTTAGTGCGAGACCTTACTGCTTAGCTACGATGTGTTCACTGGCTCTTACGTTTCAGGGGATTCCTCAAAGATCCTGTGGCAGTCAGAGCTTTCCATCATGAGGCTCCTGGTCAGGTTCTGTCCACCTGCTCCCGGATAGTGAAAGTTTGCAAACGAGTGAGACATTGGAGAGACCCCTTTTCCTGTCACTATCTCCCCGCCACTCGCCCTTTTATCCTGGCCCGACAAGCCATAGGACAACCCGTCCAACGCTGGGTTTAAGGACCGTGACATGTAGGTGTCTGCGGACTGAGGTCGCCGAAGTGGAGAGGAAGAGTACGGGGAGAGTTTGCTGATGAGCGGTGTAAGGAGGTCGGCGTAGCCGGTCTTAGCCGGCTTGACCAAGCGGTCGACGTGGATGTTGAGCTGCTTTTGTTCGAAGGCGCAGGTGAAGACGCTGTGGGAGAGGTTCTGCATCCAGGAGAGCAGCGACAGGTCCAGATCATCACAGCCATTACCGCACAGCATGTCGACACCCAGAAGGACCTCACTCTCTGTTATCTCCTCACCTGTCGCCTTGCTCTGCACATGAAAAAAAAAAAAAAAAAAACCTGAATGTTTATCACCATAAACACAATTATACCAACAAACTAGTTCAGTGTGCATTTTCAGTAGTTCACACCTGGCAGAACTCCACACAGCATTCATACAGGACTCCTTTGAGAAGCAGCTGAAAAAGTCGATCCCCGCTGGCCTTAAAACCAGCTTCACTCAGTTTCCTGTCTGCAGGGATAAACTCTGCCACCATGTTGCAGGCCTCCTCAAAGCACTGCACTCTGGCTGTGCTGGGATTCCAGTCCTGATGAAGATAATAACACATGAAGACATCCAGGGTCAAACATTAACAAAAAAAATCAAGGAAAGCTCTTAAGCTGTTATTTTATCTTAAAGACATGTGTACAGAGGTCATTCCTTCCCAATAAAGTTTCAGTTTCAGTTTTTTTTTTTTTTTTATATAGCGCCAATTCACAACACATGTTGTCTCAAGGCACTTCACAAAAGTCAGGAACATACATTCCAATTAGTCCTAACCATTGAACAGTGCAGTCAGATTCTGTTATTTATTCAAATTGGATAAAAAGTTTTTCTGTCTAAGGAAACACAGCAGATTGCATCCAGTCAGTGACTTGCAGCATTCACTCCTCCTGGATGAGCATGTAGAGACAGTGGACAGTCACTGGCGTTGTCTTTGCAGCAATCCCTCATACTGAGCATGCATGTAGCGACAGTGGAGAGGAAAAGCTCCCTTTTAACAGGAAGAAACCTCCAGCAGAACCAGGCTCAGGGTGAGCGGCCATCTGCCACGACCGACTGGGGGTTAGAGAGAACAGAGCAGAGATACAAAGAGAACAAAGAAGCACTGATCCAGGAGTACTTTCTATGGGAAGGAAAAGTAAATGTTAATGGATGTAGCTCCTTTAGTCGTTTCACCTAGAAAGAAAGAACAGATAAACTCTGAGCCAGTTTTCAAGGTTAGAGTCTGAAAGAGAGCACATAGAGTTAGTCACAGCAAAAGCTCAGTCAGTAGCTATGTCTAGGAGAGAGAAAGGGTTAAACACTAAAAGACAGGGCCATGTGGATCATCGGTAGAGGGTGAGCATTAAGTTGTTGCCAGCAGAAGCTTGGACGATGCCCCTCTCCAGAAAGGTGTTACAGGTAGACACAGAGTCAGGCCAGGTGTAGCTTCTAGGAAGAGAAAAGAGAGAGAACAAAGTTAAAAGCTGAAATAACAGCAAATAATGCAAAATTGGAGAGTAGTGTGAGAATGTAGCGAAGAGGGTGAAAGTGGTCATTATGTCCTCCAGCAGCCTAAGCCTATAGCAGCATAACTACACAGAAAATTTCAGTTCAGATTTTTTAGTTTAACAGCGCTTACCCCACAAAGGGGTGCCTTGAAACAGCAAACTCTTGAAGAACAGTCATTTAAAACATAAACTGTAAATGTAGCTGGGATGCCCTGCAAGTCTTAATCTGTAAAAAATATAACTCACCTTGAACTCAGCATGGTTTGTGAGGCGAGGCAGCGTCAGCAGCAGGCACAGTTTGCTGTAGTCGTCTTTAGACGGGCAGAACTCTTCCAGAGCATGGAGGCACTTCACCGCTTCCTGCATGGTGAACTCCAGCTAAACACATAAAATACACACCAAAACAACCGAGAAGGGACATGAAAACACAGATCTTTGCATTACTTTAGATGTAAATATGATGCAAACAGCTAAGCTTAGGTTAACCCAAACAGGAGAACATATTTATTGCAAACATTTATTTCTGTAACAAGAAATAAACGTGCATACTGATACTGTTAAAATTTATAAAGGTTTTATTTTATAGTTGCAAGAAAACAGTATTAGGTATTTGATTTATCATGTGGATTTACTTCCCCAGGGCTTTTGTGACAGAAAGAGGCCCACAGCATCACAGATGTTCCACCATACTTCACAGTCTGAACATGATCCTTCTAAAAATATATCCTTCTTTGTTTTGACACCAAACACACTGTCCAGCCAAAATGTTAGTCCAGTTAAAGTCCAAATAAGCAAACTTGACATGTTTACGTTTGTGATTGTAGGACAGAATAACAGGTAGATGGCAGATCATGGTTGTCATGGAGAGTCTTTGCTGTAGTTCAGACAGTGAACATTAGGGATATTTTTTATGTCCCTTACCTTTCTTCTCTCGGTGTGTGGTGGCAACAGAAACATGGATCAATAGCTAAGAGAAATGGGCCAGGAAATCATAAATTCATAATTTTAAGTTCTTAAACACAAAGAGAGTAAATATTTTATTTTATTTTATCAGAACTGTTGGGGCTGCTAATAGAGAACAGTGATTTTCTTTAAAACTATAATTTTTTAAACACTGAATAACGCAGGTTTAAGGTTTACATTTTTCTTATTTTGTTCTATATGAGGATATGCTACTGCAACAAAAGATTTTTTAAGATTTTACACATTCTTACCAGTGGTGCCAGTTAAGTGTGGATGGTTCTGTAAAATATCTGTAAACTGGCCCCAGATTTGGACTTACATGCTGTGGCTCGTCTTCCGCAGACATGGCATTATTCACACACAGAGCCTCCAGAAACTTCTGCTTCAGGATGATGTAACGAAACCTGAGGAGAAAATGTCTCTATTTTATCTTCACAAGGTAAAAGTGAATGTTAATAGAAAACCAACTAAAAAATACCAAAAAGAAAAACTAATCCAGGACCTTTAAATATTAAAAACAACATGGGATCACCTTTTTCTGTCAAACTTATCCATGCACTCAAGGGGCTGAATGAACTGCAGGACCTCATCCCACTGGCCATCAAGGATCAGCTGCCTGAAACCAAAACCAAATATTGTGCGTTCACATTTAGCTCTAACATGTGCAGATTTATGACAAATAGGAACGTTTTTCAAATATTCAACTCTATATTCTGTGTTTTTTTTAACGAAATGTTTAAAAGGTCAAAAGAGTTGGCGAGAGAGAAACTTTTCACACTAGAATACCATTTCCCAAACATGTACTCAATAACAGGTTGACAAGAAATGTCTGCTTAAATTTACAGTAGATCTGCAATGTGATTCAGATGTTCAATGAAACATAATGCTGAAAGCATCAGAAAGAGTCAGAAACAGTTGATTTACCTGAGGAACAACATGTCGTCCGAGTAGAGTCCATTGATGACGCCGCTCTCCTTCTCCAAGGCGAGCATGCTGATGTGCAGCTTCCTGGAGTGGAGAAAGTCCAGGACCACCTTGATGATCTCCACCTCCTTCACATTAATGGTTTCTTCAGCTGTCATGGTGATCACGCTGGAAAGGAGCAAGGAAACGTTTTAGCTGTCCTGCGATATATTTTCTTTAGCCTTTCAAGAAGGTAGGAAGAACAACAGCCTGAGTCGACTGCAGCAGGCTGGAGGAAACAAGCGAGAAGAAGAAAAGACTCGTTAAAATTGCATTTAGTTCATTAACTTTTATTAGGACAGCCATCTGTTTTCTGCCACCTTAGCTCTCTGCAGATAATTTCTTAATATTGTAACATTATTATGCAAGCAAGCACTTTAAACACCATCAGCTAGAACTACGGACAAAAGTTACTAAATGTGCAGCGAATGACTACTTAGCTAGCTAGCTTAGGGTTAATTTACAAATTAGCAACAATGATGTCATGGGAACAGGATACAGTAAACACACTGCAAAAAAGGAAAATCTTACCAAGTATATTTTTCAAACTTTTAGTCAAAACCTCTCATCACACTTAATATAAGTCAAAACCATCTACAGAGATAAATTTAAGTGAGATATACCAACTTGTTTTGAGACAATGCATCTTGAAAATCTTGATAAGTGAAATAGTCTTGAAAACGTCTTGTTTTGAGTAATTTCTTAAATGAAACAAGTTTTTTTTTACATTTCAGACGAGTTTGAAGTTCCTGTGAGGTTTGTAAAACATAAAGTCTTGTTTCAAGAAAAAAAAAATTACCCTGAATTAAGACAAATCTGCTTTATTGATAACAACGATATCAACAACATGCACAACTCACAGTCTTTTACAAAACATTCTATAAGTGTAGCTATTTTTAATAAATTTCTGTCAAACCAAACATACAAGTGATTTGGAAAAAAGACAGCTAAAATAATATTTCATTCTCTGTTCTGTTGCACAGATTCCAGCATATTAATCCAAAGGTAATGAGTACAAATACCGTTTTATACTACGGTAACTGCCAATGCTCTAAAACATTGTTTGGTCCAAATACCCAGACTCACCACTGAGTCAAGACTGACATTTGATGATATCTGTGAGGTCATATTTCAGTTCAATGTTGCTATTATTAAAATTCACATAAGAGTATGGTGTCTAATCAATACGCTTGTCTGCATCCATGAAAATATTGGCTTGAGCTAGGGAGGGAAAAATACTAAGATGAAAACAGGTTGCAGAAGGGTTATAATGCTGCGAATGCATTTCCTAATGCTAGTAAGGAATGCATACTTAAAGGTAATTTGTCTTAAAATGCAATGTTCAAATCTTAATTTAAGTTGGTTTTGGACCTGGATCCAGAGCATTGCCACAATTATGAAACTAAGAATGAGTTAAATACATTTTAAAACAAGAGGATGACATTCAAGCTGAAAAAAAGATGCTACCTTTGAGGGGAAGGACACATACTTTTGGGCATCACAAGCTTATTATGAGACGCAAAAGCTCACAATTGTATTAAAATACTGCTCAGAATGAGTTTTCGTGGCTAGTTTCAAGATTCTCTATACCTTGTGACGCTTTACTCCAATGCCTTATTTCTAGAAATCTTGTCAAGTTAATTTTCACTTGTTCCATTGGCAGATTTCTTTGCTTATTTCAAGCCAAAACATCTCATTTTAATTTGTTTTTACTTATTTTTGAAGTGGCATTTTGTCCAGTGCACAGACCATTTAAAACAGCAAATCAAAAATAAATACTTTGATAAATGAGTACAGACATAAATACAATTTGCAGACAATTCTGATAAGATTCTTTGAAAGGATACAAAAAAAAAGAAAAAAATCAGGTTACTTTCCGGTGGTGCAATAATGTGAAAAATTGTTTGCCCCCTTACAGATTTCTTTGTTTTTATTAGCAACACATTAATGTTTCAGAACAAACTGATCTTTTAATCAAAACAAGATAATGTGAGTAAATAGAAAATGCAATTTTGAAATAATTTTAATACATTAAGGAAAAAAAACTATCCAAACCAACCAGGCACCATGTAAATATAAAATGTCCCCTAATACCTGGCTGTGCCACCAAAAAAGTCCTGGGGATCACGAGGTGAGACGGGTCTGTGTGTTCTGTTTTGTTAGCTAAGGTTCTGCCCAGTCTCTTTGTTATTGTTGAATCATGAACACTGACCCGAACTGTGGGAAATGGGGCCTGCAGTGCTTTAAATGTTTTTATAGGGTTCTGTTGTAATCTCCTGATTGAGTCATCAATGCGTTATCAGGGTAATGTTGGTAGGCCGGCCACTCCTCTGAAGGTTCACCACTGTTCTAGTTTGTATGTTGCTTTCCACACCAATAGATGTCACTGACTTTGTTTCTCATTCATTACTGAATTGCTTTAGATCGGGGCATGATGTGTTGCTTTTTGAAACCTGTTAGCCTACTTCATGTTGTCAGGCAGGTGCTACTTATGTGATTTCTTGATTTTACAGGTCAGGCCTAGGTGTGGTGAATGAAAATACATCATAAAATGTGGTTAATCCTTGTTATTAATTCAAAAAGGGGGTAAATGACATTTTCACATGCTGCCAGATTTGATCAAATAGCTTTTTTCCCTTAAGAAATCATCTCATCATTTAAAAACTGTTTTTTTGTTGTTGTATTTACTCATACTTAATTTGTCTAATGTCAAGATGTATTTGATGATCTGAAACATGTAAGATTGACAAAAAAGCAAAAACAAAAGAAATATGTACCTTTTAGAAAAAACATCCTAAGACTAACTTCATAATAAAACTGCTCTCTCGTGTAACTCAAACCAGAACAACAAAGAAAGATGTGTTTCATTGAGATTCAAAATCGACAAGATGCTGACCCTTGACCCAGTAACAAACAGTATCAACATGAAGCCTGGAATGACTAATTCAGCATTCTATACAGACTGTCTAATCATGTCTAGATATAAAAGAACCACACGTTCGTTTACAACAAGATTATCTTCCATTCACTCACTCATCTTCACATTTCTTTGCAGATGTATGATTTAAAAAGGGGTTTCAACAAGACAGCATGGATGCATTACTTCATAGCCCATTGTATCTTAATGCAGCCCAAAAGTTTACTGAACAAAATAAGTACTGTTCATTCTTTAAATACTCTACCCAGAGCTAAGGACCAGTTTCGTCTTACAGCAGTGATTCTTCAACGTGATTAAATGTATTGTGATAATGCTTTAATGTGATCCATTTATAACAAGATGATCTCATTTTAGTTACTCTGTGTTTTGTAATTTACTCATTAACGTCTATACAGGGACCGCAGATTTTAAAAAAAAGCCCCTATGGCGAAATCTGGCACATTTACATGACGAACAGAGGAAAACATGCTGATTAGTGTCCATTGTCCCTTTTAAACTCAAACATCAAAATAAAAGATACTTAAGTCAAGTAGAACAACAGCAGTAACTTGGAAAGGGATTCATACCCTTGGACCTTTCCAAAGTTCGTCACCTTAAAAAACAATATGTATTTTATTAGGACCTTATATGAAAGACCAACACAAAGTGTTGTATAAATGTGAAGAGAAAGGAAACTGAAGTTTGAATCAATTCCCCAGCTTTTGAACATCAGTAACAACAAGACAGCAGGAGATTTACTGTCCTAAACACAACGTTCCAACAGTGAAACATGGTGATGGCTGCATCATGCTGTGGGGATAATTCTCTTAAACATGGCCATGGAGGCTGATGAGAGTTGACAGACAGACGGATAGAGCCAAATACAGGGAAATGCTCCAACAAAACCTGTTAGCGGCAGCATAACACTTGAGACGGAGGTGGAGGTTCAACGGCCCTAAACATACAGCAAGAACTGCAATGGAATGGATGGCTCAGTCAAAGTCCAGACATAAAACTAATGGAGGATCTGAGGCAAGATTTGACATCTGGTGTTAACAGACAAAGAACGGGTACTTGTTTCACTCTGGATGTGAGCAGAGTTTGTAGAGGCATACCCCAAACGACTTAAAGCTAGAACTGCAGTTTCTATAAAGTATTGAGTCATGGAGGCTGAGTGCAAACATCATATTTCAGGTGCACTGCTTTTTTTTTGGCAATCATATACTACAATTATCTTCTACTCTGTGCTGATTCATCACACAAAATCCCAATGAAATACATTAAAGTTTGTGGATGTAACATGAGAAATAGGGAAAGGAATGAGCAGTATTATTTTTCAAGGCTCTGTGTAAAATCAAAAGACAAATTTAAACTAATGTCAGGTTGTCCTGATTTGTGATTTAGGTACATTTGTAGCTTCATGGAAATCATCAGAGACTCTCCCCTAATGGGATCACCATGCTGGACCGGTACCGTGTACCAGACCGTACTGTTCTGTTGAATAGGATACTTGTTGCTTTGGTGTTGTAACCACATACAGTTTTAGGGAGTCAAGCATAAACATCTCTCTAAAACAGAGCCTGATATGATGCACAGCCCTTCGCATGTTGTGTTGATCAGGAAGAAAAACGTGTGTTAGCTGTCATTTAAACACAAGCCCCGGTTAAAACGAGCCTGGACCTAAACAAACAGGATCCCTGCAGTTCTGCTAAGCTAGCCTGAGACATGGTTAGCCAATAACAAGCATTAAGCCACACAGTCAAACAGCATAAGAAGCTTAGGCGACTTGTTAGCTCTACACAGGCACTGAATGTAGCCGCAGGATTAGAGCAAAACCATCAAATGGCCAGTTAGTGTCAGGGCTCCCACACAGCTGGCTAATTTAACCAGTGGTAGGAGGGGAGCTAGCCAGGGCCGAGGAGGGGAGAGGCATCATCCGCTAGTTAGCTGGACGGGCGGGGTGAGAGCTCCAAGCCCAGCAACACGCAAGAAATAACACTCACCGGCTTCTAAAAATACATGGGATGAAAACGCCGACCCCGGAGTGTTTCAGCGCTGTTCACAGGCGGTGTCACGGTGGTCCCCGGCAGCAGAGTCTGTGTTGCTCCGTGTCTGTGTCCCCTCCTCTAGCTGGATCTTTCTCCGCCGCTGCGCTCTCTAACTGCGGTCTCTGGAGCCGCCCTGCCCAGCCTGCTGCCTGCAGAGCACCGCCTCCATCCATCCTCCACACACACTAACTTCATGCACAATCATGGGGTGTTTCTGTGAGCAGAGAAAGAGATAAATATTCATGAGATTTATTTGTAACAATACATGGTATGTGTCTGAGAGACTGTAGCCTGCACAAGGGCTGTAGCTGAGGGGGGGTCGTTGTAACTTCGTTTTTCTCAATTGCCAAGACACATTTAAACCATCCATCCATTGCTCTAAACTGTAAACACAAAACCCAATTTTCAAACTACATTCACAAAACCCCTGATTCTTCCTTCAAAACCAAAATGTTGCCTCAAAACAGTTTAAGCAGTGCTCAACACCAATGTTGTCACGTCAGACCCCTGGTCAATCAAAATGTAAAACTCCACTGAACAGTCATTACACACAACATATAAAAAAGGAAAACACAATAACCAGACCAGAAAACTTTTAAAGTAACCTTTGTTGTGCAAAAGGGAAAATGCATTTTCAAAACAAATTTTGAGTTGCAGTGTTTAAGTTGAGACACCAGTGCTTTAATTGAGTTTCACTTTTGCTATATGTGCTGATCATTATGCATCCCAAGTGCATCACAGTGCAAAATGTGTTGTAGTGGGTATAAATATATTTACAAGTTGTGTCTAACTGGGTAAAAGGTGCTTGAGGTTCTGCCAAAAGGGTGACCATTTCAATAAACTGGTTCAGGGCACGGGGCACTCTGTTCAGACATTTGCGTTTCCCAAAAAACTGCCCTATCAGGGATGGAGGACTTTTTTCATGGACCATGAATAGTATCTACACATTTTCACCCTGTTTGGAATGGCAGTCCTTGGCTTTTGTATAGTGGCTATAAAACTAATCTAAGATTAATGCTGTATTAGTCTGATCTCAAGTTTATTTTTTTTATTGTATTCTGGGCTCTGCTGGTGTGGTGGGAAGAGATTTGTGTCTCTAGAGCGCCACGGCACTTTGGCTGTAGTAGGATCCACTTGAGTCAGGGAGCAATTTGTACAAAAACGGCCTGGGTTTCAGCATCCGCAACGGGAACACGCACAAAAAGGAACACAGAAAGTTCCAAGAAGTTAAATACCAGAGAAAAAACATTCAGAAACCCATATTGGAAACACTCTTAGACATGAATCAACAACACTTCAGACATGAATCATTGATACGTCTATTCATTACTATTCAACCTGTCATCTAGGTTTAGACCAAGCAAAACTGCTTGGTTTAAAAGTGATGGAAAAGTTGTGATGTCCACAACACAATGCAAAAATGCTAGAAAGAATGACAGACAACTTCATTTCCAGGAAATCATCTGTGGAAAAAGAATTGTAATTTCCAGAAAGGGCTACTACACTAGAGTTGTTAACACAGGGAGGAAGCAGCACTGACAGAATGTTGCCAGAGCTGATGATAAATTTAATTTGTATTAAAAAAAAGCTGTCATCACAATAATAATGAACTACTTAGTTTAGTTAGCTCCATCATTTTACACTACTCAGTGTTGCCTAAAAAGGTCTACATTTAAACTTCCAACAAAAGCCTTAGATGTCCATAAAATGTTCCATTGAACCAGATATCTACCTAATCCAGCCCAGACGAAAATGGTGCATTTCATCTGTACTTTGAGGTCAGGTGTTTTCCTGTTTTAAACTCAGAAAATCAATGAACCCCAGCTCCCAGTGCCTAACCTAGCTGCCCCTTTCCTGAGCTAGAATTCAAACCATTTGTTGTCAATCCAACATGGCTGCCATACTTACATCTGTGTCTCATTAAGGCCCTATCCTCTCTAACCCAGATAGTTTGCATAGAAATATTTTCTGCTCTGTTTGCACCTCCCTTCTCACCGATATAAAAAAAAAACACCTCAATTTGTATTGTATACACGTGCATTGGATTGGTTGAGGTGCAAACACACCCTCCATTTCTGCTACCTGTGCGACCCCTTCTCTTTTCCAATGGTTATAATCAGTCTGACAGAGAGGTACCCCCAATCCTTGTGGTTTTTAGTATAACAATGGCCACCAGTGGGCTCTAGATGGACAAACTTTATTCAGTTCAATTCAATTCAATTCAATTCAATTCAAACTTTATAAGTTTATTATTTTACTTAGTACCCCTACACATAGCCTATTCTAAAATGGCCAAACTCCAACACTCAGTAGTTTATTCTAACCTCCCCAACAAACCCGCACCATTCCAAACCCTTTGTGAAGTGCCTTGAGACGACATGTGTTTTGGCGCTATATAAATAAAACTGACTTGAATTGATATTCAGATATTATGCGTTATGACCTGCCTAGGGGTGGCCAGGTGACAACATAAAGGTGATTCATCTTCAGCAGACTTCAAGCAGCCACAGGACAAAGTTGAACAATTTAGAATGATTATTTACAAGGCATTTTATTGAAGGTTTTTAACATAGAGTGAAGAAGCTGGGTTTAACTTCAGGGTGAGCTTCATGCCAAAACAACAAACAAAAGGAAACTATCTGAAATATTTTGCTAAAATGACCTAATAAAATGAATAAACAAAATGACAATTACTTACCTATCTAACTAAAATAAACAGGCAAAAATTAAAAGAACACTAAACTAAAATGGCAGCCACCCTAACAAACTCCTTGACACAACAAAGATTCAACGTATTCACAGGGGTACACAGGTGCACAAAGGTGTGGCTGGTTGGGAGGAGCAGAGGATGAATGATGGGGATACTGCAGCGGTGTTCTTTTATGCATCTTCCAGGTAACCAATCTGTGTTCATCAGTCTTCCGGATCCACCAATCACAGAAAGGCATCTGCACAATGAAATTTGAATAATAAAAAAAACCATCAGCACTTTAGGACCCTAGTCTGTGTTATCAAAATGAAAAAATGACAACACAGAGGTCCAGTTTAGAAACCACAGCAACAGCAGAGTAATCTTTTATGGGGTTTTCCACATCTCTCGCTGTGTTTGTACTCTGTTTCTATTGAGCTTCAAATGTAACCTGAAGGTATGAATGACTGAAAGGAAAGGGTATGAAAGAAACCAAGAACTACAATTATTTTGCAAAAAATCTCTTCTCAGCCAAAGCTCAAAGGTTTGCTTTCTGTGTACTTGGTAACTGGATGGTCCCAGTCAAAAATACAACAAGATCGCCCTATGAAGTTGGAATTACCTAGGAAAGTCGGAGGTCACCAAACAGCCCAGTGTTCAGTCTGCAATCTGGCTGCCACTCACCATAAACATAGTGAAAGTTGCAGCTATGAAGCATGTATTGACACTCAGTCATTAGCTAGTATTACTAACAGTATTTAGCACCACAAAAATTAGCAAATCCCACTGATTTTCCATTTGCAACTAAAACACACTCAGGTGTGACATCACTCTGAGACTCCGAGCTCTGACTTCTGAGTTCAAATTATTACCCAGCTGAGGATGTATTGGATTTTTTTTTTTTAAAAGGGGAAAACAACACATTTAATAAACTATTGATAGTAGTGTAACTGGGGCCAAAGTCTCATTAAGATCATCGTGCTTAAAGCACTGCTCATCAATTTATGAGCACGTTCCCTTCAGTGTTTCAACTAGGGCTGCACAATATACTAGAAAATATATATAATCTATTTTTGGTGTCTACTTTAATTAGAAATAAACACCATGGTGACCATGGTTAACTCATTAAAACAGAAGATATGAACACAAAATGTGTATTCCAACTAAGGGGAAGTTAGGACTTCCTCCCCTCTGATAGCTGGTGTTACTCTTTTGCTGAAATAACTTCAATGAGATGCTTCTTGTAGTCATCTATCAGTCTAAAGAAAGTTTGACCTACTCCTCTATGCAGACTTCTTTCAGCTGTGTGATATTTGTGTGTTTTCTTGAATGTAGAAGGCATTTCAAGTAATTGAACTCAAGAAAAGGATCTGATCTGGCATTTTACTTAGAAGTTTTCAACCAGTCCTTGGTGGATTTACTGGTGTGTTTTGGGTTACTGTCATGTTCTGCTTTAGCTTTAATTTTTATTTGTTACAGGCGTTCTTACATCATGCTCAATCACCCTCTGAAACACGACAGACTTCTCTGTGGATTCTACAATAATGAGCTGGCACAGTCCTGCTCAAGCATGGCATCCAAAGTTCAACCTCCATGCATCAGTGTTAGAATGAGGTTGTTTTCCTGGAATGCTGTATTCGGCTTACACCAACCACATCCTCTGTTGTGGTGTCTAAATGATTAAATCATAGACTCATCTGCCTAAAGAATATTATTCCTGATTCCTTGCACGCCTCCTATGGAACTTTAGCCTTTACAGTCTCCTGACTGGGGAGGCATGCATTCTTACAGCAATAGTGGCAGAAGCCTGCTATATTATATAGGTTTTTGAAGACTTCTTTTAGGATCTTAGGGTCTGCTCTAGTTATCTTAGATATTAACACATATCTTCACCTGTTAGAAACCCAGGGACCAATAGTGTTAATATAAAAGAGTGCTTGCAGTGTTTATAAATTTTCTGCATAAAGCACAGATAGGGCAAAAAACAGCCCGATGGTAGTGAAAATGAAGCTCACATAAACATTAGCAGGTTTCCCAATGATACAGCAGCTACTTACTTTTTATTCACCAAGATAAACAACCTTACCATCAGTGATGGCTGATATCAACATAAAACAAAGTGAGCTTTAGAAAATTAAGTCAAGGCAGACAGTGCAAACTGTTAAGAGCTGGCATTTTAATAAAACAGAAAATAATAAAAACAAAACAAGAAACGTCCATGAAATTTTGATCATATTTTTCTGATTCAAAACAAAATGAACCCAGAGCTGAAGAAAAGAAAAAAAAAAACTTCATTCAATAAAACACCTCCTCCTGTAGCAAAGCTTGGCATTCAAACACACGTCCTTCAATTACTGTACTGCTTGATTAGTGCACACGTCCAACTGGTAAATATCCTTACAAAAAATACTTCTTGTATGTCAAAATATACCTGTACAAAGTCAACACATACTGAAAGAAATGCATGACATAAAAATGTAACAGTAAGATAAAGTGAAAAGGACTGACAGTAACACTGTAGAAACGTCTCTGATCAGACTCGACAACAGTGGAGAGGGTCTGAAACAGCTAGCACGGGTAGGTTCATCCCAGTATTTACAACAAAATCTAAATCCTCAACTGGATGTAACAGTTAGGACAACCAGCACATTAATGAGACATGTTACTGGAATCATTTATTCACTCTGCAGCATGGTCAATAGTAAGAATTTAAATTACTGCACATGATGACACTGAGATTTCCATTTGGTTTCTAACTCATGGTATTCTTATCAGTAATGCTGTTGAGTGATCTGACTTTTTCCAACTGTGGCACAATAAAAAGACCTCAGAAAACAACAAGAACATACATAAACATGATAAATTATAAAAAGCTACTCAAATGCTACCAAGAGCTGACTTGCTTGCCTTGCTATTATATACAAACAAATGTAAGTAATGTTTGCGATGGATTGCAGTGAATTTTAAATGATGCATAAGATGCTTTTCAAAATATCTTCAAAGCTATGTCAAAATAAAATAAATTAAAAGTCCGTTGCAGGTGTTTTCCAGAACCATTTGATGGGACTCCATACAGTCTTCATTACACACTTTTGTTAAGCAATTGTAATCGCCACTTGAGGTGTTCTTGACACTGGTGGCACTACACTGTACGGCACACACATATACAGAAATGAAACCTGTTTCTAGGGTTGCCAATCGCATGTACAAAGGCAAAAAAATGTCTTTACATCAGCAGAAGTTACATCAAATACGCTGCTTCTGATCACAGACAGGCCGCCCTTCGGTTGACCATGAAGGGGGCGTAATCGGATCTCAGATCTGTGTGTACAGACAACAAAAAGATGTTTTCGACAGGCGCAGACAAAATGACACCAACACCCACTGTGCATCCATGTGACACAGAACAAGAATAAGGCTAAACATGACAAACAAAGGGAACCCAAAGTGCCTCTGAGAGGCATGACATTCAGTGCTTCAGTGGTTCAGCTTGGTAAGGCATGGGCTCACCTGGTATTATCTTTACTTTTTTTTGGCACATGAGAACACTGATACACATGCTGACAAGAACACCCTTGTGCCTCAATGAAGTAGTGTCATAGGCAGCTCTGTATTACGTTTATGTGTAATAATGTGATTTAACATTCCAGTTGTGACTTTTGGGAATAGTAACTGGTGTCCCTCTAATAAAAAAAGAGACATAATCCACTTATTCTTCGGTTTATTTCAACAGAGCATTCCCAGATGCTGCTCTATCATCTGGCACTATTTTGAGTGTTTTTTGGGTGTCCCCTGCTTCTTGGTTTGCCACAGGTGGCTGGCGATGGTGACGGCGTCCACGCACGCAGACATGGTTTTAGCCGGGATCTTGCTGAACTGCTTCCTGTCCGAGTTGTACTTGTACAGAGCCTCGATCATCTTGATAGTGATCGTTTTTGGGCCGATGCCAGCCAGTTTGGCAATCTCCTCGGTTTCGGGGCAATACGTGTAGACAGACCTGAACTGGCATCCGGAATCACGGAACAACACCAAGAAGTTGTTGGCTTCTGATTTCTCCATTTCCTGCAAGAGATTGTGCAGAAGAAACACATTTATTAATGTAAGATATTGACTAAGGGTATATTTATCCTTATATCTTCCTGGTTTGCAACAACCAGACAATAGCTCCAAGTTGTTTTGCTGTTTATACTGATCTGAGTTCAGATTAAACCACCAAATGACGAGCAGAACACATATGATTAAGCTTATCCAGTAACTTTTTTTTAACTAGAAGTATAAACTTCCAAAGCATTGCCATGTAGTAAGTAATAGTAAGATCCTGAATTTGAAAGGTCTAAATTTCAAGGATCAAAAGAGCTTTAGAGGATTTATTATCCATGAGGTGTTGTTGGTAATTAAGTTGTGGCAATAACCGGCATGGGAGAATTTAGGGAACTTATGGAGAAGCACATTCAGGTGACCACAGGGAAATCGATGTCTCATAAAAAGGAAAGCATGGCCTCTCCCAGGCTGTGCTTAAACCATTTTAAAAACAGTGGCCAGTGAACAAAGTGCAGAACATAAAATGCCTAGGGCAGACCAAGAACTTGCTGCAGATACTATATAACACTTCTGGCCTGAATGCCTCAGGACCCTCTGAATGTCACCAAGGAGAGCGATCATTAGGTTTCTTTCCTGGACATTGTACCTCTTTGAACCACTCCCAGATAAGCATAAAAGGGATGGATTCCTTTGTGGTGTAAGGTCTAAATTTTAAAACCACAAAAAATGCTGACTAATCATATTTTAGCCAAGTTTTCTGTTTTACTTTAATAAAAGCCGTCAGTTGAAAATATTTGCCTAATCTTCAAATATTGTCGGAATAACTTGGTTTAAGTAAGAACAGTCAAAGAAAGTTATACAAAGTTTATGTAGCTTAACCTGTCAGTTATACACGCACATATACAGCACATACATCAAGTATCTTGTTTTTCTGCCCTTCGTTGACCTTGCCAGCTAGGCAGCAGTGAGCCAGGGCATTCTGGATGATGTGCTTGTTGGATTTGGCACTAGGCTCCTTGTACAGTTTGGGTCCTGTGCGAAGGAAGAGTGAGAAGGCACAAATTAAACATCCACTAGACAAATAAAAAAGCTCGACATTTCTCTACATCCCTACCTGTGTACTCTGTGTTGGAGGGAGTGGAGGACGTGGTGGAGTCATTTTCCCAATCTTTCTCTCCGTTACGACTGCCGCCCGAAGGACAGGAAGAAAAACCCTCTGCGGAGTCTGGCCTGATGGCGACGAACAAGTGACAAACACAGACAGAACAATCACACGAGGAGCAGACGCGCACAAACACGTACAACATATTACCACACAGTGCACACAGAGACATGCACAGAAAGACAGAGATGGGTCAAAGCGAGATCAGACATTGTGACAGTTCTCCAAAGTCTGCCTGTGGTCTTGCATCACATCATAGTAAAACACTCGGGCGAAACAGAGCCGTGTTCAACCAAGCAAAGCAAAGTGGCTGGCTTCATTGTTACAATGAGAGTTATGAAGGGAACAGCAAGCAAACAGCTAAAACATAAAGTAGGGAGCAAATGTGATACAGAGCAAGAAGAAGAAGAGGTGGAAACAGCTCTGCAGCCTGCGTCTGATGGACCTTAGGAAAAACACAAAACTATAGTGGTGCAAAGACTGCATTCCATTCAGGACATTAACCTGCTTTTACTTGCTGAAATTTATAACAAAATAAAGGCCAATACAAAATTAAAATGAAGCTGCAGCTTTTCTACACAGAAACACATCTGCAAGAACTTTAACTTGATGTCAGAGTTACTAACCTTCCCTTTCTGTCTTTGGGAGAGCTTAAAAAAAACGGGATATGGGCAGAAGCAAGTTTGTTGCCTCTGAAGGATGCATGCAGAGCAGAAGTAGAAGGAGAAGACAGGGAGAAAACAGAATCAAACTGTAGACCACAAAGCCTTCTACGAGTCACAGAGTACAATACACATTCCCAACGAGTCTCATCAAGATGAGTTAGGTGTCAAATCAAGGTGAGTACAGGATTTGTTAGTTTAACTTGATATGCACAAAAACAGTAACTTCTAACTCATTTTTAAGGTGATTAGCCAACTATTAGCTCATAGGCAGTTGGAAAAGTATTCAACTATTCTGCTTTTTGTCACTTTACAATAGGAATATTCAAGATTTTATGCAACAGACCAATATGAAGTAGTGTCAGAATTTCCTTTATTGTCATTATCACAAATATAACACAACTGAGAAAAAAGCTATCTGGTCAGTACACGAGCAATAAATAATTTATGTAAAATAAAAGCACATGTGCACACATTCATACAGATTGCACATTCCCATTATTGCATCTCCCTTTACATTCTGGCTGTGTTGAGTTTAACTATTGCTGTTGGAGAGAAACTGATAAAGATTTGGGGAAGTTTAAAGAAAGTTATGTCAGGAAGGAAGGGTCTGCTGGTCAGATGGGACCAAATTGGAACCTTTTGGACTTGGTTTAAAATCCTATGTGTGGTGGGAGGCTAACACTGGACATCAGTGCTGAACCCACAGTGAAACATGCGGGTGGCAGCATCATGCTGTCGGAATGCTTTTCTTTAACAGAGAGACTGAAGGTGATTAGAGTTGAGGGGAAGGAGGATGGAGCTAAAAACAGGGCAACCTTGGAGGTAGAGGTTCAATTTCTAACGACACTGAACATGCAGCCAGAACTAAAATTAAATTGTTCAGACATAAATCCAATTAAGAGTCTGTGGCAAGACTTCTCTCCATCCAGTCTGACTGAGCAATTTTGCAAACAAGAATGGACAAAAATGTAGGTCTCTGGATGTGCTTAGCTATATCTTTATACAATTGAAAAGATGCATCCTTTTCTTTGCACTTCACAATAATGCTTTTTGTGTGTTGATGTATCACATAAAATCCCAATAAAATATATTTACTTTGCTGGTTTACTGTGATGAAATGTGGGAAAGTTTAAGCGAATATTAATTTTTAGCTTTGTTATTCACAGATCAACGAAGGTATAGTCAGTTCATTTCTTACCTGTTGTTCTTCCTGTTATCTGGCTGGTCTCTGTCATTGTCAGCAAGATTGAGGGACGCCAAAGAGACACTTGAGACAGAGAAACCCCGAGGACGCACACCTGCAGGAAAGTAGCAAACAGGACCAGCATGGATCATCATGAGACACTCGGTGAAAACAGTATTCTGACTGTCTTGTGGGTCATTCACCTGTTGTTCTCACAGGAGGAGTAGACGACTCCATGACGTCCCTGTGGATGGACTTGGGCCGCTGCTTTTTCTTGAGACTTCCACTACGAGGCTTGATGACCTCATTCATGTCCTCCATGAGCTTGAGCTGCTTCCTCCTCATATATTCATTCTTGATGTATTCCCTCCTCGCCTTCTCGTCATCCTTCTTCTGTTGTTCCTCCTCTGCTTGTAGCCTGCACAAGAACAAGAAATCATGTAATGGAAGACTAAACGCTAAAGTTTAAAAGTAGAACAATCTAGAGCATGCATTTATCTGGACACAATGCGACGCAGAGAGGACACACCGTGCTGCCTCTTTCTTCTGCTCCTGGTCCAGCTCCTGTTGTTGCCTCCTCTCCTGAGCCTCTTTCTCCCTACGAAGCCTCTTCTCCAGCAGAGCTGCTTTCTTTGCTGCCATGTCCTCTTCTCCTTTCACATCATCCTGGTGTTGAATGAGAATATTGACATACATAAATAAAACATTTCTTTACATCTTTAATTTTTTTATTCTAAATGTTTACCCAGAAGATAATATCTTGACAGGAAAACATCTTAGCTTGACAGATCCTGACCAAGGTCTGGCCAGTCAGAAACTGAAACATTCTATCTTTTTCCAGTCAACGACTGCACTATCTGTAAATGCCACCAGGTCGCACTAACATCAACGCACAATGGTGGGGAAGCTGTTACTGAGTAATATTTCCAGTGAGGTGATTTAAATAAATTTTGAGAGGGCTCAGGGAAACAAGACATGTCTTGAAATGTCAAGTTTATTAAGCCTACGAGAGAGAGAGCCAAACTTAACATAGATAACAGGAAGGCTGAACATCTCCCAATATAAACAGTAGTTAGTTCAAACCACTTTTTGGAATGTTTGTACCTGACTTTGTGAAGACCACTGAGACGACATGTGTTGTGAATTGGCGTTATATAAATAAACTGAATTTAATTTTTAAGCTTGCTTCAACTTTAGTTAAAGAAAGCTTCTTCAGGAGCAACTAGAACACTCAGGGCCTGTAGCTCCAACGCACCTTAAAGAAGAAACCACAGCACATCTTTTGGTCATCTACAGTTTCTCCTCCTTTTTCTCCCTCCTCTGTGCTCTCCTGATCCTGGCCACCAGGAGGCTTTAGCAGAGACAAAGGCACCTTCACCAGGTCCTTCCTTTCCTGGGTGTCATCTTGACTCTGGTTAGCAACTCCACCTTTGATCTCTGAAACCGGCTGGCACAAAACCTCTGATGTCTTTGACTCTACTTTAAATTCTGTTCTCTCCTTCAGTCGTTCATTCATCTTTTCTTTGGGTTCTTCTTTATTATTCCTATTTGCTACCGTCTCCTCTTTTTTCTTAGAGTCTTCTTTCTCGCCCTTTGAATCTTGGTTGTGTCTTTCCTTTGTTCCCTCATCATGGCCCAGGTACGCAAAAGGGCTGTGCTGGGTCTGGGTGGAGTTGAAGCGCCTCAGTCTAGGCAGGCTGTCCACTGAGGTGGGGGAGTTGAGCATTCGGCTGATGGGGGTGACCTTCAGATCGCTTGGACGGGGAGTCCGAGGTGTTCTGGCATGAAATGAGGCCGGCCGTCGTTTGATGCCTGCAGGCGAACGATTGGGGGCGCGTGGGGATCCAGAAGAGGAGAGTATCGGGGACAAGGATCCCACTGAACCACGGCCTGATCCTCGGCCTGTCACGCTGCTGCTGCGCAACTCACGGAGCTGCCTGTGTGGATAAAGAGATGCAAACAGTATTGGGACGCTCGCATTTCAATAACCTCTTTGGTGGATTTGGCAGTAAGGGATACCTGTGTGGAGACGGAGCAGGAGGCGGGATCACCCAAGCCTGTTGCTGCTGATCTCTCATAGCCATGATCTTCTCCTGCTGCTGGCCCAAACGCTGCATCTCAGTCTGCAGGAAGCCCAGCGATGTGTTCAGCCTTTCAATGGAACGTGTGTATTCGGCAAGGTCGACCTCTCCAGGGGTCATGCCTTATCACCACCAACAAGTACAAGTAAATGCACAATCCAAAATCCACCACCATTTATAAAGTCAAATCAGCTGAGCTAAGCAAAAGAGGCATGCTAACGTTACCCACCCCCACCATCTTCGCAAGGAGATTTTGGGGCTGCTCCGTCAGGCTTGCATCGCTCCACCCGTTCCTCCTTTGAGGAGGAGACCGGATCAGGCAAAGCTGTTTCTGCCCCTCCTGAGTTTGGGCTGAGTGGGGCTGTCACTCCTTTCCTTTTCACTACATTCAAGAAGGCTGTTCTACCCATTTTCTGGCGGTGCTTGGTGAAAGCTGCCTCTACCTGAAAATAGTGAAGAACCCAGTATTAGACTTAAAACCACAATAAGAGATTTCTCTGGTGATGCAAGGCTGCGTACCTTCTTCTTTTGGGCTTCAATGGCTCTGCGTTTTTCTTCAAGCTTCATTCTCAGCTGAATCATTTCTGAAGCTATGAAGTGGGACGGATCTCTGGGGGATGGGGTAGCTGGAGAAGGTGAAGTGATTGGCAGGGGAGGTGTAGAGAACTAGGGAGAAAACATAATTTAACATCAACATATTAGAAATCTATAATTCTGCTACTACAGAAGATACAGTGGTATGAAAAAGTATTTTGTTCTGCTTTTGTTTTTTTGTCCGACTTCACTTTTTCAGATCATAAAACCGTTAATATTCTGTTTTCGATTATTTCTGCAGACAATGATGAGAAGCTTAGTAAGAGAGTATTTCTAAACCTTAAAAAGGGATTTGACACAATGAATCACGATTTATTAATAAATAAACTGGAAAGACATGGGGTTAGAAGGACTATTTTAAATTGTATGCAAAGTATGCGAGATGCAAAGTATATGAGAATATGAAAATTGTATCATTTGCAGACGACACCAATGTCTTTTTGTTGGAGATGATCTAGAGCAGTTGTCCAATGATGTAACCAAAACAGTTGTGGTTCGATGTAAATAAGTTGTTTTTAAACCTGACCAAAACAAAATCATGCTATTTGGGAACTGTAGATCATATATAAAAAATCAAATACAGCTAAATGGAGTAAATATTGGAGTTATTATTGATGTTAAAATAAACTAGAAACCTCAAATTAGATATACAATAAAGCCAAACAGGCCAAACAATAAAGCCAAACAGGTCCTAAAAGAAAAAGCCCTCAACATATTGTATTGTTCCCTATTTTTACCTTACTTCGGTTATTGTGCAGAGATGTGGGGCAATAATTACAAAACATCACTACAGTCAGAACAATCAATAAGATCGATTATTTGAATCACACAAAAGCACCGTCCCTAAAATCTAAACTGTTAAAATTTACTGACAAAGTGGAACTACAAACAGCTATTTATCTTGTTTGAAGGCCAAAATACATTCTGACTGGAAAACATTTAAAAGCTTTTTCATAAAAGGAAGCACTTTATCACTTAAAGGAGTAAATACAAAAAGTTGATTTCCAATTATTTAATTTATCCAAGAAAATAGCTATTCAAAACAACCTGTCCTTAAGTGAAAACAAAAACATTCTTAAATTATGAATTAATTGATTAACCATGTTTTAGTTCACTTTTACAAACCACACCTAGGTCAAATTGCTGGCAAACCTGTATAATCAAGAAGTCACATAAATAGAACAAGTCTAAAAATAGGCAAAAAGATCTGAAAAAGCAGCACACCATGCCCCAATCTAAAGAAATGTTTAAGATCAGATGAGAAACAAAGTCCCTGAAATCCATCAGTCTAAAAAGGGTTACAAATCCTCAGGTTTTTGTACTGCACTGAGCCACAGTCAGAGCGATTATCCACAAGTGGAGAAAACATGGATCAGAGGTGAACTTACCCAGGAACAGCAAGCCTCCAAAAATTACTCAAAAGCATTTCAACTCATCCAGGAGGTCACAAAAGAACCCAAAACTAAATCTAAAGTACTGCAGGCCTCACTAGCCTTAGTTTAACCATAAAGACAATCAATCCATCCATCCATCCATCCATCCATCCGGGGACTAGTGCTCATCTCTAGCGGTCATACAACAAGAAAGCGACTGATTAAAAATGGCATCCATGGGAGAGTTCCAATGCCAAAACCAATGCTACTCAGACTTAGATGCTGTTACAGGCCGTTCGTGCTCGGAGGTCCTGCAGTCTGAATTGAAACAATTCTGCAAAGATGAGTGGGAAAAAACCCCTCAGCGATGTAAAAGACTTATTACTTCGAACAATCAGTGGTGGTCGTTGCCTCCAAGGCAGGCACAACCAGTTAAGGTGGCAGCACAATGTTTGGATAGTTTTTTAAATAAATTATATTAATAAATGAAATAATTTAAAAACTATTTTTTGTTTTTTCTCCGGTTATTTTTGTGTGATAATTGAAATTGATTTGAAATATTCAAATCAGACAAAAAGCTAGATCAGTAGATATCTGTGGGGTGGCAAACACTTTTTTGCAGCACTGTCTACTCTGGAAAGTTTGTGAGAAGACATGAATGACAGAATGAGGGACAAACCTGAGAGGATGTAGTTCTGCCTGAGTGTGTGTAGGGTACATTGAGGTCAGAACCGTCTGGAGTGGTGGTTCCTCCGCTGCTCCTTCCTTCTAGCTTCCTGAACTTCTGCTCTGCAAAGCTAGTCATCCGCACCAGACCCCCACCAGAACCACCCGATGAAGAGGCGGGACTGCCTGTATAAGACCTAGGGAGTGTGGGTGCAGAACTGGGACAGGGGCTGCCTCTGTCGCATCCATGTCCCTGTTCAACCTCAGGGCTGGCTTCCACTCCTTCCTTGTGTCCTCTCCTGCACCTCTCCTGCCTGCCAGGCAGTGGGCATGACCTTGTCATGGCCTCACAGTCCGGATCTATATCTGAATAGTCTCTCAGAGACGAGGAGTCCTCATCCAAACTCTGGATGTCCTCAGTCCGCACATGGATGCCCGTGTCAACTTCATCAGTGGATGCAGAGTTGAGGTCTAGGTCATTCACCCGAGTCTTTGCTGAACCCAAGTCGTCCCCTGGAGCTTGAGCCCCTGGAGGGTATGAAGGCTCTGCACCATGCAGAAAGAAACCATTATCTCCATCTCCAACATCGAGGCTGGCATGGGGCCTTTCTGTATCATGAATGATCTTAAGGGCCTCCTCAATGCTTGGAGGAGTTGATGGACTGATGTGGCCGGAGTGGTTCCCTTGATACTTACTAGGGCTGCTGTTATCTGGTAAGACTCCATTGGGGTACCTAGAGAAAGAGCCAGGTAAATCAGAAAGTTGAGAACAGTAAGAGAGAATCTTGAAATAATTATTACTTCTACTAAAATGTTTTTTGATGTTCTTAAATCACAAAAGCCACTAAAGGTTCTCTGTATCTGAACGAGGTTCAAACATTTATTAAAATGTTACAAGGCCTTAACGGCCTTTTAAACAGCTTTACCAGAGGTGCTGTCTGTGTTTGTATTTAGTTTACTGTCACTTGTTTTGTCTTTGACGTCACTAACAGGTAAGGCTTTCATCTTCTACCTGGGAAAACCTGCATCCTTGGATTGACACGGATGTTATTTTGACACATGACACCTACCAAAACATTTTTTCAGGCCAAATAGCACCAGCCTGCAAAAACAAATCAACAACTCCACCTTGATTGACGGGGATTGAGAAGTTCAATAATTTATGTAATCATCTCTGTTTTTTCTTTCACTGATCGTACAAGAGCTATTTTACGCATCACAGCCCCTATGATTTTCATTGGTATTGCTCTGTTTGTTGTGTTTGGGTACATATCCACAAGCTCTCTGTATAAATAACTATTGCCTGCTTATAGCAGGACGTTTTGAAAACAATGCCAATTATAGCTCTTTAAGATATTTTGGAATGGTCTAAAATTATTATCAGTAGGTCAAAGCCTTACGAGAAATCTGCAACAGAACCTTTTAATGGTATATCTCTAAATATGCAGGAACTTCTTTACAATTCACAGTTTTTATTGAACTGCAGGTGATTACACTGATAGGTGATGCAGTTACACTGCCTGTAAAGCTTAAATTTGAAAGCCATTCCTCATCTGCACCTGCTTTGGTTCTTAATAGAGAAAGTGTTGTTCCGTCCTAAAGGTTTGTGAGAAGTAAATTCGTCCTCCTCTGGGATTTCTCGACCCTGCCCGTTCATGTGGCCTGGTGTGAGGGTGAGGTGGCGTTTCATGCCTCCTCTCGCTCCTGCATAATTAACTTTGAACCCCAGACCATCAGTACTGGCTGAGCGGGTCATAGTGCGGGAAGAAGGAGCCTCAAGAGGCGGCAACGTGGAGTCTCCATCCAGGGGAATCTCGAAGGAAATTCCCCGAGAGGAGGAGCTGAAGAATGAGAAGAAAATGAAATGTGTTGTCAGTACAACAGGAAAGCAACAGACTGTTATGAAATGTAGATCTGTGAGGGCTCGGTTATGGTAACAACTTTGTTAACTCACTGTTTTTCTTTGGGCCACGTCCCAACACAACCATCAACGTAGGACATGGAGGTAGATCTCTTAATTAGGCCTGTTAGACACAGGAGCTCTTAGTTTTACATCATCTAAAAAATTCTTTATTTTCTAAAAAACACAACACAGCAAATATATTTGTGGAGAGAATAACGACAACCTAATGCATCAATATGGAAAGGAATATGTTAAACCAGTTTTTTTCTTGCATGTCTTTAGGTATATTTGTGCTCCACATTGTGCCTTTCAGACCTTAATCTTACATCAATTACATTTTGCATTGGATTCTTAATAGCTACATATTTCAATTATTACCAGTGTGGAACTGAAAACAACCACTAGGGGGCATCTGGATTCTTAACAAAAAAAATCTCAACCAGCATTGATCAAGTGTCCTGCTGTAGCTGCTACCAGCAACATTTGTTTGCTTTTCACGGTAAAACAATGCTATCTGCTGCCAACATTAAGTGAAGGTCGGACATTTACGACAAACATCTGGTAAATTGATTTGTGTTGTTCTCACAGAAAAAAGACAAGCAAAATCTTTGCACTTCATTGTTTCTTCATTGTTTCCCCCTGCTGAAAATCCACTCAGTTAGCTGAGTGGATTTTCAGCTACCACATCTTCATGTTTTCCTGATTGTTCCTTTGAGGACCAAACACCTGCATGTCTCCTGCTGTCCATGTAATTGTTTCTCATAGCTGTTTTAAAAATAAGAGCATCGGCATTCTTGTCCTCCCGCGCCATCGAGCGGATAGTTACGCTTTTTTCCACAACCCCTCAATGGCGTCAGTCGCGTTGCCATCTAAGTTCTATTCATTCCCATTTCTGTTCTCATTCGTCATTTCTGTTACTGCCCCCAACAACTAGTGTGCACAGTTTATTATCTATTTAAAGTTTATTTTTTTCCCTATGTGTTATATTATTTTTGGGGACTTTTTGACCCATAATGTGCCACACAACCCTGTATGTGCATTTAAAAAAGGTCAGCTGACTTCTAGCTTGTAGTCCAGACTGATGTATAACATTACCATAAAACACATTTTCATTAAGGCTGCCCATTTGGCTAGTATGGCAAGCCTCACCTAAAATAAGTGTGCCAGACATCTTATCAGGGTATTCTGGCCCCTTTAGACACAGAAGCTACAAAAATTGTTTTAGAAAAGTAAGCATAACAGTGGATCTGTTAACTTTCCTTTCGCTTTCTTTGGTCTACTAGTAAACAGTCAAGGAAAAAATCCAACTGAACACATAGCACATCATAATAATTCCTACCTTCAGCGGTGAGGTTTTCTGGACTGGAAAGTCTGTCTGCATAGTTCTGTTTGACAGGACTGGACACAGGAGCCATATCTCTGCAGAATGAGACAGGCTCACAGGCTGCATGACAAAACAGGACAAATCCTCCACATCATAAGTCAACAACTAGCATTCATTACATGAAGAAAAATAATGACGTTTTTACTACTATCAAAAGGCATGCCGACTGGACTGTACCGTTAGGGTCGAAGACTCTGGGCTGAACAAATGAGGGTTTCACAACCTCGAACCACCAGAAAAGCTCAGCCATGAACACCAGATAGTTACTCTGAAAGATCACACACATCTTCATGTTCAACTTTTACAAGGAACATCTGGCTTTAACTTATTGTTCTCTCTGTGCATCCCTGTAAAGATGCAAAGCCAAAAAAAAAATTTTTCAAACCATCTCTGAGCTTTTTGAAAGACCACTGAGGTCACAGTCAGCCAAGTGTTGCTGGGCTCTGATGGGCGTGTTCATGAATATCAGTGGATGTTGAGTGGTGTGACCTCTGTAATCTCAAACCCAGATGTGTCATAAAATCTGTCAAACCACTATCTGGAGTGTAGTTTAAATACAGTCCTCTGCAGAATCATTCAGACCTCTTACTGTTTAACACTTTTTCATGTTACAACCTTAAACTTCATTGTATTTTACTAGGATTGCAAGCAATAAGACCAACGTTACGTAGTCAATAGTTGTGAAGTCGATCTTTTTCCAAATAACAATCTAAGTAGTTTTGTTTGCATTTTTATATAGCCCCATATTTTCTGATCCCTCTAAATAAGTAGAAAATAGTGCAAGCAAGTCAGCTATTTTGCAAGGCCCTGTATGTCCCATATGACTGAGTAAAACAGTTAGTTGGTATCTGAAATTAATGACAAATGCACCAATTTATTAAGCATATCTCTGGTGTCATTTTGTCTAGTTTACATCCCATCATAGCAGTGTAAACATATAAGCACCATCTTTTAATGCAATGGGTAAAACCATGCACAAACACTAGTTAGGATTCTGTGGACAGTAAGTCTGTGGCAAACAGGCAGCGTGCCAGAGTCTTTAAAAACCCACATGACTCCCTGTTGTACCATAAAACCACTATTCAGTTGGTGCACGGACAGTGTAATGAATCAGAAATGAAGGCAGAAGAAGAAATGCAGAGCAAAGGGTGTGCGAGGATGAAAGCGACTGCTGTGTTGCATCAAAGAGAGGAAAGTTCCAGTCAGCTGAGACTGTGACTTGAATCCTGAATGTTTCTACCCACGCTCTCTGCATACTATTTACCCAATGCTGGCTTTGTTGCTCTCTAATGTCTGGATGGCACTGAGAAGCTCTTCAGGTTGTACAGAAAAACTGAAGAAAAAAAAAATGGTAAAAAAATTCGATTTCTGTCTAAACCCTGAGATCTGTCAAGATTTTTCTCCAAGAACGAGAGAAACATGGGCGGCAGAGTTGGGTCAGAACTCTGAATCTGTTCTCTCTCTAAGCAGTGGGTAGGATGAGGTCAACAGACTAGACATGCACATTCAGTGTTAAACTTTTCCTTGCATGATTCACTGTTGCCTTTGTGTAATTTCCTACCCTAAGTTTCCTTCTACTCCCCCTTAAAAACATCTCTCCTTATATCCTTTCATCGACTGAATCCTGCATCATATAAACAGAGCTTTCCACATCTTCCACACATATTTACTTGATCATCATAATACTGGAAGTTCATACCTTTATGGATGCATGTGTGTAGAGCATGTCCTCCAGGCTGAAGTGGCAGCAGTGATTGAGGTTGTTCTTGCAGAACTCCTGCACCAGCTGGAGGTTGTACAGACTGTCGGCCAGAGACATGGTCTCCTTGAGGCAAATATCTGCTCAGCCAGGGGAGGGGTCAAACACACACACAGGGAGGGGGAATAGCAAATACCAAACATGAAGTTGATAAGAGATAAGGTTCAGTTATGGCAAAACATTAAAAAAAAAGAATAGAAGAAAAAATGCCATCCCAACTTGCAGCGGAAGTTTGAATCACTCAACATGCTTCAGACAATTCAAGACACCCATTTTTAACCCGTCTTGACCTCCTATGTGAATCATCAGGATTTTTATCCCTTGACGTTTCACAACAGCCCCGACGTGTGTAGGATGTTGTAATGAAGAAAACAGAGCTGAGACTCATAGCTGCTAATTTCTCTGGTCTGACATCATCTTGAACTTTACTGTACTAATTTTAGGTACAATCCAGCTGCAAGCAAGAGACCTTAATGAAGCGTGACTTGCAACCTCATCTGGTTCACACGCTTGCCTGCGAATGAAATCCAACCCTAGCATATTTCAGGGAATCAACACAGGAGCACTCACAGGAACCTATTTGAAACTGCAGCTTGATAAGTAGTCCTCTAACGGCTCTCTGCAACATACAACTCGTGACCAATCACGTCTCAGCCCGGGGCATTTTTAGAAAATAGATCGGCTCAGAGGAAACCTCTTTGTTTCATCGTCCCCGCCCTCTTAACGTCAGTCCTAGGTCCTATTTGCACTGCAGAGTCATTCTTTAGTCATCATCCTCACTATGGTCTTCTATTAATACACAATACAAGTAAAAACTGCAAAACAAAAGGGTCACAACTCTTTTGAATATCTGGTAGAAAGGAGGAAACATCAGAAAACAAGACAACAGTGGACGATAAATACATTCTGTGCTTCAAACAGCCAATTCAAATGTATTGTGGTTGTCATATGAACAGGAAGAACGTACCCACTGTGTCTTTCACATATAGAGGCTCTCAAAAGAGTACACACCCCTGTTAAAATGCCTATTTTTAGTGATGCAAAAATATACTTATATATGTGGTGTTTGTACAGGACAAAGTAATTCAGAAACAAACAAATGTGTTAGAGGGAGAAAGGATAAATAAAAAGGTACAATAACCTGGTTTCAGAAGTGGTTAAAAAATGTTTTGATTTACATTCACATTTCAGTCTCCCTATCTTTCCATCTTTCTTCTTCATCTATCAGCAACCAACATATTGACTTGACAATACTTGCCCACTCTGCCTTGCAAAGGTTCTCCAGATCTATCAGATTATGAGGACATCTGCTGACCTCTTCAGGAGACCCCACAGATTTTTTGTTGTATATAATTATGGATTCTGGCTATGACATTTCAAAACTTAATAATGTTCTTCGGTTCAGAAAAATGTATTGATATCTTGTCCTATTTGGCAATCAATTGTATGGATGGGACTGCACATCCCTGCAGTCAAAACCCCACAAACACAAACTGATTTTGAAAAAGACAAAACAAAACAAAAAAATCAACTAAGAAATAATTTACCAGCTATTGAATATGCTACTTCAGGATACCTGTTATAAAAGTCTGTGCAGTTGTATCGCTAAACAGTACACAACTGCATTTATTGATTTAAAAAAAAAATACTGATATATTTTGCTGACCTCATTAGTGTAAAAAAATTGTTAAATTACGCAACAATACATTTAGTGTTTGGGGTATGTAAGGATCATCATGTAGAACTTTTTGTTTTCTCAATAAATCCAAATTCTTATGATGATAACAAAAATGAATGATCAATGGTATGGTCATTGCAGATCCCTTTCATTATAACTGGTGACAGGTGTGAGTCCTGAAATTTAAACAAAAAGTGGCTTCAACCCCTATCCTGTCATTGGCTTTTCAGACATAGAGGGGGGTTGCCAACATGTGCCAGAGCAATTTTGCTCTGTAATTATAACAGGGGAGTGGTCACAGTACTATTACAAAAAATAAAATCAAATCACTACAAGTCATTCTTGGCCTTCCTGATATGACTTCTTGTTTTGCTGAGTTTATGCAACTCAATGAGAAAGAAATCAAAGAGCAGTCAGATGTTCAGATTAGGGCACCCACCTTCGAGCCGGACGGCCTGGGGGCAGTAAAAGTGCAGCAGGGCAGCGAGGGCGGAGCCATCTGTGTTGTCCTTCAGCAAGTTCTCCACCAGGGGGAGTGATGGAACATTCTTCTGGGCATGCTCCCTCCTGTACCGGGCCTGAAACCATGGCAACAGCACAGAGATATTACCTTCATGGATCGTCAGGAAGAATATGTACAGGCTCTCCTTGAATATTTTTAAAAACAACTGCAGACACATACCAATGCATGCACAACTTGATTAAACACACAAGTTAAGGTGTTAATCTGA
This sequence comes from Crenichthys baileyi, assembly GCA_036173005.1. NCBI lineage: Eukaryota > Metazoa > Chordata > Actinopteri > Cyprinodontiformes > Goodeidae > Crenichthys > Crenichthys baileyi. Next base: position 435,755 of record JAHHUM010001183.1, on the reverse strand, counting down.
GGATTATCAAGCATTCAGCTCAATACATGCAAATAATACATCCCTGGCTCACACTTTAGGATTTCATTTTGCTCTTAAAGAAGACAGATTTGAGCAAAATTGGAACAATTTCAATCTCTCGTATTGCTTTTCTTTTTCTCTCTGTCTGAAAATAAAACTTATTCCACCATTTAATATCCTCTGAAACATTTTTTGTCACCAAGGCTGTCAACAATCTCTGCAGTGGTTCTGTAGCACACAGTGTATGTGATTTAGGGGTTTAATCATGATCTGGGCAAGCTCATTCTGCCTTTCTGCAGGTTCTCCTATGTGTTGCTTTACATGCGTAAAAATCACAGAGACAACAACCACCGCATGTGCCTTCAGGGCATCAGCACTCCCATAAAGAGCTACTTTCTGATGGCTGTGTTTTGTAACAGATCTGGTACAAAGGACGATTCAGTCAGAGCAGTGCTCTCTGTCCGACAGCCAGCGATGACTGTGCATTGAGCCATAAGAAACAAACTGCTGTCCTTCACTTTGCTCCATTGGTACCAAATCTCTCTCAGTTCTGCACATCCTTCTTAACATGAGACAATTTCAACTGTTTCAGGTTTATAATAAAGACTGCAAAATGCTTTAATTGATTTTAGTTTCCAGCTAAACAACAGGTGTAATTGTTACTAATGAGCTGTATGGTGTACGTGCAATGTCTTGAAGATATATCTCCCTTTGAGGCCCAGGACCAGTCAATGTATCTTATTCATCTTAAGATGGCAAACAGGTTGGGAAAGCAGGTGAGAGGGTGCGAGACATTTGGCCAAACAATGATGGACCTCAGGGCCGCATGCAGTGACGAACAACTGGAGGGAGGAATGTGAAGGTTGGAATTAAGGAGGTTCAGGACTGATGCTAGGGTTATTGAGATCATTTCCAGAATGGATGGACTTACAGGTACTAATCTCCAGTACCATTTGCTAGAAGACTTGAAGGTGGATCATGATTGGACAAGAGAAGAGAATGGGAAACACATTAGGCCAACAGCAGCAAAAAAAAAAAAAAAAACAGAACAACCACCGCTGAGTGAGAAAGAGAAAAATGTATAGGGTGCTCATTCTCTGTTTTAAGTGAGACAATACATGAATATGTTTTGATCTAAACCGTTCTGCTGGTGCTCTGGCTGTGTGTGTTGGGTCTTTTCTTCTGGTGGAGAGTGAGGCTTGAGAAAGTTTTAAGTCTTTTGCCACCTCTAAAGGGTTTTCTTCTAGGATTGCTATATTACTCTTCCCATTAAATCGCTGGTGAAGAAAAGCATTCCCACAGCATGATGCTGCCACAACCATCTCTCATCACAGACATGTCGTTTTCTGAGTGATGTGCCAATTACTATTGAGGTTCTGGGATGCCTCTCTGATTAATGCTCACCCTGACTTGCCTGTTAGTTTAGGTGGACCGCCATGTTTTGGTAGTTTTGCCGTTTTGTCTCATATTCTTTCTGTTTTCAGAAGGATTGAACAGTGCTACGTGAGATGTTCAAAGATTGGAATATTGTTTGTAACTTAAACTCAAGCTACACTTTTTGAATTTCTGTTTGTTAAAAAATTATTAAAAGTGTCTTTTTCCTTCCCTTTAACAGTTATATACCACTTGGTGCTGCTCTATCACATAAAATCCCAGTGACATACACTGAAGTTGGTGGTTTAGCATAACAAACCGTGAAAAGGCTAATTGGGGGGGGGAAGACAATTGTATGACACTGTAAAAATATAAGCATAAGAGTGGCTTTATTTCTTCCTATTCAGCTTTCAACCTTGGTAAAATGCTACCTTTTGTAAATCTTAGAGTTGAGGTAAGGATCTTCTCAAGAGAATATAGACTATATTTAGCAATGCTATCTAATGGCAAAATAACCAATTTCAAAAAACAGCTTAACAAAATTTGCTTGAATGTTTAAAATATGGTTATCTTTTATTTAATTAGTGATTTTGCATGTGTTACGCAGCCATGGTGTAGTGTGAGCACCTACAGCAGACTGAAAACAAACTTCCTCAGTATCCTCATCACCACAACCGAGTGAGTGCTTCATCATATGACCAAAGTTTTCACACTGTCCCAGAATAGACCAGACTAACTGAGGAGCATCTTGTGCTAATTTACTGGTGTGGGCATGTTGCAGAGGCACTGATGTGTGTGCTTGTGAAATGATCTCCTCCCGCTGTGTTCTTAATGAGTGAATAGACTTCTGTCGGGGTTGATGGGACACAGAAAGAGCTGTGTGATGGAGCGTGCAGTATGGAAGCAGCTGACTGATGTCGCGCATCTTTTTTCAGGACTATTTTCCTCTCACATCCATCTCTGACAAAGTTTGTCAGCATGTAACAGGTTATAAAACACGTATGCAGTATAAATCCTTATCCTCTCACTAAACTTACAACACATTACTCTGAGTGAAAGACTGTTTGCTCCCTTGACATCCAGCTGCTCTGTGGAGGATGATTCAGCTCCATAAGAGGCAGTCAGGGCAGAGTCCCAATGGCTGAGATTCGGCTTGTTGTATATAAACTGTTAAAGGTGATCAGTTATGCTTGTGCTTTATAAAACCAACCCCTTAATAAACCCTTCCTGGTAAAAAAAAAAAGTTGTGATATTATCTGAAGTAAGTTTTAGCCTCAAACCTTTTAGACTAGATAACTGGTTGGTGATAAATCCTTAATATTTAATTACCTCCAGGTCATATAAGATACAGGGTATTAATTCTCCTTTGGTTGATATTTACTGTTATTTTTTCTCATTGAAAAGGAAAAATCCTACTGACTTCAGTCATCTCTGCTGTATTAAAAATTCAAATAAACTGGGGATGACTGAGTAGGTCACCAGAGCAGTTCCTTTTAAATTAAAATGTCACTATCCACAGCAACTCACCATCCAAATCTGAAAACAATCTTAAGCAGTTCAAACAAACTTTTCACTTTTCAGACAGTGAAACTGTACCATAGGCTTCTATAGCAGGTAATCGACTGACTATTAATACAGAGCCCTCCACACTTATTGGGATCCATGTAAAAGATGGATGCCATAAAAAGCCTTAAAGGACATAACACCTTTCCTTCCCTGCTCGTCATCTCCAGCTACTTAGAGGGAAGGGGGACAATGAGCTGCTCAAGCTGCCTCCAAGAGTGAGGAGAACTTCCAACTTTCAAGAAGCCAATGCTAGCTTCCACTCCAGTTCCTTAAAAAGCTCCCAATGACAAAAGATCTGCCTGTGGTTCACTTTACCAGCAGCACAAACTTTGAAGAGATTCCCTCAGTAGCCAGAAAACTCCAGCTATGAGTGGAGCTGGGGTGAACAGGCCGAGATAACACAGAGGTTCACTTTTCAAGTTCAAGAAGCAACCAGATGCCATTGTCTTCTGTACCCGTGTGTTGAAACACCACCAGGTGCAGAAAACAACATCTTAAATGCAACCACATTAAAATCAAGATAAAGTAGAGTCAGTTATGGATGACCTCAAAGGGGGAAACATGGAAAAAACCCATAGACCTCAACATTTCAACTCTGGCCCTTAGTCCTTTCTGCTCCTTATTAAGAACCTTTATAACTAATAAAATCCTGTTAATGTATACTCCAAAAGAGATGCAAGCAAGGTAGTGTGATGAGGCTGTCTTTAATCCCCACATTTCAACAATCTGCTCACCTCAGTGAATTATTAATGAACAGCAAGAAACAAATCTAAATCCACCCAAGTGCCACAAATTCATCTTGCTTGAGCCTTCAGTGAGTTTCTATTTCTAACCTTCACCTTATTGTTACCTTGACAGGACCTGTGATCTGACCAAGCTCTGTGCTGTAGCTTCATGGATGAGTGGGAAGAGGACAGAGGCTGACTGCTGTGGGTTTGTGCCAGCAGATTGACTCGTTGTCACAGGGACGTTACATAACCACGGAGCTTGCAGGGTGCCTGGCTGTCACGGAGGCTCTTCGGCTACAGCTGCCATGTCTCCTACCCTCTTTCCCCCTCTCATCTCAGATAACCACTCCTCATTTCTCCTCTCTGACTGTCACCCTGTGTATCCTCCTCTGCCCTGTGCAATGCTTTGTCTCCTCCAACAGCAGTGGAGCAACTCTTGCCAAATATTTTCTGCAGCTGGTGACTGAGCTCATCTGTTCATCTGATTTAGAGAGCTCCATGTTGAATGTGTCTGTATGCATATGTGTGGACACAGATGTGGCTCTGAATAAAAAAAACCAAAAACTTTAAAATTCACAAATATCAACTCTCTGCAAAAAGGCAATTAAACTTGTTTCTGAACATACTGAACACCATCAAACATTTTCTAATGGATGACTTTATGTTGGAGTACAGCTTGTGTTCGTACCTTGTGTGTTGTAGCATTTGACTCTTGAAGGGAAGCTTCCCTCAACTTCTGCTCCTCGATGAGAATGTCCCTCAGGCGTTCATTCACCTTGAACGAGAGACAGAAACAGAGAAAGTGACAGTAAGAGACGGAGCCACTCGGCTCAAACATGTTTAATCTCAAACAAGCACTGGGAATCAGGTTAAATAATGGGTCTGTTCTGAGAAGCGGAGTAACATGAAGCTTATAGAAAAACTTTTTACCATCACTTTGACACATTAACCTAAGATAATGAGGTCATACCATATACACCTGTCAATTAAACTGGCAAAATACAGTACATCACCTGCAAGATGTTAAAAGAATTATTGTTTATGAATGACTTCTTTTAATAAATCATGATGATTTCCCTTTTTCGCCAAGATAAGTTGATGATTTTAGCGTGGCTGGCCCTGACCGGGCATTGGGTGGTTGAAAACTCAAGCTACTTTTTTTATCCAACCAGCGAACGCACCATAGCTAAACACCAACAACAACAGTCTTGGATGTTGTGTGGATGTTGTTCTGTGAAAAGACTCTAATATCACCATATTTTGTATCAGTGAGGCATTTATATGAAGGCAGAGAAATGAAAAAACAGGTTTAAGCCTTAAAACTTTTGTTCTTTCTCTGACTTCGTTTAAACTTTAAGGAGCTATTTAAAGGGCAAATGAGTTTTCTATGGAAAACAGAGAGCGAGACTTCAGCAGATAACAGGAAGGCTAAACGTATTACAGCACAGTTGTTTTGTTTTGTCCTTTAGAGCTTTGTTTGTCTGTCTGTCATGGAACATGCTGCCTTTGGACATGTTGGGAGTCTCCATTATCTTGAGAATACAGACATAGAGAACTGTGGCAAAACAGCTAACTATGCTATCCTTGCTAGTTGCTAGCTAGTTGCTTGACAGGAAGTCAAGATAAGATATAATTTGAAAGCCATTTCTTTATAGTTCTTAAAGAGAAAATGGAACTGGTTGAAATCTTTATTAGCAGGTAAAAGCCTCGTCATGTGGTGTACCGCCCCATATACAGAGGCTATTAGCCTCGATACAGCCGTCCTCGGTTCGATTCCCAACCTTGAAACCTACACTGCATGTCATCCCCACTTCTTACTCTGCCCATTTCCTGTCTGGTAACTGTCAATAAAGGTCACTAGTGCCAAAATAATCTTTAAAAAAATGTATTTCTCCCTTAAGACATTTAGTTAAAATTGATGGATTTCTCAAATATCTTTTTTGTTGGCACCACAAGCAAGAAGAGGCGGCAAAATATTCTGTAAGACATTAAGAACAGTGATGTTAAACACTAAAGCGACTCAAGTTCAGACTTTGCTTTTTCATTTCTACTTTAGCAAGCCCGGGAAGTTGCTCATTTTAGAAATCTCTTAGGAATTACTCCACATTCCAGCCCTCTTGCAAGAAAATGAAGAAACTACTCACATATCAGCTGGACCCAGACTAAAACGAAGAGGAGCGCATCAAATAATAGGCAATGAATGGAATGCGTGCAGTCTTGGAAAACACATATAATCATGGTTTTTCTATGCACACACAAAAGCGCCTCTGCACATACCTTGTTGATCCAGGTGGTGATTGCATCCTCTGTGTCATACGGCAGCCCCTGGATGAGTCCGTCGTTGTGTAAAGGTTCAGCCGACGAGTACTTGTTGATGCAGGACATCACCCTCTCCACACTCACCATCTCCACGGTGTAGGCCATCATTAAGGTATCAATGAGCGCCAGATGGGAACTCTGTACAGAAACACAGCAGCAAAGTTTTCTTAGCAAGATGAATTTAATAACAGATGGGTTTTGTTATATCTAAAGCATTAAAGATGACGATTAAAGTTGAACTACTCTCATAGTGTCTGCTGATACGCATTCACATTATGCGAGTGATTTTGACATCAACACCGATACAAAGGTTGACACTCTCTGGGCCTTTCGAATGCCATTCCAGACCGGTCAGAGCAACAGACCTCCCCATCCCTTTCCTGCCATACAACAGCTCTCTTCAAAAATATTTACACTGCAAGTTTGATTGGAACGTGAATACTGTAACTGTGACAACCTGCTTGCCTATACATTTACAGTATGTATATATCAAACCTAACAAGGCAAATATCTTAGGTCTGGTGGTCAATGATTGAGGAGTTTCAAGCTGACAAAACAAAGTCGAAGCAACAAATAAAAAGCCTCCGTTCAGAACATCAGGACCCAATCTTTCCCAAAGAAACAAAACAGCTCGTCCATTTTTTTTACTCTGAGCTGCTGCTGGTATCCAGTGGAATTACCTCATGTAAAGCTGGTCTAAACATGCACACATAAGATCACTGCGGGAAAAAACTGTGGCTGGAAATGAGATGGGTTAAGTTATTTCAGCTGAAGGGGGTTACACTAGCTATTAGGCGACTGGGTGTCCTAACCTTTTCCTCAGCATACAAATCTTTCTTGATATCTTTTGTTTAATTAGAGAAACAAGTAACTTTATTTTGTACTTTATTTTCCAGAGATTTAAAAAGATTAGACATTGATAAGTAAGCACTTATTGTGAAATAACTAAATATTTAGAGGGCTGTCCTATTTACACGATGTATATCCATAAACTGTCTAAATAAAATACAAAAATAAAAGTAGGTGTGACTTCTTGTAACAACTATAAATGCTAACATACGTAAACAGTTTTGTTAGATCTGACAGCTGAACACAGTGCCTCATATTTAGCTTATGAAACAATATGCTGACTCTGTTTTGAGTTCAAGAAGATTCAGGATATTTTCAGAAACTTTACATTGTTTGCGTTCTGCACCTGCATGATGACTGGCTTACTGATGGCCAGAAACCGACTGAATGATGGACGGAGAATGAGAGACCAGCCAAGCAGCTTAGACTGAAACTAGAAATCTGGAAAATTGCAATTTTCTTAAGACCCCATAAAGCTCTCCCTGATGATTAAAGCTTTTCTGAACTCGTCTGCATAAAATCCCTACATCTTTCAAGCTTGTGTGGGTGCGTACACGCAGGACAACTTGCATGTGTGTTCCTTCAGATCTCTGGAAGTGAAATCCTGGCACTTTAAATGAACTTGACAAGATTAAGCTTTTTAATAGAAGAGAACTTCAAAAAAGGCATTGAGTTGGTCTAAATGACTAAATATAAACATTTTCCCCCAACTAACAAAAGTGGAGATGGAGAAAAACATATTTGTACTTATTTTCAATTTTTATATATTTTTATTACAAATGGAATGGTGTACACAGTTGTATTAATATAACATTTATTAATTGTAACTTTTTTTAGTTTTGACTACAGCAAAAGTCTAAAATTGATAGTCACAAAATTAGGTAAACAGTTTTTCCTTTTGGTATATTGCTATAGCAACGCTGGGAGTATAACAAGCTGAAATTAGCTGGTTAATTAGGCTGCTTAGGTAGCTAGCCTGCAATCTGCTCTTTAACAGTCAAGCCACTCATAGCTTGCCATCTATAGTTTAAAAACAAGGAAACATTTTTGGCCCGGTATCAGTACTGTGCACCCCTTAGTGACGAGGAAAACATTGCTGTTGTCTGGACACGTGAGAGGGCGCAGCTGTACAAATGTGAACCAGAACAACAGGAAGATGAGCTACCTGCCGAGCAGCAGATACATGCAAGGGGACCAAACCTGGGCAGCTGAGATTGGTATGTTGTATTTGTACCTACACATTACCAATTCTTCCCTCAGAACTTAATCTTTAATCTGAGGATAACAGGATTGATTCTTTACATCTGTAGGTATGCCCTGAGCATGTTAATCTGTGCATCATATCGGAGCTAAGACCAGAATCAGCACTAAAAGTGGAGGTGTGCTGCATTGGCATCAAGAGAGTTGACAGACACTTTTCAAGAGAATAGTCTTTCGGAAAGAAAGACCCTCACACCATTCTTTAGCATGTTTCAATAAAACAGAGCAACGCCATAGTTTGACATTTTGAACTGTTGGGAAATAAAAAAGTTTTATTTTTTCAGGTCCAGATGAATTCTTGGTCTGCACACAGACAAAAACTAATGTAAGAAGTCAGTTGCAGCAGGTTCATTCAAGTCAGTGGCTGAAGCTTCAAAAACACTCCAATCTGTGCAGGCCTGCTTTGACTGCTTCGTCCACTTCCGAACAGTTCGAACTACAGCCTTAGAAGTTTTTAATTTCCGCCTATAGGTTGGAATGAGATGAAGTAGACAGTGATCAGAAAGTCCTAAAGCAGCCTTGGTGACAGCATGATATGAATCCTTTAAAGCTGTGTACCAGTGGTCCAGTTTGTTTTTATCCTTGCTGGGACACTTAATATGCAGTCTGTATTTAGGAAGTTCATTGGAGAGGATTGCACTGTTAACAATGACAAGGGAGTCTGGGTGTTTTATTCACAAAGTCTGTTATCAGCTCAGTGAGCCGTTTTCCGTGGATGTAAACACCAACCACAACAGAACTCCTTCAGTGAATAAAAAGGTTTACAGTTTATGAAAAAATACTCCAGGTGAGGGCTGGATGTCTTTTGTAACACCTTGACATCAGTACAACAGCCTTCAGTTATGTAAAATCAGATTCAAGCTACACAAAATTTCTAATGCCTTAGAGTTCTGTTTATTGTTCACAATACAGAAATAATCACTCACACCGTAACTTTGGCTTTTCTGTCACTTCGTATGGATGTGCTGATCTACATTCAGTATTCTGGAATGCAAAAACAGGTGAGAGATCAAAATACGGAAGAAAAAGGGAGAAAGAGCCTGGACTACTTACAGCGCCTTGCAAAACTGATGACATCGCTTGAACTTTTCCACATTTTGCAGTGTTACAACAACAGTTCTGAATGTGTTTCAATGGGATTGAATGTAAAAGACCTACAGAGAGTAGTGGGTAATTGTTATGGAATTGTAATTGTTGTATGGAGGATAGACTGAACAGTACACTGAGATGTTTAAAGCTTGAGATATTCATTTTATAACTAAACCTGTTTTAAACTTCTCCACAACTTTATCTTAGACCTGTCTGCTGTGTTCCTTGGTCTCCATGATGCTGTTTGTTATCTAATGTATTACAACAACAGATCAGGAACAGATTAACTCACACACAGATTCTGAATGCAATTATTTGCACTAGATTTTGTTTAGGGGATGTCAGAGGAAAGGGGACAGAAGAGAAATACACACCACACACACACATAGTTATTCTATACTTAGTGTTATTCATTCACACCAAATTCCAATAAAATACATTCAAGTTTGTGGTTGATAGTATTTCTAAGGGATAATAAACATTTTGCACTGTACTTCTCTGTAGCAGGAAAAAAAAGACAGCACTGTTGACTCTACAGCACGGATTTAAAAGCCATGTGCTGCCTTTTATGCCTTCACAAAGACCTTTATGATGTGTGTGTGTATATGTGTGTGTATGGCAGCAAGACTAATACACTCACAGTGACAGACCGGCCTTATAAGGCCATGGAAATGGCAAACAGTGGTCACAAAGAATGGTACAACACCGCAGCAAGCTTATGCACACCACTTAAGAGGTCCATCAGTATTCATACAACGCTGTTGCATGGCTACAAGGGTGTGTACATGTGTGTCCTTGATCAAAGGCATCTATAGGGAGACAAAATACACCTGAACAAACATATTCAAAGCAGCGAAGTTGGCCACAAACACAAAAAAGTGTCCATTCAGAGCGGGTAACAGTCACACAAGTGGTTTTACTGCACAGTTTCACCTTTATTCACCAAATAAAGGTGAAGCATTAATGATGATGCGCATCCCCTCTGCAGGTCCTCAGTTTCCACGCCCACTCTGCCTCATCCATCATTTTTTCATCTCAGTGTTACACTAGCAAACATGCAAGAGACACAGAAAATTCGAACAAAATGAGAAATTACAGTAGAAAAGGTAAAATCTTGTGCACACTGTTGGAGGGCTGACAGCTCCAAAGAGATGTGTGTGCGTGTGCTGGAGAGAGGGTAACATTCGTGCACCAGATGGGCTTTGACTCAGTTTGAGACCCCACCCTCCACATTGCTGCAGTAGTGCACATCACACCTTCCTCATCTCCTTCCTTGCCAGCTCCACACTCCACCTACTTCTCCTCCTGCTCCTTTGTCTTGCCCATTTTCCTCTCTTCTCACCTCCTTTCAGATGGTTACATTAAAGTGTCTGTTCCACTCATTTTCTCTCTCTTTCCTCCCACCGTTTCACAGTTCTTCTCTCTCTCCCCAGTTACATCCATCTTCCACTGTCTTCACCCTTTCCTCCCTTCTCCCGCCTTACTTTCCTGCGTCCTCCTCTATCACACCCAAATGGCTGCTCCTAAACTTCAGTCTTCTTCCTCATTCATTCACCCTCTGACAGAAAGCCATACCCCTCCTCCTCCTCCTCCCCAACATGAGTTATTCCTCTGGCGCACAGTATTTGGAAAACCATGAGGTCATCATTTTCTCTGCAGATACACCATAACCCGAACAGAAAAGCCTCCACTTCAGCGTCACTGAAAGGTTTCTGCTGAGTCCACAGAAACCCGCTTTTTAACTTCCTTTAATAAACAGAAACGAGGAGAGAATACCAAGTAGTTACACAGAAGAAGATCAATATGTTCAAGAGGGAATTAGAAATAGGCGTCATATATGTTCTTAATGTGGTCACTAAATCACTTAAAATGCACCATGCAGGAGGTATGAACGAACAAATCATCAGCCCTCACTTGATTCTTTGTGGCTTTCTCAATCAATAACCAATGCAGTAAGTTTAATCAAACATGAACATAAAAATGTGCTCAACATGTTAAAGTTTAAATTAAATTAAATTATCTCTGGCAACAAAAATGAAAGCAGGAGGGCTCTAAAATGCAACAAAACAAAAACAGTACATGCGGCAAAGACAGGTGGCATATATGTGTTTAACCGTTTAGGACACAGTTTAGGAACGTTAAGTAAACAGTTTAGGAACATTTAGGAAACAGACTGAGGGCAGTGAGGAAGAAGGACAGTGTGCACTGCATTGCAGGGGCCTCTTGGCATTGGCAGAAGCGCCCCGTCCCAAGCCATGCGTACCCCCCGCCATGTCACTAACACACATCAGATTCGTTTCTTTACCTCTGCTAACATGCACTATATAAACTGAGGATTTTGTTCACAGATAAAAATGGCCACTTAAAGGGTTAAATATTAGGAAAAATGAATGGGTCTCAGGAGTCACTATGAACTCATACTGGAGCTTAACAATCCATGTGCAATATAGTATAGGACTGATTGGATGCAGTAACTGGTAGACTATTACATTTTATATCAGATGCATTCATGCTCGGTATCCGAAATATAAATATATTGACCTGTATGGCCCTTGATGCCCTTGAAGCAGAAATAGATTTTAGTGGCTAAGATGCTGAAGCTAGAGTCGATTTGATAACAATTCTTTAAAACTGCTGCTGATAAGCCGTCTGTCCTGCAGATGGCACTTACCTCAAGCAGAAAGCCTTAATTAACCCAGTAATAAACACCTGTTAAACGTGTATTATTTTAGGCATTAATTCAGTTTCAATTCAATTCAGTTTCTATATATAGCACCAATTCACAAAAAAGATTCAGAGTAGGGCTGCATAACATTAGAAATGCTTGCGATGGCAATAATGTTGGTAAATATTGCGACGGCAATATCAGTTGCGATATACGCCTGTTATCTTCTTTTCTCTCTTTCTCATCTGAGCTTCCTACACTTTGTGACCTTTGACATTTTGGGCAACGTCATTTGTGTCAGGTGCGAACATCTGCTGCCTTGAGACTTTGTCCAAGTGGCAACATATTATATTTTGCACATAAAATGCAGGTTTATAACACCTGGTGTTTTATTTATATAAATATATTAGTAAACAATTATTGCATTCATAACCATTTCTTCTGATAATGATTTTGCACCGACTGACATTGTGATGGTAATACATTCGCAATGTATTGTGCAGCCCTAATTCAAAGTCAGTGACATACATTCCAAATTAATCCTAGTTAGGTTCAGCGTTCTTTCTAAGAAAACCCAGCGAGTTGCATCAGGTCACTGACTTTGCAGCATTCACTCCTGGATGAGCATGTAGAGACCGTGGACAGTCGCTAGGATTGTGTTGCTGACTCTGCAGCAATCCCTCATCCTAAACATGCATATAGCAACAGTGGAAAGGAAAACTCACCTTTAACAGGAAGAAACCTCCAGCCGAACCAGGCTCAGTTTGAGCGGCCAGCAGCCATGATCGACTGGGGTGCATGAAGCACTTGAAAACTACAACTAAAGTACTAGTGCATTTATTCTATATTTTACGTTTATTTCAGTAACTCATATCACTAAGTGAAATACATTAAGTTGATTAATTACACACAGACTGATGTTTTCAAGCCATCATTTCTGTTGATAATGATGATTTTCCACTTAAGGCTTATGAAAGCTGAACATTTAGGATTAGAATATTACATCAGGCCAATAAAAAATATTTTAATATAGAAATCTGTTCTTAATAAAAATATGGATGACACCAAAATAAAAATAGATTTTATTTTATGTTTTAGCAGCGACAGCGTTGCATTTCTGTTTTAAATGAAAGGAGTTAGATACAATCACACATTGCTTTTGCAATGCCACAATACTGTGGTATCTTTATAGTAAATATGATCATATCACAACAATTTCAAACCTGCCGTGCCTATTTTGCTAGTAAAAATGCAGTTTACTGTTTGTTTTTGTTTATATTTGATCTGTTTCTAATGATTGCTAAGTGAGTTTTTTTTCATCAAGTTCTGTATTATACCATCAGGTTGTCTGCTTTTGGTTGTAGCTCCTCATTTTATCAGTTTACCTGCCACGACCATCCAGTTACCTCCTCTTGTGTTCATTTTCATGGTTTTCATCCTTATATGTCAGATGCTCTGTTTTAAGTCTAGCTGCTTTTCGGGTTCTATGTCATTTGTCAAGTAAACTCTTGTACGGTGGCTGATTCTTTCTCCTGTGCACATGTACTTGGGTTCTTTTAACCATAATACAATGACAGTGTCCAGTGGCAAATCATACAGAAATCTAAATAAATCCCATATAATTTAGACATCATATCTACTGTATATGGTTCCCAAATCTGAACATTTTAGGTGTAGAAAAGCTTTACACAGAAAGCTGGGATATAAAACAAAGTAAAATCTTGTGTTGTAAACCAACTTCCTCCCTGAATACAACCTCCCACACATACTTTGAACATCTTCACTCACCATGTTTATGGGCGTGCTGGTCAAGTCTCTCTCCGTAACCAGTCTGTCTTGGTCTGTGACATACAGCCCCTTCTGGGCCAGGGCCTGAATGACGGCATTGTGTCCCAGTAAAGGTTTGACAGCATCACTGCGGAGGATCAGGCTTCCTGCACGGCAGTATAGCTCTGCTGACTGAAGCAGGCAGGCGACCGGGGGCTTCAGGTGTTCCTGGTTGTATTGGTCCCTGTAGAAGGGTTCGGCCAGCTCCTCTGGTACAGCATCTAAAAGCAGAGAAGGTAAGGAGAAATTAGTTAAAAAAGAAAAACCTTGGATTCTATATTTTGCAGCATTCATCTAAACTCATTTATCCACCTACTTCAGGCTGCGGGCAGGTATCTGTTTGCTATAGATAAGATATGTATAGACTTGAGCAATAATTTCCTCAATCTAAAGTGATGGAATGGCAAAAAAGCTTCTAGATTCTTTTAGTTAGTTGTTAGAAAACTCCTTTTTGAACCGCCACGTACACGGGTTGCAAGCTTGTGCAGGAGGTCGAGAGATATTGGCTAGAAACAGTCAGGGTCACCTTTATGCACAGCGTGGGCTTGGGCACTCAGCTCTTAGAGAGGTTGGACTCTCTTCTACTCTGGAGTGGCTCGCAGCGAGAGGCGCGGGCCCCAGCTGTTCATTGGTTTGCTTGTCGTCCCCCAGCTCAGTCGTCTTGTGTTGGTTTACCCCGGTGAATGAGAGGGTCACATCCTTGTGTCTTCAGGTCGGGGAGACGTCTTTGACTGTTGTTTCAGCCTACAGGCCTAGCAGTAGTGCAGAGGACCCGGCCCTCTTGGGGACTCCCCATTCTGTGCCAGTCACGGACTGTCCATAACAAACACTATGTTCAACCATAAGGGTGTTCATCAGTGAACTTGGCACCAGGACACCCTAGGCAGGAGGTCGACGATTGCCCTTGTAGTCGTGTCATCGGATCTTCGGCCACATGTCTTGGACATTTCGGTGGAGAGAGGGGCTGAGCTGTCCACCGATCACCACCTAATGTTGAGTTGGATCAGCTGAAAATTAGAGGAAGCCGGACAGACTTGGCAGGCCAAGGGGATAGTGAGGGTCTGCTGGGAACATCTGGTGGAGTCCTCGGTCAGAGATGTATTCAACTCCCACTTCCGGGAGAGCTTGTCCCAGATTCCAGGTGAGGTTGGAGACATAGAGTTTGAGTGGACCATGTTCTCCACCTCTATTGTCGATGCTGCCTCCCATAGCTGTGGTTGTAAGGTCTCCGGTGCCTATTGCAGCAGCAATCCCCAAAACCCGATGTTGGACACTTGCAGCAAGAGATGCTGCTCCTTTAGGAGGTGTTCCAGGCACGTCCCATTGAAAGGAGGCCCAGGGGCCGATCCAGGACACACTGGAGGGACTATGTCTCTTGACTGGCCTGGGAACATCTCGGTCTTTCCCCAGAGGAACTGGACCATGTGTCTTGGGAGAAGGAGTGTCTCTGCTTGGACTGCTGCCCCTGCGAACTGGTCCCAAATAAGCGGAAGACATTCGAGTGTATAATTTCTCTTGCACTTCACAGATATTTTCACTACTTTTTGTTGGTCTTTAATATGAAAAGCCAATAAAATACTGTATATTAAAGTTTGTAGTTGTTCAAAGGGTGGGAATACTTTTCCAAGGCACTGTGCACTCTGCTTTGACTGCTGCCTCCGCGATCCAAGCAGACGATGAGTACGAGTACGAGTTTTTAGAAAAAGAATGAAGTTTTCATGAATCCCAATCTGTGTTTAATAGAATCTTTGTTCAGTGTACATTTTTCCAGTTCTGCTTTGACAAGTCTTTTAAATGTTGAACTACAGATAATCAAATGCAGTCAAGATTCCTTTAAAAAATATTGAAACAACTGCAAATCACACATCAACTTCACTAGTTTTCTTAAGGCTAAGGTACACTTTTAAGACACGAGGTCTTTCTGAATTCCAACATTAAAGGCAAGCTTCATCAGTAGTGTCATGAATTAAGATGCCTCGTGCTCAAGCCTTGGATACTGTTATCAGAAGTGTCAATGCTCCCGAACAGAACAGGTTCAAAAAGGATTGCTGGGCATCAGACGTCAACCTCAGTTCTTCTTTTAAGCAGTAGAAATTGCTGCAGACAATCTGTGCACAAATGGCAGAACCGACAGAACACACCTCCTTCCAACAGGGCGCTTGCTGATGTTACTGGTGCGAGATTACATTTCTGAGAGCAGAAACAGCAGGCGTTAACTAGCTGAAACAGCGCTTTTACAGTGCACAACACAGGAGGGACATGCAAAAGGGTAATAGAAAACTCACTTGGCACCTATCAAACTGCCACAGTTTACCCTGTATTAAATATTTCATCCAGCCAATATGATTTGAAAACATGAACATTAGTAAATACTAACTCAAATTCATTTGTGTTTCCATGAATACAGAAGGCATGACCTTAGTTTAGGTTAGATTTAGATTACGAGGTCTATATCAAGTCTAAAGGTAAAAGGCTTTATGGGTATTTACTTTTTGCAAAAATGGACAATAGCACACCCCCACCAAGGGACTCAGGACTCTGTCACTCCCCTCTAGTTTTCTCTTTCTTCACGACATCGTTTTGTTTTTAACCACAAGTTGTGACTCAAAGCTCTGCAAAATTACTCATAAGCACTCACTTCTTTCCCATTAGTGCCACTTTCAGACAACGCTCAAGTGTAGGAATGTCTACGTGTGAGTGTGTGGTGACACACTTATGCTCCTGTATAAGTGTGTATCCCTGGTGTGCGGGGGTCATTTCCTCTCTGCCTGTCTCTGAACCACAGAGTACTAAAGGAATCCAACTTAAAGGAACAATGTTTTCCCTTCAAAACAAGCTCAGAGCAGAGTCATAACGCTTGATCAAACAGCTCCAGAAAACGAATATGTAATGCTTGATTCAGAAAAACAAATATAACATGCAGTCAGCTTGTGATCAGCCCTGTGCAGTTTTCCAGAAGCTGTGGTTACAGCAGCCTGCCCATGCAGCCAAATTGGGCGATGAAAGAAGATATTTAAAGCAACACGCAGATGTTAGACCTCTTTATAATAAGACCTTATGCATCATAGCTCCTAAAACTGGTCCAACCTGTCACCATGTCTACAGATTAGAGGTAATTAGCATTACAAGGATGATGATTTGTTCACTAATGTGACTTTGGTGTACGATAACTCTTTTTGTTGAAATGTTCAGTTATGGTCCAAACCCACCTGCAACAAACAGTCACAACAGCTTTTTATTCGCAAAACGACTGTTTCTTGAGGAGTTTAAGGGAAATCACTTCAAAACCAGCAAACAGCAGCAAACACAATAACACAGCAAGCACAAATTTTTTTGTTAAAAGTTCATCAAAAATTTGCCTTGTCAAGTGCTTTGTGTTGGCCATCAAAGAGGAAACAGACAGGAAGTAGCTGCCACAGGAAGTCCAGGCATGGAGAAGACCGCTGCTCTGGTGACCCCTGGGAACAAGCTAATGGTCCACTGTGCTTATCTCTGCTGGCTGCACTGCAAATTGATTTTTTAATGCAAACAATGAGATTAAAAAGTTAGTTTCACCTTAAATGATCAGGATCCCTGTTAGATAAATCCCATCCAAACCCATTACAGATCATTTAAGCAGAAACGGTGCAGCAGAAGGAGAAACCTGATGACCTTAAAGCAAACTCCTTTAAAAAACCTGTAACTTTTATTTGACTACTTCTAAATGCATATTCAACATTGCTTATAGCTTCAACCTCTGCTCTCCTCCATCAGAAATATCGAAACTATTAACTTTGGTTAATTTTGTAAAAAGATGTATGTTTTTTTTGTTTTACTTTGAAAGCATCACATTTGAAAGAGTTGACACAAGAGCCAAAAAAAGGTGCTTAAACTGTTCAAAACTAGATATGCCTGGGATCTTTCACTGCATAATATTATTAAGGGAGATACACACTTCCTGTACAAATGTACAAGGCTCATGACTGCTACTAAAAAGCTGTGATCTTCAGGCCCCTTAGGCAGAGCTGTATGAAAAACAACAAAAGTCTGTAGCGGAAAGCACTGCATGGACTGGGGGACCCTGAACGCTAGTTTTCTGACAACCACTGAAAGAAATTCAAGCTTAACCTCTACAACAAAAACAGATGAATCCACTACACAAATGCTCATGGCTTCTCCTTGTGCAAGGTCATCAAAGAATGACTGAGAAAAACTGCAGAAAGTGCAAAATCAAATCAAAAATTACAAATTCGTTAGCATTAGACGTTAGATGCTAAAGGCTAAAGAGGACATGGAAATTATTATTTTCACATAATCCTACAGCCAGCTTTTATTATGATATTGTGCATTAGATAAGTGTCCTGCACATCTTAGAAAGCACCTGTAAGATGAACAAATCTATGTATTTTTCTCCTCTTCGGGAGTCTTTTTAGGGGCAGCAGTAAACAAGCTCCTCCGTCAACCTTTTGAGATCTGCAAATGCACACATGTTAGCTTAATTGTCAGTAATCAATACAGAAATTCTCAGACTGGAGAGTGTGTCTTTTTACTCGTTTGTTTTACTTAAATTGGCTTTATACAATCACAGGCCTTTGTATTAGGCCTCTGTTCAGTTGTTTGGTAACACAAAAAGCAAATCAGCCAATCACATGGCAGCTGCTTATACCATTAAGGTATCTAGACTTAAGTTAACACCGAGCAACAGAATGGTGAAAAGAAAGGATAAAGTGATGGAGAATGGTATTTTGCAGCTGCTTGAAAACGAGCAAATATCCAGTGAGTACCAGTTGGGTTGAATGAAATGCCATGTTGATATCAGAGGTCAGAGGAGAATGGGCAGACTGGTTTAAGACAACAGAAAGTAATAGTAGCTTAAACAAGAACTCATTTCAACCAACATATGCGGAATACCATGTCTGATCACACATCATGTCAAACCTTGAAGCAGATGGGCTCCAGCAGCAGAAGACCACGCCGAGTGTTAAACATCGTCAGCTAAGAACAGGAAGCTGAGGCAACAATTCCTGCAGGCTCACCAAAATAGGAGAAACACAGACGGAAAAATGTTGCCAAGTCCAATGACTCTCAATTTTAGGTGCGACATTCAGATGATAGGGTCAGGCATTTGGCATAAACAACAAAAAAAAACCCACTGCATTATATAAATGGTTCAGACTGGTGGTGGTAGTATAATAGTGTGGGGGACATATATATTTGCCAAACTTTGGGCCTCTTAATATCAATTGAGCATTTTCTAAAACCACAGCTCACTCAAATATTATTGCTGACCGTCTCCACCCCTTCATCACCACAGTATACCAAGTTCTAATGGGTGCTTTCAGTGGGATAATGCACTATGTCACAAAGCTCAGATCATCTCAAGCTGGTTTCTTGAACATGACAATAAATTCACTGTACCCCAATGGCCTCCACAGTCAACACATCTCCATCAAATGAAACCTTTTCAGTGTATGTTGCAATGGGAGGTTAACATCAGGGATGTAAAGTCGACAAATCTGCAGCAGCTGTCTGATGCTGTCATGTCAATATGGCCCAAAATCTCTGAGGAATGCTGCTGACAGCTTGGTGAATCTTTGTCATGAAGAATTAATGTATTTCTAAAAGGCAAAAGGGGCTCCAATTTGGTTTCTTTACATGCAAGATGTATCTAATAAAGTGGCCAGTGAGTTTTAATTACATTTGAAGCTGCATCACAACTTAATGGAAACTGAATTGTATGGTTTTGTTGTTTAACTTTTTCAAGATAATTAAAAGATAAATAAAAGATAATTACTAGATTTTACTGAACTCCAGCCGTTCAAGTCAAAAATGATGCTTACTTTGTTATGGAATAATGAAAGTGAACCCTGTTTACAGAATCTCCTCCCATAGCTGAGGATCACTGGTGACATCAGGACATTTATGGGCATTAGATTTAAGAGAAAGTTGGTTTTAATGACCTGCAGAGAGAGGAGAGGGGTCAAGGTTTCATCTCTGTGTTCTAAATTGCCAGTCAGTATTGTTTCTGTATTGCTGCCTGTGAAAGAACCTGTACATGAATAAGATGAGCCAGACTACAGACTAACAAGCCAGCGACAGGCTTGTTAGTCTGTCTGTTAGTTTAAATGAGTTTCTGCCGAGTGCCCCCGACACTGGTTGAGTAAAATCTTGAACTATCTATTTCAATTGAAACAGACTCCCCTGGAGTGTGTCAAGTGTAATTTTGCAGCATCATATTTAATTTACAGGCAGCAAATTTGATTTCCAGTACCTGCTCAGAAAGCCTTTAATAAGAAGACTGGTGAAAAGTAGTACAAAATAAGAATCTGTGTTACTTTTAAAAGAAGACAGGCAAAACGTGCTGGCTTTGCGCTCTTAAGTTTCAAAGATTTCCATTTAACTCCAACTAGTACTACTACTACTGTTAGTTTGTTAGTTCTGCATCCATTCCTTCCTCTTTGTGAAGTCACCTGTTTTACAACCCTTCTCCTGCATTTTCTCACTATAAATAAATGTCAAACCTTAGCCTCAGAAAATCCAGCAGCACCTAAGTGTGCTTGCCACAGGCCAGGAAAACCAGTTTCGGAGCCAGTGGGAAAACTGTTGCATGCTGTCTATGGCAGATTCTACTCGCAGCTCGCCGGGTCTAACTAGGCCAAATGGGGCTCTGAGGACTGCTCATGAAGTGGGCCACAGTTCTCGGCAGTGTTAGGAGCTGAAACTGTGTCACAGGAGGGCCAAGACAAAAATACAGGACAGCAGCAGCAATACGCTTGCAGCCACAGGACACGTTTGCTATGTTGCATGTCTCATAAAAATGTCATGCTCTATGAGGTCAAAACATAGCGCAGCCCTTCTTGGCATGCAAGGTCTGATCAATGGATGTGATTAAGCACTTTGTCTAGTCCTCGTTAAGCCTGTCTGTCTGTGTGGAAGCTAGCCAAGTATAAGCTGCTAAAAGAGGCTAAAGTGACTTTAGCCTGGAGGAAACAGGCTGGCCTCAGAGATGGCAGCCTCTTAATACTGGAGGTTGGACATTTAATAATATTTAAATATAAATAAAACAAATGGTGTTAACTCAAAAGCTATTAGACTCTTGAGCAGCAGCTCCAGAGATTATTTTCTGACCTAAAGAGAGTTCTCAGCATCTCTGTGTACTTAGGTTCTTGTCCTCTGCTCTAGATTGTTTTATCTTGTTTGCGTATCTGTTTTTTTTCTTTCACTTATTTCACTCTCTAGCAGCAAATCTCGCCTGAAATACACCAGAAGTGTTTGAATCATATGTTAGGTTATTTTACAGGCTTAACTACAATTAATGTCACAGCAACAGGCTTAGATTTAACCTTTGACCTATGTTAGAAGGCAGATGTTATGTTCTAGCACACTGCCTTGCGAAGGGAAAATTTCCCCACATTATTTGACACAAAAGCCACAAACTTTACTGTATTTTGTTAGGATTTTATGAGACACACCAACACAAAGTAGTGGATAATTGTGAAGTGGAAGTAAATGATATATGGTTTAATTTTTTACGACTAAAAATCTGAAATGCATGCATTTGTATTTAGCCCACTGTACTCTGATACCCCCAAATAAATCACAGTAGCCAACTGCTTTTTGAGCCCGTCCCCTTATTAATAAACTCCACCTGTGTGTAATTTAATTTGATTGTAAATGTAGCTGTTCTGTTTAGGCTTTAGAGGTTTGTTAGAGAACATTAGTGAACAAATAGCATCAAGAAGATCAAGAAACACAGCACACATGTCAGGGATAAAGTAGTGGAGAAGTTGACGTAGGGTTAGGATATAAAACAATATCCCGGAATTTGGACATCTCACAGAACAGTGTTCAACCCATCCTCCAAATAAGGACATAGTATGCCAAAACTACAAATCTACCGGAACATGGATGTCCATCTAAACCATCAGGCTGGCAAGGACTGCAATAATCAGAGAAGCAGATAAGATGATTTTGGTAATTCTGGAGGAGCTGCCAAAATCCAAGTGGGAGAATCTGTTGATAGCAAAGCTATTAGCCTTGAACTCTACACATCAGGCCTTTATGGAAGGGTTGCAAGGAGACAGCCCAGGTTAAATGTTTATGTTAAAACAACCATCTAGCTGTACAAGTGTTACACAGTCTAATGTTTAGCCTGACATAATTAGCAGCAGGTAGCAAGGTTAAAACAATAACCCTGACAAGATGAACATCTAACTTATAGGAGGACAAACAAATGTTAGGAAAAACCCAGAATAGTTGCTTTAGCTACCAACTGTACAAACAATAAACGTATGGTACCGATGCATGAGTGGGCTCCAGTTTATTCCCAAAAAGCAGCTTGTTGTTGGGCAGAATGTTGGTTTCCTGCCTTTGTCTGTCACAGTGAGAGTCTGATTAAATGATGCTGTTTACTAAACACTCGCACCAGCACGCCACATTATACCACACATGTCCCTTGATTATCTTAAGTCTCCCACTCTTCTCTGAATTATAAGAAGCGCCACCTACCCGAGCCGAAAGCCTTGGCCACCAGCCACGTCAGGCTGCAGGAGATCTTGGCCCTGGTGAAGTCGTAGTGGTCGAAGCTCTTGATGGCAGGGACGATGAATGTGCGTCTCATCCCTCTGTCTTCTGCCGCATCTCCCATCGTCCGTCTGTGCGTCGGTGTTCCTCAGCTGCTGGAGGCTCAGTCAGCCGGAGGAACTCCTCCTGAATGCGGATGACATCCCGTCCAGAGGAATTCAATGCAGTAAAAAAAAAAAAAAAAAATCCCTTTCTGCTAGGATGAAAAAGAGCAAAAAATCAAAGGGGGAACTTTGAGGTTTGAAGAAAAGAGCTCGATGAGGGGACCCTCCTCTTTTAAATGAGCCTCCTGTTCAGTTTTACCTCTTTCAGCCTTAAATCGTGACAGCGCGGCACAGTTTAGTGGCAGGATTCCTGAAGAAGATCCACGGACATTTTTATCCTGAGGTTTCACGACATTACGGATGATCTGTGTGGCTCAGGAGCAAAGCTACAGGATCTCCCCCCACGGCTATAAAATAAATGAACTGTTTGAGTCTGTAGTGTTCTTCGTTTTCCCCTTTCCTAACTGTTTTCCTCTCCTCCTTTTTCCCTCTGCGCTTTTCCTGCCGCACTGATCAGTGGATGAGGCGCACTGCGCAGGCGCGATCCACCCATCAACCCTTTACGGTCCTGCCTGGGATCGTCACAATGCAATACAAACTAACGACAGGATGGCTACTGACTCAAGCCCAGATGTTTCCATAGTGAAATACATGAGAAAACCCAAAATAACGGACTCTCGTAACGCACTGATTGGAGCGTTTTAAAGGAATATTACATTAGTCATAGTTAGATAACTTTTTTTTTTAACCGCTTGCCGTAATGCTCGTTATATTTCCTTTCGCCCTGGATTTGAACGTGGCTGTATGATTGGGTTGTATTGTACACGAATTACATTGAACTGCACATGATTGGAGCTGTTCGAAAAGTCCTTTAAGATGACGTGATGTATTTCTGTCCTATAAATAAACTGAACTGAACTAAAATTAAGCATCAGTTAAGAAAGCAACTCAAAGTGTATTATCCTACAGGTTTCAGATTCTCCCACACTAAAAATGCATCTTTTATTTCGAACATTCCTCAAAACTTAACAGAAGTCTTGTTTCTTTTTCAGTTAAGTGGCGCTTAAAGGATTCATGAGTTAATTTACAGAATAAACATGTTTTATCTAAGGCATCAACTAGATTACACTCATGCTCACATATGCTCATTTAAAAACAACAATCTTGTGATAGTATTACAGGCTAAAGCATTGCACATGTATTCATATCCCATTCACTTTTAACACATTTTGTCATGTTAGAACTCCAGACATCTATGTGCTTGGGTTCTTTTAAACAGACCAAAACAAAGTAGCCCATTATTGTGATATAAAGGGAAGCTAAATTACATTTCATCTCTTTATGAATCCAGCTGTTCTGTGAAGGTGAACAAACACCATCATGAAGGAACAGAGGAGACAGGTCAGGGAGAAAGCTGTGGACGTTTAAAGCAGCATTAGGTTATAAAACAATATCCAAAGCTTTAAACGTCTTGTGCAGAACTGTTTAATCCATCATTTGCAGATGAAAGGAAAATGGTACAACTACAAACCTACCAAGACTTCCCCTAAACTGAAAAGGCTGGACAAGGAGAGCATTAATCCAAGAAGCAGCAGAGGCCCATATTCTGTAGTCACCTCCTGTCTGAAACATTCTCATGACTTATTAAAGATCCTGCAGAGCTCCAGGCTGTTCTAATTGGTCAATTTTTTGCTCTAAAATAGGGTAAAATTGAGAGGAAAAACTTGGACAACAAAAGAGATGTATCTTATCTAGCGTTCACAGCACTGGCAGTAATTGCACAACACTACTCTTTCATATACTTTTTTAAAAACAACCACAAACAACGACGCATTTTCTTAGGATTTTCATGATAGGATAGGCCAACACAAAGCAGAACATAATTGTGCAGTAGGAGACAAATGAAACAGGACTTTTTGCTCATTCTTCCTTTTAAAATTCCAATAACAATGGGCAAGGTCAGTCAGACGGAAAGCAGAGTGTTTGTAGACGTCAGTTTTCAAGTTCTACCACAGATTCCCAGTTGAATTTAGATCTGGACTTTGTCTTGGACATAGTGATACATAAATACGACTTGACCATAACCATAGCGGTTGTTTAGGGTTGTTGTTCTAATGGAAGGAGAACCTTGGGCCCAGCCTCAAATTTTGCAGACTTCAACAAGTTTTTCTTCCAAGAATATGTTTAGCTCTGTTTAGCTCCGATCATCTTCCAGTTAGCTTTCTTCATGTATCCCCCACAGTATGATTGTGCCACCACTATGTTTCATACTGGGTTACTGTCTTATCACTGTCTAACCCCACATTATACTTCTCCACAACTTTCTCCCTGTTCCTTAGTCTTTTCCAACAAATCTGAGGCCTTCACAGAAAAAAGAAATGCATTTAATGGTTAATTAAAAAGTTCAATATCACAACCTCAGCAGTTCAGCTTTGTCTTACAACAGGAACTGGAATAGTTCTGCATGGCACTGTAGCTCATACTATGCAGAAAATTAAATTATTGACAATGAGCTTCAGAGGACATAACAATCCTATTAGGGGAAATATTTCAGTTTGTTTATCAATTTATAATTTCCTGTTTTATGAATGCTATTTTTAAATATTCTTTTTAGAGATTTACACACATCTACTGAAACAACAAAGTGAACACAAAGTTGTACAATTTTACTGAAGTCTTTTAAAAAGTCTAACACCATTTTTTTTTCTTACGCTCAGAATTTAGGACCATACCATCTTTATTTGTAAAGCACTTTAAGACAAACCAAGGTTCACAAAGTGCTGCACATATTGCAAATAAAACATACAGGAAAAAGACAGGTTAAAAACAGACACGTTAGAATGTACATCCTAGGAATTAAGATCGATTAAAAAGGAAAAAAAGAAAATTAAAGCCAACCTCCAAAGGAAATACTAAACGCTTTTGCAAATAGGTGTGTTTTAAAGTTTTAAAACTCGCAGAGCGATGAGGCTTTTCTAACATGTGACAGCAGCTTAGTCCACATTTTCGGACCAACTACAGAAAAAGCCTGGCAACCTCTAGGTTTACGCTAAGTTTTCGGCACTTTAGGGAACTGCTGGTCAGCAGACCTAAAGGAGTGGACAGGTATATGTAGCTGTAGGAGCTCAGAGAGGTAAGGGGGGGACAACCCATTAAGAGATTTAAAAGCAAACAATAAAATAACTTTAACTGGATCCTAAAATATACAGGTAATATGAGTTACCTTCACACCATGAGGTTACCACCACCATGCTTCGATGCTTGAATATATTGATTTTCTCTCGCATTAGCCCTTACACGTATTAGTACACAACACAGTTTCTCAGATCTCTTTAGAACAGAGAGCTGCAGCTTCACTCTTATTCAAACTGTGGAACATTCTCAGATACTGGAATCAATGGCCACATCCGGACGGGTGATAGGATTGGTCTTCCTGCAATTAAGAATAATTACAAGGCTCATAGAGGAATTTAAAACAGCTGAAATGGAGATAAGAGCTTTGCTTCTCCACATGCTTATAAGGGATTTTTGTTATGCAGGTGTGTCTATCTAACATGTTTTGTTCCCTCCATAACATGGTGTTGTATTACTCCTCTCCTACTTTAAACATATGTTGAGGGTCGAATCTTTTTGTCTGTCAGAAGAAGTCTGAATACTTTTCTTTTTATTTGCAAGTTGGTGACAAAATGACACCCATTACATCTTGTTATATCAAACACATTCTAATTTCAGCAGCAATAATTTCTCTAAAAACATATAAAATACCAACATATCACTTTTTCTTTCTTTCTGGAGGTTAAAGCAGATCTGGACCTATGTTGATCTGTCAGGTGGAGATGTTCCTTCTTCCCTGACTTACCCCCTCCAGGCACGCATTCATCACTGACCGACTGATCTCAGCTTTCTGAGTCTGAAGGCCGGGTTCAGAGTTATTAATGCAAAATGTTATTAATCCTGTCTTTTAATTGATGATTTTGACTATATGTCTTGATGCAGGTAAAAATATTTTGTGGGCACTCTAGGATCTCCTTTGTAAAACAGATTTATGATCTAATAGAACTTCTTGGGTAAATAAAAGTATGTAAAAAGATAGACATGGTTTTTAGTAGGATAATGACTGCCCCTTCTTGTCACATGACGAACCGATCTTCCTCGGGCTCTTTTTGTAAACATTTAATTTGCAAACAATATGTTCTCTACCTAAAATAGAAGGACATTATTAGGGTTCCTGTGAAAGGCAATGAGAAAAGTTTGACAGTAGAGCCCCCTAGCGTCCAAATAGAGTTCGTACAACTGAGTGGATCAGAGACTGTAAATCCAATTTTAGTCAGTAGGTGACAGTCTTTTGCTTTATTTAAAGATTAACATCTGCTTCATTCAAAATTTGTACTAACATTTATGTAGAATACAGAACTGCTGAACCCTTTTATTGACTTTATTCGTATGCAAGTTTGAATGCAGTAGTAATTTGCAGTGAAAACCACACATCTGTTCCAATTTTAACATTTTTAGTGTTAAAACCTTTCTTTCTTTCAACTCTGATCATCTTTGTCGGCACTTGCCCCCACACCCACAGTCATTGTAGATTCATTCCCGATCATAACGTAGTTTGCATTATTAATGTGAATGTTCGACCCTGGCGGTACAGGCCAAGGTGTTGGATCACCAGGGTCCTGCTCTCGTCGCACACTGGCTCCAAGAACAAGCTGTTGCTCCATGGAACGATTTAGCCCCTCTTTTTCCTGCTTCCTCACTCTCTTCTCCTCAGTCCAGATCTTTCTCTGTTTTTCAATCTTTGCTCTATTAAAAACTTTTTGGAGTTTTCTCTCAAAGTTTTTCCTCTCCTCCAGCGGCACCAACGTCTGCAGAGCGAGGGGCATGCTCCGTTTGGGCATGCAGTTGTCCAGAGGCAACAGGGGGATAACAGTGTTAAATTTGTGTTCGTTGTTTATAGAGTTGATGAGAGCAATGTTGGTCTTCATTTGTACCATTTGTGAGTTGAAGTTGCGTGTAAGCAGCAGGAAGGTGAAGGCAGAGTTGTTAACGGCGTCCTCCACGCAATTCAGAGTGCTCTTTCCTAGGATAGCAAACTCCTCTGAGAAAGTTGCCCCTGTGGTACCGATGACCGCCTCAAGTTTTTCCTTCATGCTTTCTGCCATATCTTCATCTTCTGGAGCATGCAAGATAACAAATGCATAAAATATTTCCTCTTCCTCCTCTTCTTCCCCAGCTTCTCTGCTTTGATGTGTGCTCTTTAGACCAGGGGTGTTTGGCAGATTAATGTGTGTAGCAGACGGTAGGATTGATTTGGTCTCAGTGTTGGGCCTGTACAATTGGACTCCACTCTCGTTAATTTGCAATTCATGCTTTGTTGATGCTTCATCCGTCCTAATGTCTTTTTCTCCTCCAAACAGTGACGTTCCAGCTGAGGTGTGCTGAAGCTCTCTTGACTGAATTTGGGCTGGGACGTTTGGGTTTTCTGACGTTTCTGCAGCTGCTTTGTCCCCTTGAAAAGACACTGTTGCAGGAAGACTTATCTCAAGATGAGACGGGTATGAAGCCTCAGAGGGACTCTCCTGCAAAGGGCTGGGGAGGCAGTGAACGTTTATAGACTCACCCAGAGACACAGCATTTTGCTCATTCAGGGTTCTGTTTGAATCGAGGGAAGATTCTGATTTGAGATCAGAGGAGGAGCACATCAAATCTGCAAATTGAGGCCCACATACAGCTTCAGCTTCTTCTTTAAACTGATTATATTCCAGATAACCAAAGTAGCTTGTCTTCAAGGATTCACTAGAAAGGGCTCTCTTGTAAGCCAGGTTCCTTAGAATTGGATCGCACAACCTTTGTTCAGACAAAACTTTAAAAATCCGAGCCAGCGATGTAAGAGATTCTCCTGTCTTGGCTTTAAATTGACTACAATGAGCTCCAAAATCGACTAATTTATCTCCACCCGAGCGCCACTTTTCAGCCAGATGGTTAGCGAGGGGGTTGTCCTCTAGAATCTGGAGCTTCCTCAGGGCCTCGGCCTCTTTTTGGACGATGATCAGACACAAAGCGTGTATAATAGTGTCTTCAGGAGACTCACCGAGCTGGATAGTTAGGCTGAGCAATCGCTCTAAAGGTAGCTTGACCAGAATGTCAAACACCTCTCTCAGTCCCATCTCTTGATTTTCGTGTCCTGTATGACTCATTCTAAGGCGTAGGTGCCAAGTGGTTTTGGGCAGAGAAAAGAAGTCAACAGGATCACATTTGATTCTCCAACTGCGTTTTCTTCGGATCATCAAAACGTTGTCCTGCTAAGGAGAGGCATTCAGTTTCCTGGGTATACTCGTTTCTATATAGAGACATAAAAACACAAATGAGACCAAATATAAAACAGATGTTCAAAGGAAAATGTGTTCTTGTTTGCAGCCCAAGAGAGTGAAAAAAGTGCCCAATTAATACAAATAAATCAACATGTGTTGCTTTCTCACCGGCATGGTTTCACATTAGCCATGATAACAGATCTGCTTTTAGCTGAAACAAGGAAGTCAGTAAGAGAGTAATTTCCTGCTCAGTTCAACATTTTGTTTCCCTTAACAAGAAGCTCTTACTGCTCAGATGGATCCCTAAAAAATAACAGGAGGCTCTTCTTAGATCTCTGTAGGCTTCTGCAGTCCAGCCTGTCAGTGAGAATCTACCTGTTTTAGGTAGAAGCTTGAAGCTGACTCAGACAACAAAATGGTGATGTCACGCTGAGTGAGGTATGGTAGTTCAAGAGGGACAAAAATGATGGAAAGAAAAAAAGATTTGTCATTGACTTTTCCAGAACACAGATTTGTACCATTCAGAACACTTATTATTTAAGCATGAACTTTCTGATTCTCTGTCAGCTTTTTCTCACAAAGACTTCACACATTTCAAATCTGTGAAAATACTCTTTTTAATGTGGCAGAGTGTAAATCTTCATATCCCTGAGCACAATGGGTGTGCAAGAAAGATGAATTTGTCCACCCCCCCCCATCTGCCTCTGTCTTTCTGTCTCTATGCAAAGAGGCTGGTGTATTTTTATCCACGGAGGAAACCTCCAACCCTGTATTTAGCAGGGGTGGGGTCACACAAGACGGAGAGCAAGCCAACACTGAATCCCTGAACCAGGCGCAGACAGAGAGCCTCTGTGCTCCGAGGTGCTTAGAGCAGTGTGATATGTTAACAATGTACAGGATTAGAGTCACTCTATAGGAAGTGTGTGTAGATTTCTTTGCAGAATAAAATTTCCCCGCTCAGCTGCAACTCACTGAAGGGCTGCAGAGATCTTGAGTTTTCTCATTGAACTTTACTCAGTTTATACTTTACCGAAACAGAAGCAGTTTCTGAGTCACTGTAAATGCCTCTAAATGTTTTAGGACATTTTTTAAGTTAATGTTGAAATTTTATTTTTGTAATGTAATGTACCCCACCAAAACAACCCAGATTTGACACATTCTGCCACTTTAATATTTCTACTGTTTAACTTTGTCTGAACTTACTTTGATGTGTTATTTGTATTCAGTAGACAAGTCATAAATCCCCCCCTGACAAAAAGTGTTCACATTTCTTACACAAATGCAACAAAATGAATTGGACTATCATCAAAAAGTGTATTTATTTTTGTGATTAAAGTCGATTAACCTGTGTACATTCATTACTCACTAAATGTATATATTTCAAATGTTTGTTTCTGTT
The DNA here is from genome assembly GCA_036173005.1 of Crenichthys baileyi. Classification (NCBI taxonomy): domain Eukaryota; kingdom Metazoa; phylum Chordata; class Actinopteri; order Cyprinodontiformes; family Goodeidae; genus Crenichthys; species Crenichthys baileyi. The sequence continues at coordinate 405,765 of JAHHUM010001183.1, read as the reverse complement.
AATTTGAATGATTATGGGTTACAGCTAATAAAACCCTACAATTCAGTATCTAAGACAACTAGAATATTATAGAAGAAAAATAAAAAAACGCATATGCCCTCATTACTTGGTCTGGGCTCCTTTTGCATGAATTACTGTCTAAATATAGCACGGCATGGAGGACATCGGCCTGTGGTTCTGCTAAGCTGTTAAGGAAGTCCAGGTTGCCTTAATAGTGGCCTTCACCTCATCTGCATTGTTGGCTCTGGTGTCTCTTGACAATACTTCACAGATTCTCTCTGGAGTTTAGGACCAGTTAGATCTTTTAGCAGTGTATGCAGGTACCAAGTCCAGCTGGAAAATTAAATCAGCATCTCCAAAAAGCCTATCAGCAGAGGGAAGCCGGAAATGCTCTAAAATTTCCTGTTAGATGGTTCCGCTGCCTTTGGACTTGATGAACACAGTGGACCAACACCAGCAGATGACATGGCATCACAAATCACCACCAACTATGGAAACTTCATTTCTCATGCAGCGTGGATCATACAAATATTCTGTGCTACTGCATACCTTAAGATAGCAGAATCACATGTGAAAGATGTTATATGTCTGCAATAAACTGATATGCATTAGTTTCTTATTTTACACAACTGCAGGATGGTAAAACATTTTGTAGTAAAAGCCAAAAGTGTATTTGATTCTATCTGATTTGGTTTGAACCGCTGTGAGTCGCTAACCCCAATGAAAAAACTTTCACACACTCACTCTCTTAGACATACACACACAGTGACACACCAAATCCCAACACCCACACCGCCTGGAGATGATCCCCAGCCAGTTACATAACGTGCTGCCAAACGTCCATCTCTATTGAGGACAATTCCTTTAACAAGAGACAGGCTCCCCCAGCAGCTGTGTTAGTCAGCCTGGCAGTAAATCTGCTTCCTCCTTCGGGCAAAAACATATCGTAAGAGGCTGTGTCAGTTCTGCAGATCCTGGCATTAAACATCCTCCATTACACAGTTTGGAGCAAATATGTTTTGACCCGAGCTTGGTTTTCTTTTGTGGGGGGGGGGATAAAATGTACAAACGTGGACAACTCTTCAGTCACGCGGTTTCTGACTATAGGCGTATATGCACACGTGTTTCTGTGTGTTAGCATGCATGGATTCTGGTCGTGCGAGAAAGCTCTGGGGAGGAACGGTGGGGTCACGAAAAATAAGCTTTGGGGCAGACGAGTAAAAAGGAGGCCCTTTCTTGGACAGGGACTGGGGATTAGGATGAAAGATATATGAGTGGGGGATGCTGTCTCTTGTGGCACCCACTTGGTGCATCTCTTAGACGCATTCTGCATCACATCCATCGTAAATGAGCAGGAAGAGACAGAAAGAAATGCTCAGGGAAAGATACAAACGAAGGGATGAAGAAGCAGATAGATGTGACACCGGAGTTAATTTGAAGATCAAGTAAATTTGAAGTTCAATGGATTCGTTCAAGTAAACCAGTGCAATCGACTGCTTTTCCCCCAGCAAAATGTTTTGTTTCAAATGTAAAAAAAAGCCATCTCTCACTTCCTCTTATTTTTCTTTTTTTCATAGTGGCTGGCAAAAATATTCATGTCAGCTGTACTTTTTTACATTTTTTACATTACAACCACAAGTTTTGATGTATTCTATTTGAATTTTGTGTGGCAGACCAGCACAAAGTAGTACGTAACTGAAAAGTAAATACATGTTTTTTTGCTTCTGAAAATCTGTTGCATATACAGTATTTAAATTTAGCCACCCTGAGTCAATACTTTGTAGACTGAGACTGAAACCTTTCCTTAGTCTTCCTAGCAAAATAGCTCAAGCTCAGTCAGACTGGATGCAAAGCTTCAATGGACATCAATTTTCTGGTCAAACCACAAATTCTTGTTGGATTTAGGCCTGGACTTTGGCTGGGCCATTCAAGCACATGAATAAGTCTCGATCTAATCTGTTCCCTCGTAGCTGCATGTATGTTTAAAATTGTTAACCTGCTGGCAGATCTTCTTTTACAGCCTCTTACAGGTTTTCTTCCAGAATTGCTCTGTATTTAGCTCCATATATCTTCCTATCAAGTCTGACCAGCTTCCCTCTCACTACTGAAGAAAAGCATCCCCAACGCTTGATGCTGCCAGCTCTGAGTTTCACTGTGAGGTTGGTGTCTCCAGGCTGATGTGCAAGCTAATTTTTCACCACACACAATATTTCAAATGTAGACCAAAAAGTTCATTTTCAGAATTATGTGACCAGAGAAGCTTCTTCCACATTTTTACTGTGTCTCCCTACATAGCTTGTTGCAAACTTTCATTTGTACTTCTTATATATGTCTTTCAACAATGTCGTTTTTCTTGCCACACTTCAACAAAGGGCAAATTTGTGCAGTGCATGACTGATAGTTGCCCTGTCAACAGATTATCTTGTCTGAGCTATGAATCTCTGCAGCTCCTCCAGAGTTTCTTGATCCTCTTGATGCTTTTTTGATCAATGTGCTGTTTTCTACGTCAACAGGCATGTCTTGATAGATTTGCATTTGTGCCATAGTGTTTGTTTGAAGAGTGCTATGAAAGATGTTCAAAGCTTAGGATTTTGTTTTATCGCTAACATTATCACTGACCCGTCTGTTGTGATTCTCGGTCTTCATGATGCGTTTGTTCACTAATGTTCTCTAACAAACCTCTGAGGCCTTAACTGAACAACAGGATGTATACTAAGATTACATTAGATAGAAGTGAACTTACTAGATTTACCAATTAGTTGACTGTTGAAGACAATAATTTGCACTTGATTAGTAAGTGTATGAGTGTTAGAGCAAAAGTGGGCAGAATACAAATACAAACTTTTTGTTTCGACCTAACAATTATGCCCCATTTTGTGTTGGTCTGTCACATAAAATCCCAGTACAATACATTACATTTGTGGCTGTAATGCGGCATAATGTGAAAAGGTTTAAGAGGTATGAATACTTTTGCAAAGTGCCATATCACAGTTAAAGAGACACAAAAAAATGCAAAGTTGCCTTGAAGAAATTAATGATGATGCAAATCCCTGGTTCTTTGTTGGGTCTTTGGTAAGTCATGTTTATTTTAAATGCACCATTCATAACGAAGGCAATTCAAAGTGCATTTACAGAAAAATGAAAAAACAAAAACAAATAAAGAACACTTAATCAAATACACGACACACATCACAATAAACCTAACGTGCATGTTTGTGGATTTAGAGAGGAAGCCATAGTGCCCAGAGAGAAGCCACACATGCACAGGAAGCATGGGCTGTGGCATGGATTTGAATCCAGGAAAACCTGCACCACAATACAGCTCATAAACACAACAGTAAAATGCTAATTTAAAAAAAACAAACAGCCACAAATTGACAAAACATGACTGAGAAAAAAAAAGCTTTGGCCTTTATGGAAAGCTGCAGTAAATAATGTTTTCACTCCTGATTAGAAGGAGCCAACAGTTCCCACAAATCTTGAGTTTGCTGTATTTTTTTCCTGCCTCTCACATATGAGATTTTCAGATGTGGTAAATCTGCTGTTGATCACATTTTTAGGCGAATTTGTCCCCCATGTTTTTCATTTTACTAAAATTTTAGACATACAATATGCTGCCTTGTGTCATGCCAAGTCTGTGCCTATGTTGTGTGTGTTTTTATTTCTCCTAGTTTGGTTCTTAATTTACCCTGTGTCTGTGTTATAATGTTAATTGATTGCACTCCCTGCAGTCTGACCCACACCTGTTCCTTGTTCCCCATATTTACTCTGTCTCTCTGTGCATTGGTTCTCCCTGCATTTCCTGTTTGTATTCAAGTTCCTTCGTTGCCTTTGTTTGCCGCTCTGTCCTGGTAGTACTTATCTTTGTTCCCGGTCGTACCTGGTCGTGTATCTGAGTCATGTCAAATGTCTATGTCCTGTATTCTGGTCTGGATGGAGCACGGGATACTTCTGACTCTTTACTTTACTAAAACAACCCAACTAAACTACCAAGCAGAATGAAAGAATAAGGAAGACTAATGGGCTATGTACAATATAAACAAGTTGATCAAAGATGGTTGAAAACCATGATCGCAAGAGTGATGCAACATTACCATGCAATGTTTATGTTTGAGATCCAAGGATTATCTTGAAGAATCTGGAAGTGAAGTTAAGTTAGTCTTGGAACAAACTTAGGCAATATTTGGTACACCTTTAGACAACCATTCACAAGATCAGATAAAACATTATTTCAATAAAATAATATTTTAAAGAATGATTTGCTGAATAAAACCAACCTTCTGGATGACTAATCCTCAACGATGTTTTATTAGCTGCCTTTATTTATTAAAATAATATTTAAGGGAATATTATTTAGAATAAGAACCAAACCTTTCGGATAAATGGGTTTAATTAGTTATCACTTCTTGTACAATAATATTTGAGGAAAAATTATTGAGGAAATGTTAAAATAATATTTAGGGAAATATTTTGAATGAGGACCAACAACCTTTCCGGGTAAATGATCTGTAGCTGTTTAGTTAGTTATCAAGTTTAGTAAAATAATATTTAGGGAAATATTATCCTATATTGGAAACTAACAACCTTTCTGGGTAAATTATCTTCAGCTGATTTATAAAGCGGGTGAGCACATGTTCGTAGCCGTTAGCGGTTGAAGCTGACAAAAGAAGCTTATAGTTGTTACCAGAATCAAACATGTACCTTTAAAATACCACTAATAAAAGCGTTGAAATGCATAAGGGTGGACAGCGCGTTATGGCCAATCTTCTGTGTTTAAAAACTACCCTTTAACTTAAAAAAAAACACAACACAGAGCACACCCATAGCTGAGTACTAGTCTGCTAGCACTTACTGAGTTTCTTAACACAAACAAAAACAAACATCATTAAACGAACATTATTTAGATTATTTACCTCTAAACTGATCTTCTCTGCCCAAACACTACCTCTTACGTGAACCATGCTGAGGAGAAGTTGTCCTGGGCGTTGAGACAAAACATCCCTGTGTGGGTAAACAAAGGGTTAACTTGCAGCTAACCTCCGTAGCTGTGGGGCAGGGCGGCTTGTTCTGCTGGCCCGGCCAAACCGTACGACAAACGCATGTTCGGCTCCTTGAGTGGTCGCGATACGGTGGGGTATCTCTCGCTACCTGGACGTGCATGCAGGAAGGCGTACAATGCGTTCCCTGCCTTCTTTTCCAAGCCGTGGGTGGAATCCGCTTTGATTAGGGCTGCTTCTGGAGGCCTGAGAAGGAAAGCCAAGTCAAGGTTGTCTTATTACACCCTTTATATGAACGAATGCCGGATACTCAAACAGCAAATCATTACTTAACTTTGTTACATATGATCACATGATCGTATGACATGGATTCAGTTTGAAGAGTTATGTCTGCTTGGCAGCAAGAGACATTGGCGCGCTGTCTGTCCTGTGTGGACCTGTGTGGAAGAGGTCTGTTTGTTGGAACGGGGGTTTTTTATTCAAACAGTGACGTCACAGGAAGTCCGCTGTCTTTCTGTTCCTGAGCTGAGTTAGGAGTAGGTTGCTGTGATTTGTTTTAAAAATTAAAGAGAAGATCAAATTGGCCTTTAAATGTTGTAATCCATTGCTAGACCCAACACATAATACAAATAAATTATGAGAGCCTTAAAACCTTTCCACATAATTAAATGTCTAATATACATGCACACATGAAGGCATGGACAGAAACAAATACATTGAACTCCATCACCAACATTTTGGTCTGTGTTTCAGTACACAGCTGAAGGTCAGTTTGAAGCAAGGCAACACACAGAGCTTCAAAAACTAACCGTGTGTTGCTCCGATAAGACAGAGGTCATTTATAGATGCAGGTTTGGCTATTCTAAATACATTCATGCGTGCAGTGTGATGCAAAGCAAAGATAATCTACGATATCACGTTATGAGGCTAGTTTATGCTGTTGACAAAACAGGCCAACAGATTTGAGTTAATGTGACAGTTAACTGGGATTAATTCAGGAGACAACGTAAATGAAGCGGGCCTGCGGACAAGACAGGGGAGTGCAGTGGGGATGGGAAGACGTGTGTACTGTACCACACTGCTGCATGCTTGGATAAGCATGTAGGCCATGCCAACAACAACACATAATACAGCCTCTGGTGATGGGGGATGGAAACACACATACACACAAACTCTCAGTCTTTCAACCTCACCTCACACACACACACACACACACACACACACCCACGCACATTTGGCTGTACAAACACATAAACTCACACACATGCGCAGACATTGATGGTGATGGGGCATGGAGCAGTTTATGCTCATATCAAGGGAAAGTCTTTGATCAGTGTGACAGGAAGGGCACTCGCCCCAGAGGAATTAGCTAACTCTCGCTTTGAAAAAGTACATTCACAATAAATCAACTGTGCTCAAATCTGCAGTGCAAGGGGAGAAGACGTCTGATATTTAGCTTCATTAATATGCTAAATGTACGAATATAATTTATTCCAGGTCAGTGTCCAGATGAGCACGATGAGTACAAAGAGCAAGATGTGCAGAAATTCAGGACGTACTCATGATCCAATCAGTTTAACAGCCAATTAATTAGCACACACAGTTCATTTATAACTTAAAACATCAAAAAAGTTGGATATTTATTATTATTAATTATATATTATTATATAGGACTTAGGTTTTGTATCAGAATCAAATACTTTTGGCAATAGAGTGCATATATACAGTATATATATATATATCTATATATATATATAAATAGATATATATATATATATGGGTGTAGGTGTGTATATATATGTCTACATGTATATGAATGTATATGTGTAGGTATATATGTATGCATACGTGTATATATGTATGCATACGTGTATAAAGTATATGTGTATATATGGGCATTTATGTGTGTGTATGTGGTTATGTATGTTTATGTGCATATATATTTTGGGTTATGAGTTTTGTTTACTCATAAGCATCAACAGGAATCAGGAAGAATCTATTTAAGGGAATTTTGGATGATTACTTCTTCATACCCCTTTTCAGACACTAACTAAATAAGCTGGTGCATTTGTATAGATGGTGTTTGTATTTGCACTGAAGAATATGTCTGTAAATTAACACTTTGATAATTTGGTCATTTTGGTGGAATGTTAGAAATAAATCATTTATTCATTCATTCATTCATTCATTCATTCATTCATTTTCTGATGATGGACTGAGCAGAGCTCTGTGATATGCTCAAAACGTGGGATCTTTTTTTCTAAAGCTCTGCTTTAAACTTCTCCACAACTTTCTTCCTGACGTGTCTGCTGTGTTCCTTGGTCAAATGCTGTTTTCTCCTTAACGTTCTATAACAAACCTTTGATATTAGATTACACACAAGTGGACAGGCAATTTGTTGCACTCAATTTTATTTAGGGGTATAAGACTAAAAGGGTCTGAACACAAAGCCAAACCGATCCAAACTTTTAAGCTTTTTATTTTTAAAAGAAATTGAAAAATGTGTATGATTTTAGAAGCATTCATAAGGCCCAGTAGAACGAGACACATGACATCACATGACATCACCCCAGCCAGGCCTGGGGACGGAGCTCGTCAGCAAGCGCCTGGTGGCTGGGTTAATCCTCCTGGGACACGGCTGCGCCAAGCCCGAATGAGAGGCGCGAGGCCACCCCCCAGTGGGCCCATCACCTGCAGAGGGAACCATAAAGGACCAGTGCAAAGAGGATCAGGCGGCTCCTCAGAAGCCTAAATTGGCTCTAGGGACATGTCACCTTGTTATACACTTCGAGGGAGATGGAGCCCGAACTTGTGCGGCGGTTGAGAGATATTGGCTGTAAATAGTCGGTCTCACATCGAAGCACAGCGTGGGTTTTGGAACCCAGCTCCTTGAGAGAGGTTGGACTCTCTTCTACTCTGGATTTGCCCACAGGGAAAGGTGGCGGGCTGGGCTGCTTGTTGCCTCCCCAAGGCTGCTTGTTGCCCCCAGCTCAGTTGTCATATGTTGGGGTTTACCCCGGAGGATGAGTGGGTCTCTGACTGTTGTTTCGGCCTAGGGGCCAAGCAGTGATGTGGAGTACTCGGCCTGCTTGGCATCCCTGTTGGGTGTGCTGGACAGTGCCCCTCTTGGGGGCTCCATCATTCTACTGGGGGACTTCAATGCTGACGTGGGAAAAGACAGCGACACCTGGAAGGGTGTGATTGTGAGGAATGGCCTCACATGTTGGTCACAAGACCATGTTAACGCATAAGGGCATCAGTGCACTTGACAACAGGACACCCTAGGCTGGAGGTTGATGTTTAACTTTGTTGTCATGTCTCCGGACTTTCAGCCACATGTCTTGGGCACTCCGGTGAAGAGAGGGACTGAGCTTTCCACCGATCACCAGCTGGACAGACTTGGCAGGCCCAAGTGTATATTGAAGGTCTGCTAGGAAAGGCTGGCGGAGTCCTCAGTTAGGGACATATTCAGCTCCCACCTCCAGGAGAGCTTTTCCAGGATCGCTGGGGTAGGCTGGAGACATAGAGTCCGGGGGGAGCATGTTTTCCACCTCTATTGCTGCCGCCCATAGCTGTGGCCTTAAGGTCTGCGGTGCCGTCACGTGTCGTCAAGCTGTAGAAGGAGTCTTGTCATCTCTGCTTGGGTTATGAGACTCTTGAGGTAGCTGATGGGAACTGTGGCCCGGGTGATGGCAGAGGGAATAACTCTAGTCTGGGAGGAGTTTGGTGAGGCCATGGAGAAGGACTATCGGTTAGCACCAAAGCAATTCTGGCAAATTGTCCAGTGCCTCAGGAGAGGGAGGCAGCTGCTGACTTTGACAGGGGGACATTATCAGGTGGTGGAAGGAGTACTTCAAGGATTACCTCAATCCTGCCGTCACGCCTTCCCTGGTGGAAGCGAGGACTGAGGACTCGGAGTTGGACCTGTTCATCACCCAGGCTAAAGTCACCGAGGAGGTCAAAAAGCTCCACTGTGGCAAGGCTTTGGGGGTAGATGAGATCCACCCTGAGAAACTCAGGTCTCTGGATGTTGTGGGGCTGTCATGGCTAACACGCCTCTTCAACATTGTGTGGTGGTCGGGGACAGTGCCTCTGGACTGGCGGACCAACTACAGGTGGATCACACGCCTCAGCCATCCTGAGAAGGCCTATGACAGGGTGTTGAAGAGGAGAGTCAGGCCGATAGTCAAACCTCGGATTCAGAAAGAGCAGTGTGGTTTTCGTCCTGGCTGTGGAACACTGGACCTGCGCTACACCCTCTACAGGGTGCTCAAGGGCTCATGGGAGTTTGTACAACTGGTCCAGGTGTGTTTTATGGACCTGGAGAAGGCACTTGACCATGTCCCTCATGGTGCCCTGTGGGGGATGCTTCAGGAGTATGGAGTCAGGGGCTCTTTATTAGGGGCCATCCGGTCTCTGTACAAGCAGAGGAGGAGTTTGGTTCGCATTGCCGGCTTTAAGTCAAACCTGTTCCTGGTGCATGCTGGACTCTGGCAGGGCTGCCCTTTGTTACCAGTACCGTTCATAAGTTTCATGGACAGGATTTCTAGGCGCAGCCAAGGGCTGAAGGGTGTCTGGTTTGGGGACTAGTGGATTTTGTCTCGACTTTTCACATATGACGTGGTCCTGCTGGCCCCCTCTAGCCAAGACCTACAGCATGCACTGGGGCAGTTCGCAGCCGAATCAGAAGTGGCAGGGATGAGGATCAGCTCTTATGAGTCTGAGTCCAAGGTTCTTAACTGGAAAAGGATGCGGCCACAGCAGTAATGCGGATGCTGTGCTGTTCTCGATTTTCCCGTCGGTCTACATTCTAACCTCACCTATAGGCATGAACTTTGGGTTAGGACCGAAAGAACAAGATCCCAGATACAAGCGGTTGAAATGAGCTCTCCCCGGGCACGCACTTAAACACAGGGTGAGGAGCTTGGCCATGCGAGAGGAGCTCAGAGTAGAGCTGCTGCTCCACAACATCGAAAAGAACAAGCTGAGGTCTCTCTGGCATCTGTTTCAGATGCTCCCTGGATGCCTCCCTCGGGTGGTGTTCCAGGGACGTCCCAACAGGAGGAGGCCCAGTGGACAGCCCAGAACACGCTGGAGGGACTATGTCTCTTGGCTGGCCTGGGAACAGCTTGGGCTTCCCCCAGAGGAGCTGGAGCTGGTGTCTGGGGAGAGGAAAGTCTGGGCATCTCTGCTTAGACTACTGCCCCTGCGACCCGGTCCCAAAGATGATACACTCGAAGACGTTCGAGTGTATCATCATTATCATTTCTCTTGCACTTCACAGATATTTCCACTACTTTTTGTTGGTCTTTAATATGAAATGCCAATAAAATACATTAAAGTTTGTAGTTGATCAAAGGGTGGGGATACTTTTCCAAGGCACTGTACATCCTGCCCGAACTCTCTCTCTGTCTCTTTCTCAAACCTTTATTTATTAACAACAGAACAATTGGAAGATTTAGATGTCAGATGAGAACAATCACTGCTTCTGTAGCTGAACAAGACATTTAATTAATCTTGTCTAGGTTGAGAAACACTGCAAGAGCATCCGATTTATTGATCCGGAACCAAATTAATACTCAACATAAAAAATCCCAGGATGAGCTGGAATTACAGGTTGCTTTGCGCTAATACATTTTACTCCCACGCACTGACTGCAAGCCATACAGGGTGGAGTGATGTTCATTAGGGCACACTGAACAAATCAGTGGATGAACCAAGAACAAACAAACCGTCTGGGCTGTCTTGTGTTGCAGAGAAACATACAAATTAGCAAAAATTACTATAAAAAAAAAAAACCTGTTTCGATCAAAATAACCTGAATCGACATTTCTGTCATGCTCCAATGAAATGTGTAACAATGCGCCACTTTGAGTTTACTGAACTCCAAACTGAAGAGCTTTACATTAGAGTTGCACTATATTAGCAAAACATACCACATATTGCTGGTTATCACTGACTTGGAATAAATAAACAAATAATTAAATACTGTTCTAAAGCCTTCTAAACTGCATTAAACAAGTGTTACTGAATAAACTGCAGACATAGAGCCTGAATGCATGGTACTTAAATAATAAGTTAGCACAGGTAATTATTTGCAATATGTATATTGTGTACAGCGATAAAGCTATGATGATAAATTTTATATTGTGCAGCCATACTTTATATCTAACAGAGCTTGGTGCTTTTGGACTCTTTAATTTACTTTCTACGTTATGTTCGGAAGTTCTCTTTTGGAAACAACTTTCTTTGGTTCTTCTCCTAACTATCATCTTCAGCTGCTTCCAAGTAGCCCATGGCTGGATTTAGAAAACATGCACAGATTGAGAAACGGCGTTGGCCACTTTCAGTGTGAGTGAATGTATACATGCAGGATTAATTCAACTCCAAACATCATATTCGCTTCACGCTTTAGTCCGTCTCTGAGATATTTGATTTAACTGGATTTTTGCGTCCAACAACTACAATATTCACATGTAAATTAAATATTATGTTTTTGTAAGATTAACAACTTCAGTAACACTTATGGTCTTCAGTGTAAACATGTATAAAAGCCTTAGCATAAATTCAACTTTTGTTGCAGAAAATTTTGAAAAACCTATCCTTAATTTAAGGACATTTATTCAGTGTGAGGAAAAAAACATGTTGAGAAATAAATAATTAAAACTCTTCTCTTGTGCTCTCTTCTCTTCAGCTCACCTCTAGGATTTGGATCTGGGGACTCAAATGTCCATGGAAGAAGAACTCCTGAAGATCAACACGCATCTGGCTGACTTGAACAGCCGTTCTCTTGTCTTTCCCATTTTGAATGTGGCCACAAAAAATAGTCTTTGTGTGATGTATAAAAATAATAATTTACAACATAGTAAGTCATAATGTTATGTAATACAATAAAACACAATACGCTGATTTAGGTGTTTTGATATTGTGCTCTAAATATTGCAAGGTAGTAGCTGTTAGGACTGGACTTGGGGAACCACTTTATTTAACATAATGAAAATTCACTTTGATCGGCTTTAAAAAGTTCATAAAATAATACTAACTATGTAGTTACAGTTATTTTATATGAATTGTTAGGGATACCAAGTGTGGCTTTGGTGATTTTATAAAAATAAAAAAAGAAATAACTTGCATTTTCCCATCTCCTTTTAAAGGTACTCAAAGGTTGGATATTTCAAACATTTTCTATTTGAAACTACTCTGCTGCAATTAAAGATGAGTTTATTTTAAAGCTGTTTTACACGTTTTACTTGGAGAACCAATACTTTTGGAGGATTCTGTAGGTCCAGTTGTAAAAGTATTTTGATGTGTAGCTGACAACAATATACAGGCAGACACACAGAGAGGTTTGCAAGAACTTACTAAGAACTTTGAGGTGGAATATTAACATCTTGACATGTGTGACCCCATCTGAAGAAAATTAGTCCTAATGCAGTTTTTCAACATGTTTTAGCTCCGACTGCTAATTCTGCCTGCAATTATATGTCATTCTATTGGAATCTGTCTTCTGGAATATTGTGGCATCTCTGTTCCTCTACCTCTCCAAAATCTCCTGATTGTACTTCTCTTGTTCTGATTGATCCAATCGAGGCTAGAGAAAAGCAAGTCATCAAATCTATTAAAGCAAGCCCAAAATGAAGGACAAAGGAAGTGTGAGGTTAGGAACATCGAGTATAGAAATTAAAACTTGCGGTGTATCTGCAATGCAGAAAATTAAAATAATAAATGGACCCAATCTGGCTGCACTTGTTGCTGGAATGACTGCCCATCCAAGAAGCAGTGCTCAATCCACCATGTCACTTTTGTCCATTTCGAAACCTGCGGATGCTCCGCCTTACAGCAGATGCGCAGAACCAAAGGATGCGAGGCATGAAAGCAATGGGAAATTCATTACGTATTCCTACCCCCCTCCGCTCCCCATAATCACCACAATTAGCAGACATCTGCAGTGTCGCCAAAGCCAGGAGTGCATTCAGGCAATCAGAGCAGCTTCAGCGACAGCACTGACTGCAGCCCCCTCTGAGATGGGCCTCATCCTGTAGGGAAGCATTCCATTAGAAACCCAGAGATTAATTGAGACACAGAACTCGCTTCTGGCATACGGCAAGAATGAAACCCATCCATGATGCCAGAGCTGAGCACAGCGGTGGACAAGAAGGAGGAGGAGGAGGTCCAAAGTTGGTGACTGTTGAGATAGGGCCCTCGTACCGGGGTTTGTAATTAGCTGGATTGGAATAGTTACCAGATGACGAGTATGCGAGAAGCATCTGACCTATCAAATAAACAAAACCTGTGTGTGTCTAATGAGATTTTATAGCTGCTTAAGGATATTGTTGCTGCTGTTATCCCCTGTACTCATTCTGAAACAGTTGATATCTGGATTCACAAATTACATCACTGCCCTTTAGCTGAATGAGAAGGCGGCTTTAGGGTAAATGTTTCCGATAGATTCAGCTGCTAAGAATGTAAAGAAACAATTTAATATGTTTTTAGAGGAGAAATGCGGCTGGTTCTTTGCTGCTGGGTGCTTTTTCTAGGTTGGGATTTGTCGACTGATGAGTTTTCATGGTGTTGCCTGGTGGATCTGCAGATATTTAGACTGATCACAAAATGCTTAATTGTTTTGGTGAACATTTTTTAGCTTCAATTCTTTGAATGTAAGCCCATCAGCTGTTTTAATTCAGCCTTTTAATTTCACACTGTCCCTTAAGTTCATAAAACTCTTAAATCTCTAGATGTTAAAATACTCAGCTGGCCTTGAAAAATTGGAGCCTCATGTTTTATTCAGCTGCATATATATTTTTTTACCTTGTTGAATCTGTTGAAAACGCTCATTATGTAAGTATTCACCGGGCACTTTATTAGGTGCCCCTTACAGCTACCGGGTCGGAGCCCTTTGTTCCCTTCAGACCTGCTTTAGTTCTTTGTTCCATAGACTCCACAAGGTGCTGCAAACATTTTTCAGAGAACTTGGTCCACATTGATATGGTAGCTTGCATGCTCTATTATGCAAACCTACCATTCCACCACATCGTAAAGGTGCTCCGTTTAATTGAGATCTGGTAACGGTGGAGCCTGTTGGGGCATAGTGAGCTCACTGTTATGTTCAAGAAACCAGCTTGAGATGATCCGAGCTTTGCGACATGGTTCAGTATCTTGCTGCATGAAGGCATATAGGTGGTCATAAAGGGATGGAGGTGGTCTACAACAATAATCAGGTTGGTTGTGGTGTTCAAACGATAATTAGTTGTTGCTAAAGGTGTAATTGTATTTTGTACTCGGAAGTCGGAATGTTCAACCTCAGAGTAGGAAATTTTAACTGGAATGCCCCCAAAAGTCGGAATTACAAGTCGGAAAGTAGGGATAACACGACCATACCTAACTTCCCCATTCACGATGGCTGGCACTCGCATCACCAGTAGTAAAACGTTCTTACTTTGACTGTTTTTAGCAGTTCCTTATTATTCATGTAACATTTAGTCCGTCGTACACATAATACTTTACAGTGTTTGTAAGAAGATGTTTCAACTCTGTTTATATGAAATAACGCGTTATTTTCATTGTTATAGTTTTAAGACTGCTGTTACAGTTGCTAGCAATACAAACAAAAACAAGCAGAAGGCTGGAACGCTATAACTTGGAGATGGTGTAAACTCTGACTTCCCAGTTCCCAGTTCCCAGTTAATGGAATGCAGCGTAAGTAGGCAAAGAAAATACATCCCACACCATTACACCACCACCAGTAGCCTGAACTGTTGATTCAAGGAAAGATTGATCCATGCCTTCATGCTGTTAACACTAAACTCAGACCTAATTTTCTGAATATTGCAGCTAAAACTGAGATTTATCATATCACTCAATGTTTTCCCAAAACAATGGACATCTGCTGCTGCAGCTCATCTTCTTCAATGTTTGATGTGTTGTGTGTCTGGAGGTAGTATCCTACACACCTCGGTTGTAACGTATATTTGTTTTTTTCTTGTTTTAATTTACAAAAATATTCTCATGTTTGTATGGTTGTTGTGTTTTCTGAAAAGTCTTTTGTTATAAATATTTTCAAGTTTTTAAATGTTTTTTAATATAGGTTTATACTGTTTATTATTCATTTTCTGTGTTTTTTAGTATGTGCATCCAAAAATAGGATTGGTTACGTTTGCTGTGTACACAGCACATTTCCCACAATGTCAGCTTCATCCTGTAAAAACGGTTCCGACCAGATAATTGCAAAAGGCTTTGAGGGGCCCACTGTACGGCTGTGTGTATATTCTCCATCTGCGGAAGACGACAGCATGTTAGACAGCTCATTACTGGAGCAGTTGGAGATGTCACTCTGACTAGGCACAGTATGGCATAGCCATGAATTTAAGCCTCGGCTTAACACGTTGTCATGGAAATTAACAGTAACACATTGTACACTTATCGTTTGTGTAGCGACCAGCGTTGGCAGGATTGGGATCACACATGGACAGGAAAGTGAATCCACAAATCAGTGGAGCTTACAGGGACTTTGCTGTAAATGAACCCTGGCCCCACTGTGCCAATTTTTTATAATTCAAACATAAAATAACATGCTTCCAGACTGATCAAACACACAGTTTGGATTTTATAAGGCTGGTCATCAAAAGCAGTTTAGCAATGTTGACTGTTTGGGGAGCATTTGAACAAATCTGATAATTTCTTTGTATTGTGAAATGAGTAGAGGATTTATTCCTACAATTTATTCCTAATTCTATTTTTAACATTATTTCTTCTTCAGGAAATAAATCTGTAAACACACTCCAACACTAATTAGAAAAGGATTGAAAATTATAGAAAATCTAATTCTGACATTTGGGTCTAACTGAAAGCCAACCTCTCTGCAATTATAAATAATGTTGAAATAAAAAAACTGAGGAAAGGCCCATACTGTTGCCATATTCATGTGAAAGACTGCTTTCCAATCAAACAACATAGCTTTTTGTTTATGTCATAATAAAGGAAAAAAAGCATACACATTACATATGTGATGACTTCTGCATCATGGTGGATAAAGAGAGCTTTGTTTGTTGGCAAGTAAATTTAACATAAAAGTCTGGATACAATGGGAAAAATTACAGGGTCGGAGTTAGACTGCAGAAATAGGCATTGGTTGAACAATCAGCCATGCAAGAGTCACTTTGGGTCAGAAAGCAGTGGGGACACTCCGGCATAAATGAATAAATTTATGCCAGCAGAAGAAAAAGTTCATTTAAAGGGCATGTCCTGCCCTGAACCATTACAGACTTCAGTGAGAAAGAAAAAACTCAGCAAAAAAAAGCAGAACAACAAACAGCATCAAATCTAATAAAAATATGCCTGTGCTTCTCAATCCAGTCACCAAATAGGAACTAGTGAAAGAAAATGTTTAAAAAACAATCTACCTGTACTGTGCAGTACATTCACAGTTTTTTACAAACTACATTAAATCATTTGCTATGTAGCGTAGGAGAAAGGGTCTCAATGTTTTCTAAACATTCTACAAAATCATGCCTTTCAAAGCTTTGTGTAAACAAATGTTTTTACATCAGACTGACAAAGATAATGAGAAGGTATTAGTTTAAATATGAAAGCTTTAATGAGTAGTAAATATCTCTTAAATACCATCTAATACCCAGTTTGTTACTTGGTTGATTCACTTGGTGCATGATAAATGTGTGTGTCCAAAAACAAAGGGCAAAATAAGCGAAGAAATCTGAGGGTATTTTTTAAAAGCAAGTTTATATTATCGTCATAGTATTAAAATCCGTTAATAGTAAAGTGTCATATTGATGCAAGTTTCGATGTTTAATTTGAATATGTGCAAGTTTTTAACAGTATAAAATAAAATTGTATTCATTACAGCAACGTTTACATATTCAAATGAGTGGTTGGAAGTAATTATTTAATCCCACTCCTTTTCCATGTATCACCATTATCACACCTTAGCTTATCTAAATTTTAAAGCACATAGATTAAATATTAGCAGAAAAAATTATACATACAGTAAGTATTTAGAAAATTGCCATTCTCGTCAAATTCTTATGGAATGTATAAAAATAACTACAGCAGCAATAGCAATAATAATTTCTTGTATTATAATTCAATTAATTATGTAATTAAATAATGGTACTACCTTTACTACTAGTAATAATAGTACTATAATGATTTCAACTGTTTTAAGCTTGAACATTGCTTTAGTTAACAAGTGACAAGAAAAGCGGTAGGTTGAATAGATGTGGCCATAACCTAATAAAAATAGATTGAGGCTGCAAAGGTAGTGCTATCATCAGAAAGTTGATAAGCTGGTAAGACTTTTTAGAGAAAAAACAAAAGTTTAGTTTTTTCATAGTTCAACAGTGAATGATTAAGGGTCTTCCAGGCCTTTTCTTCCACTGCACAGTCTTGTTTTTGTATTTGAGACAAATAATAAGGCTCTAATGACCTCACCTGCAGCTGTGTGTCATCAGCAAAAGAATGATAATTTAAGCAATTTTTCCTAACGATGTCATCCAAAAGCTTGAGTTAAAAAAGATTCAGAAACTTTGAATTGTAATAAAATAAAACTTTTAACATGCGCTTGTAGGTAAGGTCTTGTTTTTTTGAAGTGGGACTATTTGAAGTAATCAGAGTAATCAGTACCATCTAATGCAAAGGTGGTGGTGTTACACAGTGGTGTGAAAAAAAAGTATTCACACCCCTACAGATTTCTACTGTTTTTGCTTTTTTTAATCACACTTAAATGTTTCAGATTGTCAAACACATTTTAATATCAGACAAAGATAATCTTAGTTAATGCAAAAAGCAGTATTCAAAGAGGATTTCATTGACTGGCAAGTACCGTCATGTTTTTGACAATACTGTTATTTATTATTTTCATTGTTTCCTATTTATGGCTCTAGGTTACTGTAACTTTGGTGTTTAAATGTATTTAATGTATGTATCCAGTCTTTCCTTGCAAATCTACATAATTGCATTTTAAATCTTCATCATCTTATTATTACTATTTGTTTTCTCTGTCTGTTTACTTAGCTTGTTGATTTTAATGTGTTTCTCTTTAGTGATTGTATGTCTGTTCTTCTGTTTTAACAGCTGCAAAGCACGTTGTGTTACATTTCAGTATTAAAAGTGCTCTATCAATAAACTTTGATTTATTGAATAATATTAAGAAGAAAAATCATCCAAACCTACTTATGTGATAAAGTAATTGTACTCTAAACCTAAACACTGGCTGGGCCACCCTTGACGGTAACAACTGACATTAAGTGTTTGTGATAACTTATAATGAGTCTTTAACATCCCTGTGGAGGAATAATGACCCACTCTTCTTTGCAGTATTGTTTTAATTCAGCCACATTGGAGGGTTTTCGAACATAAAAGTATGTGTACGGTTATACCACAGCATCTCATTTGATGTAATTCCAGACTTTGATTAGGGCACTTTAAAATTTTATTTTGTTTTTTGAGCCACTTGGAGCTGGATTAGTTGGTGTACTTCGGGACATTGTCCAGCTGCATGCTTTGGCTTAAGGTCACAATCTGATGTCCAGACATTCTTCTTCAGCTGGAGAAAGAAGTCATGGTTCCATCAGTTACAGAAAGTCATTCAGGATTGGAAGCAGTAAAACCATCTTAAACCATAACGCTATTCTTCCATGTTTGACAGACAGTATAATCTTTTTCTAAAATGCTCTGCTAGTTTTATGCTAAATTTAGCAGGACAAACATCTTACAAGAAGTTCTACTTTTGTCTCAACGGTCTCCAGAATATTTACCTAAAGGTCATGGGGATAATCAAGGTATTTTTGGTAAAAGTGAGGTAGGCCTTTGTGTTCCTTTTCGCCAGCAGTGATTGTTGCATTGGAACTCTCCTATGGATGCCATTTAGCCCAGTCTCTTTGTATTGTTGAATCATGAGCACTTGTCCTTAGGCATGATAGGCCTGCAGTGCTTTAGAGCAAAGGAGGCCTGTCAACCTCAAATACTTGGAGCTCGTCACCAAAGATAAATAATCAAAATACCTGTGGAAACATGCAAAAAGCCGCTCAACAATAATAACAACAGGTTTGTTTGCAGCAATAAAAATAAAGATGTATCCGTTGATTACTAAAAGGTTCTAAATAATTTTCAATATTACAAGTTTTCATTAACTTGTAAAAAAAAAACATATAACCTTTTTTTTCCAAAATGTCTTTTGCATTGTTTTTTATCCTTTGAGAGATAATTGTCTGATTTCCTATCAGAAACAAACGTCTTGGTCGAAAAAAAATAATTATAAATCTAAATCTGGAAGGGGTATGATTAATTTAGGCCTAAAGTGTAGAGGTCAATGACTTTGTTTCTTAGGTGCTTTTGAAATTCTTTAGATCAGGCATGATGTGCTGTTTTTGCAATTTTTTTGCCTACTTCATGTTGTCAGACAAGTTCTATTTAAGTGATTTCTTGATTCTACTGGTCAAGCTTTAATCAAGTTTGGGTGCAGGTTTTCCAAAAGATGTGGTTTAGTGTGGTTAATTGATGCTGTAAGGGGTCAAATACTTAGTTAATGTAAGGTTTTCATTAAATATATATAGAAATAATAATATAAATGATTTTTGTTTTAATTGGAAGAAATTAATTTGTTAGCTTGTCTTTCCGGACTAACATCTTGTTAAAACTGACTATTGAAAGCATTTTTATCGATCCTTAATTCAAAAACTCTGAACTATTTCGATGGACTTGTGCATTTATGCAATGAAACAAAAATAGATACAAGCAGTTAACTACATTGCACGCTTAATTTCTTACACAAACTCTATAATGCATAATGTTCTTGAATTGAATTGAACCATATACATTTTTGTTTGTTTATTCATTCAATGGGATCTGAGTGTTGGTGCCTTTGCAACAGTTGGGTGGGGTACATCATAGAAATAAAACAAAACCTTGTGTCTGTGCCCAAAAGAGACTCAAAAGACATAAGAACAAACATTATTCCCAAGAACTTCCATCACTAAGACCTCACTAAGTCCTCCTAAGAAAGAGAAAGAGGGAGTGGTTGGAGTCATAATGACTCTCTTAAACCATCTGTTTTAGTTAAACATTCATAAAAAGACAAGTCAAAACCCTCTATCACAAACAGTATGCAAAACTACTGTGTTGTTGGACATTTTCTGGATTTTGTTATAAGTAACCAAAGTCATGCAGTATCGATGCATTTGTGCTCCTAAAGCCTTTCATGCATAGTTGTCACAACCGTGGAAAGTTGTTCAAATGCCTTGTGCTCTCCAGTCAGCCAAAAACTGAGAGCACCTCATGAATATCAGAAATAATGGTAATATCAAATAACAACTTGGGACTAATATGACTGTTAAATGTTTGAATTACTATTTTAATGTCAGGAGAGAATTGCTATTAAAATCTGTCCAATAAGTGGACATAATGCTTCACCAGCTACAGTTAGGGCCAGAATTATTCATAACCCTGACAGATTTAGGCTTAAAATAATCTTTTAATTTTACCAACTTGTTTCTTCTGGCTGGATGTACTATTATTGTTTAGGAGCAGCCTAGCAAGGGTCTTGAGTCTAACAGAGATCTGGGGAGGGAGCTAAAGATTAGGGTGATGGCCAGGAGGCCTTTCACCCTCAGAGACTTGGAGTTCATCATCAAAGAGAAATTGTCCAAATACCAGTGGAAACATGCAACAAGCTGGTCAGTGATGATAAGAAGGGTTTGATTGCTACAATGCCAAAAGAGATTTTTTCACCAATTATTAAGAAGGGTATGAACACTTTTATGCAATTTTTAAAATAAAATGTAAAAAAATCAAAAGCAGATAAATGTGTTTTTCAAAACTGACAATCCTTTTGCCTTATTTTGTTATATTTTCAGAGATGCTTCTCTTGTATCCTATCAGAATCAAACTATGATTGATTGAAATAGATATGAATGATTCATGCTCTCAACTGTATATTTAACCTGAAACATTGACCATTACTGTGAACATAATGTTCTTGATAAAAAAAATCAACAACACTGTTTCTGCAGTGGAAAATATTTTTGTTTTTAGATTGTGCATTTGAATATTTTTGTAGATTTGAGTTTTCATTTTGTAAGGTGGAAATACAGTGCATGAAATAAAGACCTAAGGGTAGTTGACCTACAGGGCCTATTAAATTCTCTCAGAATAGGAAAGATTGGCATATAGATCTTGTGACGTTAAGTTGAGGATGCTGAAGTACAGTAGAAAAGATACAGGGTAACCTAAAGAGTTGCCACCTAAGCAGAGCTCGAGACCAAGCGAAGTCAACATATGAATATACGTATGTACCAACAGATGTTTATATCGACTGGTATATCATTTACTTCTTCAATGACTCTTATTTGTTTTTTGTTTAGCTGTCATGTTTGTGTAGGTTTGTGAAGGATCCAAGTAAAGACGGAATGACATCAGTTTTTTTTAACAAATAACAAAGGAGACTTACAGGGGGAATCACAATTAGGACAGGTCTGGGAGCAAAGCCAGAAACAAAGATTGAAACAGGCAGTGAAACAGAGCAATGGAACATTCAGCAGTCCAATAAAAAAACCAGCAATAAACTATGAAAAGCTTAAATACTGAGGGACGTGTGGAGAATGACATAGGATGCAGATGAGGCAATCGCGAGATAATGAGTAACAGCTGAGGCAGAAGGAAAGCAGGGAAGCCAAGGGAGAGAGAGTAATTAACACAAGCTTAACTGAGATACAAAGAAACCCAGCAGTAAAATCTAGCAGACTTAACAAGAATAATTCTAAACTTAATACAAAGGAATGAACTAATAAGACAACACCTTTCTAACAGTAATGAGCAAGGCGATAAGGAAATGTTGGTATGTGAAGAGTCCATGTACAGTGGTAGATGCTAAGAAGCTTATGGACAAGTACATTTTTATAAATTACATTAACAAAATCAAAGAATGGTAAAATTTGAGTTCATTTTGCCTTTGCCTTTCTGTTCTATTTTATTTTATTTTATTTTTTTTTTCAGCCACTATTAGTTTGTCACATTCAAAATGTAAATGAATGTTGTCTACCTGGACTTGCAGAAATATCCTTTGTTTATGTTTTTAAAACTGAAAATCACACTTGTTTCATTGATAAAGATGATTTAAAACATTTTGAGTGAGGCTATTCTCTATGTCTACTAGGTGGCGAGTCCTGGTACAGGGTATGAACACAAAATAAATCTTATCAAAATTAATTGATAAGAGCGTTGTGCTTGAGCTTAGACGAAAAAACAAAATGAAGAATTGCACCAGTTAACAAATGCTAAAAAAATTCTATTTTTATGGTTTCTTAACAGAAGGTGACAACATCTGTGATGTCTCAAATAGGCAACAAACAAAAGACTCACCTGGTGAGAAGCACATCAAATAAACCTTTAAAGAGAAGCAAGCGGTGAATTTTATGAAGGTACAGTAAAAAAATTGTGTAATGCATGCAGAATGAGATTAGTTTTAGTTTGAAATTAACCACGAAGTGCACCAGTATGGAATTATGAGATTTTCATAGGATAGAAGTCTCACACATGAACACCCACTCGGTCAGATTTGTGAAGGAACTGTGATTGAAGCTCCCGGCTAAATTAAGAGGAAAGAGAGATTAGAGGCTTAAAAGAAATCAAGCCAAGGCTGTTGTTCCCGTTTGGCTGTTTGAAATTAGACTGAATACTGAATAAATCTAGGTGCCGTACTTCTGAGAGAATCAGTCCCTCCGGTAATGCAAATTAGCGTCCACATTTACACAATTATCAGATGATGTGCTGCTTTGTTGGAGCCAGAGCGTGAGGTTGGTGCTGGTTTAGGAGCACAGAGCATGCTGTGTCTTAAAATAAAGAGTTCATTCATGGTTGACAACCTTTTTGGCTGTTGTACGATTGTGAACTCAAGTCTCATTCTCATTTTGGTGATTGGTTTCCTACCAGTTTGGGGATGTTAGTCAAAAAAGGCTTATGTAGAAACAGGCAGACCAAATTTTTGCTTTCTGGCGATCTTCATTCTGCTTGAACGCCCATAGAGTAGTTATTAGGATTCATCTGTCTGCTCAAATTTACAACTCTCCTTTTTATTAGTGTGAATATGTATATCTTCAGAAGGCCTACATTGCCCTTTGGAAATATTCAAACCCCTTGACCTTTTCCTTAATATTTTACATTACAACCACAAACCTCACTTTATTTTATTATGTTATGTTATAAAGCAGAAGTCAAATGACATATTGTTTTCATATTTTTACAAATAAATATTTACAAACTGTGATGTGGATCTGCATGCAGATCCTAGATTAGTACCTTAAAGGGCCACCTTTTACTGTTATTACAGCAGAAACCTCTACACATCAAGAGACTTACATTTTTTGTCCATTCCAGTTAAAGCTCAAGTCAGATTGGATGGAGAGCATTTGTGAAGTCTTCTAACAGATTTTCAGTTGATGTTAGATCTGGGCGTGTATTCACAAAGAATCCTGAGACTAAAAGTAGCTCCTGGTGACCTAATTTTAAGAAAAATCTCATAATTTCTCGAATTATAAGATTTTTCTTAGAAATTTCGATATTTAAGTAAAAGTTATTCACAAAACATCTTAAACCTAAAGAGAGCTTTTAAAGTGAGCAAATGTTAAGACTCGCGAGGAGGACTCTTAGTGAGCTTAAGAGTGTCTCAAGCAGAGAAGATGGTGGACAGAACAAGAGATAGAAGAAATATTCCCTGTACAATGAACAACTGTGAAATAATAAGATGCAAGGATCAGCCCACTAAACAGTCGAGTAAATGAATACATAAACTTCAGTAACAATCATACAATTATTAATATAGAGATAAGATAAACTTTACCATCCCTCTAGGGGGAAATTAAACAGTTTCAGCAGCAGGACGGGGTAAAGGTGCACCTCAGGTAAGGCAATATTAGAAGGGATAAATAAATAACAGACACAATAATGAATAACCATGATTAAAGAGTGAAAAAATCTACAAACAGTATAGTACAGAAGAATTTAAATATCATTTACAGACTAAAATTTTTTTCAAAAATACATTTGAAGAAATTTTAAGAGTTGAAAATATAACCACTATATATTATTATATAATCTTATATATATATACTATATATATATATATATATATATATATACACATAACTGCAAGCTCTACAGAAGATTAAGTAAAATAATCTAAACACTGTGGACATAGAAGGAAAATGTAAATGAGGAGAATAAGTATTTGACGTATTATACATGATTATGTCAGCAGCCTGAGCCTAAATGGTCATCTACAACGCTCCCTGTCTGTGGAGAAGTTCTCTGGTGTGCTACAATCTCCTCTCTAGCTTCTGATTGCAGCAGGTACCAGAGCTGCTCACATTCAAAAATAATGATAAATAAGGTGCGTTCAAACATTTTGATGCTGTGTGACAACTGATTTAAGTTTACTAAGTTTCATTATTATGACTTACACATTTCTAAATCCTGTCTAAATTCTATGATCGGTTAATTTTTCTCTAATACTAGGAGTGCATTTTGTTTTATATTTTTATTTTTGCAACAACCAATCACGACTCTTAGACAACAGCGTCACACCTAGCAATGAGGTCAACCATACCTTCTCACTAAGATAGGAATTTCTGTCGAATCTTTGCTCAGAGTCGCTCTCAGCAGCGAATTTAATCACTCTTAAGCTCAGACTCCTTAGCAGGAATTTTTAGGCTAAGTTAGGAGCTCTCTAACAGGACTCTGAGAATCTTTGAGAATACGGGCCTTGGACTTTAATAGCAATTATAATAAATTTAAGTTTAGTTCTAATCATCTTCCAAACAAGTCTGCCCCTTGCTGAAAGAAAGCATCACCACAACATGATGCTGCCCCCACAATTTGGCACCATGGGGCTGGTTCATTCATGCTGATGTGCAGTGTCAGATTCCTGTCACAATAAGCATTTAAAAAGTGATTATTTTAGAGCCTAAGAGTGTCTTAAGCAGGGAAGATGGTGGAAAAACAGAGAGAAATTGGGAGAGAGATTATCTGTACAATGGACAACAGTGAATTAATAAGACACTACCAGCTCAATTGTGCAGGGTTCCACACCTGAATAGTCATATAAATGAGCACATAAACTTCAATAACAATCATACAATTATTATTATGTAGAGGTAAGATAAACTTTATCATCCCCCCAGTGGGAAATTAAATAGTTTCAGCAGCAGGACAGATTAAAGGTGCACCTCTTATAAGGTAATATTAGGAAGGGGAAATAAATAATAGAAACAATTTAGAATAACTGAATAAAAAGTGAAAATATTTACAAACGATATAGTACAGAATTATTTAAACATTTACAGACTGTATAATGCTTTCAAAAATAAATATTTGAAAAAAACAGAGTTGAAATAAATATATATACATAAATACACACTCTAGACAAGACAGAGTAAAATAATCTAAACACTATATACACAGAAGGAAGATGCAAATGAGGTGAAAAAGTATTTGTTGTATTGTACATGATGATTTCAGCAGCCGTAGCCTAAATGGTCATCTACACCCACATGTCTGTGGAGAAGTTAACAGGTGTGCTGCTATCTCCTCTCTAGCTTCTGATTGCAGCAGGTACCAGAGCTGCTCACATTCCAGGCTGGTGCGAGTCTGCCTCTTTGTTCCTCTTTGTGATCCCAGGCTCTGCTCCTCTGTCCAGTTTGGTTTTCTCCACCTTTTGTTCTCCATTTTGTTTTGGTTGTTTTACCAAATCATACCTGTTTATACAAGAAGATAATCACAGTAAAATGCTGACAGGTGAGTGTCCACTTTAATATCACATAGATGAAGTAGGAAAAAGAACAGCATGGCGAGTAAACATAGCAATAGGCAAATCAAAATAATGATGAGCTTCTTAATAAGGTCCAAACATTTTATTGTTGCATGACAATTGATTTAAGTTGTTAAGTTTCATCATCATGACTTACACATTTCTTAATCCAATCTAAATTCTATGATGATTAATTTCTGTCCACTTTTTATAAAGAACCATTTTGTTTTTTTTTTGTGTTTACATTTTTCGCAACAACCAATCACAGGTCTTAGAATACAGTATCAGACCTAGCATTGGGGTCAACCACACCTCCTCACTAAGATAGGAATTTCTGTCGTCTCCTCGCTCAGAGTCGCTCTCAGCAGCGAACTGAATCACACTTAAGCTAGGACTCCTTTGCAGGAATTTTTAGGCTAAGATAGGAGCTCTCTGAGAGGACTCTGAGAATCTTTGAGAATACGGGCCCTGGTTTATGGAGCGCATGCCTGTTGTTGTCCTGTGAACAGATTATCCCACCTAAGATGTGGATCTCTGCAGCTACCTGAGTTATTATAGGCCTCTTCTGGCTGCTTCTCTGATTATGATGAACCTACCCAGCCTATCAGTTTAGGTGGACATTAGTGTTGGGAGGTTTGCAGTTGTGCCATGCTCTTTACATTTTCAATTGATGGATTGAACAGTGCTGCAGAAAACATTCAAAGCTAGGCTTATTGTTTTATTATCTAATTCTGGTAATTACAAAATGAATGCAAAGGAATTGCACAGGACATTTCCTTGCACAGGATTGAAGAAACCAGCGAATCAGAGCCATAAAATGAGACCATTTTCTTCCTATACACAATCATGCACTGCTTTCTATTAACCTCTTAGATGAAAACCCAATAAAACACATTGGAATTTTGAGCTGTAACAAGTTCAAGAACTATGAGTACTTTCCATGGTTCTGTATGGTTGAGTTAGTTGTTAATTCAGGATAAAGACACTGTTACGTTTCAGAGCTTCCTTACCTAAAATGGTTCTCCCTGCACTGATGTAAGAGTGGGAACATGAGAAAGCTTTGAGCAGAATCGATTCAGTCAAGTACTCTCAGAGTGAAGATCTGACGAGAGAATTATCCATGCACCATTTCCTACCCTGCTCCAGTTCGAAGAAAATCTGCAGCTCCAGCCTTCTGGTAGCTTTCATCCAGCAGGAGCACATATACACACACGTACCTACACACACACACGTACCCACACACACACACACACACACACACACACACACACCACACACACACACATACACACACACACGCTGCGCTGAGGTTTGATACTTCCTCTCCCTATAAATATTGTTTTTCCTGTCAAACTACTCAGAGGAGTTGAACAGAAAACAAAAGAAAATGCCTTGGCTCTGATGGAAACCAGAACTTTCCATAACTATCCTGAGCGCATAAACAGTGTATTTGGGTCCTAAAACACGCCACAAAGCTTAACTCCAATATGACCGTTATTTCTTATGATGCGATTATCAGAATTAACATTAAAATGAAAAAAAAAATCTGACACAATGCGTTGTCTTTATACTCCGCTTTGCCCTCAGACTATACTCCTCTTCCTCCTCCTCCTGTATTCCCCACCCGAGTTATCCTGAATAATATGGACAACTCCCCCATTCCCGCCCATTCCCACACGCAGCGACGCCTTTATCCAATGGCCAACACGCATTTTTTTTCTCAAGCTATCCCTTCAGAGCCAATCCCCGTTGTTCCAGTGATCCCTGTAAACCGGATGCCCTTCCCTTCGGCCCCTCAAACGCAGCGCAATCTTTGGATCAGGAGAGGCAGACGCACACAAGCGGTGTGGACTTGGGCTCAGATGGAGGTGATGAGGATGAAAAAGAAGAAATTGCATCTGTCCCACCTCGACTGGAAGCTGAAGCCGATGTGTTAATGTCAAAAGACGAAGGGACAATGCTGTGAGTATGCTATCATGGAAAAAAAATGCAACCTAGAATAGATAAATGTTGTTTAACGAAAGAAAAAGTCCGCGCAAACAGATGGAATACGTATAAATAGATTATGCGTATTTGATGTCGATAAAAGGGTACAAACGCTTTGCATATGCGCGTAAAATGAAGGTGAAACTGTGTGGGTTTGGCGCTCAGCGCTCCAACCAGGCGGTAAGCGCATGTGAATTTTTTCCCCACATCCTATTCTGATTTCTTGTGTAACCCAAGAATAAACGCGCCTGAGCAACCTTTTATACACGCTTGAACTTTTAAACGCCGTTTTTTAAAGATGTACAGGACGTGCAGATGAGGGTCTCGTATCCTGACAAAGTTTTTACGCGTTTTACCAGCTCCAGGAGCTCCGACCAGTTCTGATCGGGGACACAATAATGTAACTTTGATTGACTCCACACCAGACATCATCCTTGTTCCTCTACTTGGTGAAGACTGATAAATGGTGGCTATTGTTTTTTTTCACCAGCTGAACAATGCGCACCGGGTTTGTGGGGACCATCTGTCATTATATCGAAATTACAGCAACCCCCTCATACACCCCTTAAAGACACCTGAAGACCTCAAAAAACAGACAGCGATCATTTAGAGCCACCACCCGTCTCCCTCTCTCTCCGTCTCTGAGTCCTGAGTCATGATGCGATCCGTCTGGGGTGAAAGCGTGCGTAAAAGCAGACGGAAAACCCTGAATGGCCATTAATCGGATCAAAGTGCTGCGGATGAAAGCATAAAGAGAAAAATTACAGATAAATCACTCGCAGATCTGTTCTTTTAACAAGACATTTGGAAGGGTGCATGCGGGATTAGAAGCAAAGGGTTTTGCGCATCTTGAATTCTCGGAAACGGTCTCTGCGCATCTGACTTCCTCCCGGAATCGGAGCCTTAGGCACATTTTTAAAATAGAGAAGAAGAAAAAAGCCATACTGCCATTTTCAGGATGGGCACTCAAAGAGGATGCATA
This sequence comes from Crenichthys baileyi, assembly GCA_036173005.1. Taxonomy (NCBI): domain Eukaryota; kingdom Metazoa; phylum Chordata; class Actinopteri; order Cyprinodontiformes; family Goodeidae; genus Crenichthys; species Crenichthys baileyi. The sequence continues at coordinate 376,988 of JAHHUM010001183.1, read as the reverse complement.
CACTCTGAGTAAACACACTTCATCAGACGCGTTGAAGCTTGAGAGGAAACTGCCTCACATTAATGCAACTGAGACATTATTTTTGTTGCTGTTAAAATTACCCTTCCTAGGTTCTCACTGTGCAGTGCCAAGCACTAATATGCTCTAAGGTTAATGAGGCAGTCTCCATTAATTCTTCTGCCATCTGGATACATTAGATCTAGTTGCTTAGAGCTGCACTAATAATGAAATGTGCTGTGAGTTAGTAATAAAAAGGAAATTTTGTACTGCTGAAATCAGTTTGCTTTTAGAAATTTCAAAAAAAGGGGCTTTCATGTAAAGAAACCGGAACAAAAAAATTGACCTTTTGGAGCCGGAAAAAGGCACAAGAAAAATTTAGATGCTTTTTTGGGGCCCCCCAAAAAGGGGAAATGGGGGGTTCCCATTTTAAACCTAATTGAATTTTTGGGGGGATTCTTTTATTATTTAATTTCAAAATTTAAATCCAAATAATCAAAACAAGAGAATTTAAATTTGAATTTGACTATTCTATTCTAAGAGGAAATGGCATTGCGAGGGAACAAAATGGGGGAATGAAGTAGCGAATGGGCAAATTGAAATGGAGCTCTTAGAACTCATGACTTCTTGAACAGAATACAGATCTCAAAACTTCGAGATTTTCAAGTGTTTGTCAACAATGAGCCATCTGATGTTGATTCAAAGATTTTTGAACAATAAATTGCAAAAAAAAAGGGGTTCAAAAAAGTACTTTTAAAATTTGGGAATTTAGAAGAAATTCAAAATATCGGATTAAAATAACAGAAAAAATTTTCCAAAATTTGTTGGGTTTTAATGTTGGGGTTCCAAAATTTAAATGAAACCCCGTAAATAAATTTTCAATCAAAATTTTTCATTTTTGGGTTAAAGCACATCTAGTTTTTGGGGGGCCCATTATTTCACATAATAAAGTTTCACCCGTAAAATAGACATCGGGGTTTAAAGCCGGGCATTTTATGTGGTGGGTTTTTGGGCGGGACTTTGGGGCCCCAAAAAACACATTCTGCTTAGGGCCCAGTACCATCTTGGTTCGGGCCCTGGTCCGTTTGGGGTCCAGCCCCCTTTGTGTTCCCCACTTACGTCCCTTCAGTGGGGGTTTTCCCAAAATAAAACTTTAGTTTATTAAATTCTGAAGAAAAAATAGAAAAGCCCAGCCCCCTTTTGTCTCCCTCTGAAAAGATCCCCAAAATGTCCGGGGAAATTTTCTGTTTTTCCATTTCCCCTTTTTGGGGATCTGCTGGTGTCCTCGGGGAGGAGTAAAGGACCCCCAGAAAAAGTCAGTTTTTTTGTGCGGGCTGTCATTTTGGACAAAAGGACGGTTGGTTTTTTTCCCTGTCTTATCCCCCAGTGAAGTTTATAAATCACATTCCCTGTGTAATCCACTATAACACATGATGAGGTTCATCAGCGGCAACCTGCAATTCTGTCTGCAGCTTTTCCCCACGGGAAACGCTCACTCTGCCCAAATTCAGTTTTTTAAACATCTATTAAATTTTAAAAACTAATAAAAGGTTTTATTTTGATATTTTTTTTTTAAGAATTTTGGTAAACCTTGGAGTGTCATCCCCCAAAAAATTTCCCACGGGCATTTATTTAATTTAAAATACCCATAAAAATTGTGACAAAAACTCTTTTTTTCTAAGACTAAATTTCCCTGATGCTTTTGCATATCGGGGGTATCCCAAAGTTTTTAAAACCTTTCCCGGTTTTTAAAAACGGTAAAAAAAAATCATCATTTCCAAACCCCATAATTTTTTTTTTTAAGGGGTGAAAAATCACCCTTTCTAAAGAAAGGCTGGGTGAAAGGCGGGAAAGGAGCCACAGGAGCATAGGATAATATAGTGTGCCCCTTCCGAACCGGTTTGCTGCGCACTGCTGGTCAGCTGGTTGAAAGAAGGCTGCTCTAGTTTACCTTCACTTTCGATAAAGAAAAATGTGGCTCTTTGGAAATATTTCTGGTTGTAGAAAACAGACAAAATTAACCAAATCATTTTTTGTGTTTATTCTATATTTTTGCTTACATCTATGTATTAAAACCCAGCTAAAAAACTAAATCGTATGGATTATTGTAATATGTTCTATTGTCAACAGCATCAGGAATAATTGTTGCTTTCCTGTTTTAAATAAAAGTAATTAGACCACATAATGCACTTTTGTTTTATACTTTTGTGTTAACACTGTTATTTTCAGAGCCTTGTCAGCTGATATTGCATCTTTTTCCCCCGCATCCTTTTTTGTTTATGCATCCCAAAAAGAAAGGCAAGTCGTACATTTGTTCCACATGGGGGGGGGTTATCGGGAAACGAAAAAAGGCCTAATTTAAATCCAAAAGCCCCCACGGGAACCGGGGGAGGGGTCGTTGTGTGTTTGTGCTTCGCTTTGCAGCCAAGGGTAAATGGAAAGGTTAGGTAATGGAGACCCCTGGCCTCCGCCTCAGGCATTGCGACATACTGCCTATCAAGATGAGTGGTTGACCTCTGACCCCTCGTCTAGCCGAGGGCCCGGGTCTGCGTGGGTCAAACCAGGTGGCTTTCAAGAGCCAAATTTGGGCCCCTTTAAGAGGCACATGGCTTTTAATTTCCCCCAAACTTTAGAACTACATACACCCCTTTGGGTTTAAATTTGGGAAGCTTTTCCCAAAATATTTTGAAGGGTTTATAGGAAAGGGAAAATTTATTAAAGAATCTAATCTGGTTTTTTAGATTTTTAAAAAATTTGCAAAACGTTTTTGGGTAATATGAAAACGAAAAATCCCTTTTGTTGGAAGGGTTTTTTTGGGCCCCGCACCAGATTTTTTTTCATAAAACCCTGTTTTTCCTTTCCCTTTTAAATTTCGCAAAATGTTTCAAAAATCGACTACCCCGGTTTTTGTCGAAAGCTGTGAAAAAAAAAAACAGCCGTTCATTCGGGTACAACATGCTTTTTTTAATTTTTATAAACCGCACTAACACCCCCAGGAAATTTTGGAATCTTCCCCATTGTCCCTGAAGGAAAGGGGGGGGGGGGGGTGGGCTTTCATATGGAAGTGGGAAACGCCAGGAAATGACAGGCATTCTTTGTGGACAATTTGAAAATAAACTTGTGGTTCTTTGCCTCTCTTCCTACAGCTGAGCAAAACTATAAATTAGATGAGAGGATTGAAGATTAACAACTTCTTTGTGGTGTTTTTCAATTTCTTGTATTTTCTGCTGCAGTCGGTTCTCAAAGTGTATTTTTCTATTGAGCGCACCTGAAAGACGGGCCATCAGAGCCTGAAGCTTAAAGAGCTTTTGTCGAGAGCTTTTCTCTCTTTTCTCTAAAAGTTTTTGAATGGATGCATTCTTTATTTTCCTCCTTATGTGTCCTTATTTTGCCTTACCTTCCTCCCCCCTCACTTTAAACTCAACCCTCCTGCTGGAGCTTTGCTTTATGAGGTGTGACAGTGAGGTCCGGTTGTCGAGACAGGTTGCTTGGACTGGAGCATACGACTTTACATTCACCCCGCTTTGAGAAGGGCTTGAATTTACCTCAGCCGTATAAATTTACTCACATGCAGGAACTCCCCTTTTTCTGCTGAGCTGGCATGGAAGTGCAAAATGGGAAAAAAGAGTGGGAGATAAAAAGAGAGAACTGCTTTGTTTAACCTCACAGGCTCTTACACTATGTTCAGAAAAGGCTGGTGTGAGATCGCTGTGATAACCTTGGTATTTAAAAAAATGTATAACATGATGTATTGCTTTTATTTCAAACATAACAGCAACAATTATTACTATTGCTACTAAAATTATTTAAAATATAAAATATTGATTATTCAAGTTATAATAACGTTGTCTCTAACATTTATTGACATTTGTGTGTTTTGTTTTTACTAATAATATTTCCACCCAGACAAATTTATCTTTGTTGTAATTAAGGAATAAGTTTATTAGCCTTCATTCAGCCAGCTGACCAGTAGTGCACAGTTACATGTGGGGGAGGGGCAACTAAAAACCTCGGTATACCTTGTCACCAGTAACCAGCCAAGGCCTGATGGCTAATATAATTCGCTTGCAAATATGGTACATACTATGGTCCATAAAGCCGCAGAAAGTGTGCATTTTACCCGCATTTTATCTCCCATCTTATTAAAAGGACTTTCGACTTAAAATTGGAAACAGAATGATAGAAGAATTTAGCGGGTGTAAAACCGTAACTGTTGAAAACCTTAATACCTGGTTCAGGTCTAATGGCTAACATGACTCTCTTCCAGATGACGATAACTTCCAGAAACATTTTTAGAGTTTGGATCTGGCAGGTTTTTGTAAGAATGAGAAAAACATAGTAGCCTTCTTTTAAACAGCTGACCAGCAGTTTGCAGCAACATGTGGTAGTGGGGCAGTACTACGCTACTCCATGCTCCATTTCTTGAGGAATCTCATTAAAAGGCCTTAAATCGTATGAACGGCATGATGGGAAATTTTTGTGGTTTTGGAAACTTTGACACCGGTAACTGGCTCAAACCTTGCTTAGAAATCTTCCCATCTCTTTGCACCAGCTGTTTATAGATCTGTCCCGACTCCAGCAGAAATTTCACACCTTAGACACCCCCCCCAACCCCTTTTTAAATTCTGTCGCTCTTCCTCCTTTTCCCCTTGTTGTTTTTCCCAACAGGACAGGGGTAGTTCCCTGGTATTTGACCAGTGTAGCGTAGCCGGGAGGCTGGTTGTTCTGTGAGACAAAGGCTGCGTGCCTCAAGAAGAGGGATGAAAGGAAACGAGGTTGTGCAGCCACTCCTGTTTACAATGGGAAACCTCCTTAGTGAGGCTGTAGAGCAAATAACCACAGTCTCTCCTCTTTTTTTTGTTGTTGTTTAATTTAACAAGCGCTAAGACTGTGAGAGTGTGTCTCCAGCCCTTTGTTGGAGAATCACTGCTGCCTACGTACAAACCATACTGATCTGAGTCCTGCGTGAGCACATGGAGAAGAGGGGGTATTCATTACATCTAAAGAGTGAATATCAGCTTTCTCATCCTTACACCTGTTTAGTCTGGGCTGACAGATGGTGCCTCACTTTTTAAATACATTTCCCATATTGAGGTGTGGTAGTTTTTGACTGAGAACAGAAGAGTGGAAATAATAGGAGAAAGGTGATTTTTATGTAAATATGCTGGAGCAGTCAGGGGGATCTAAATTTGTATTTTTCTTTACAAATAATTACCTTGACAAATATTACATGGACAGTCAAGGCTTGGAAACCTAATGAAAATTGCAGAAACATCACCGCTTCAAAAAAAAAGGCTTTTTTCAAAAGTATAAGAATTTAGTAAATGCATTTAAAGAACGGTTTTCAGAATGATAGATGTCTTACGCCTATAATAAAGACTTTACATAAATAAAGTGACTGATTGTAATGAGATTATGTGCAGTTTTTTTATTACCGTTATCAAAGTATTAGATGAATTCAGGTATAATGGGACATCAGATAATGTGGGACAAGATTAATTGTGAAAATTAATTATTTGTAAAAATCATGGACAATCAAGTAGTGAAAGCTTAAGGAGCTCCACCCATCACTGTCATTTAGGTGAGACTGTTTTAAAAAACTGCAGTTAGGAGTGTGAGAAGCAGGATGTTTGTTAAGATGCAGCCTTCAGGATAGTACCTGAGCAGATAGCCTGACAAATGTACTAGCCAATATAATTTTGAGTGTTACTCTATGAAGAGCAGAATGATAAAAACAATTAATGAATGTTATAGATAACATTATTATAACTATGTTAATCAATATGTTGCATTATATTGGCTACATTTCTGTTTTAAGCAATTAGATCAATTTGTTTTACAATTTTTGTGTTAAAACCATAATACCATTAACTAATTAATTCCCATTTATCCTCTAAATTTCAGAGAAGTTTTTACAGTTAAAGATAAGCAATTTTTTTTGCACATCATTGTATGCTTACAGATAGCCTGGCTGGTCCACATATACTTGTGTTTTCTGTCTGCATATTATATCTCAGCTCTCTCTGATCCACTGCTGCTCAGTCTTCTGTCAGCATCTCAGACTGCCGGTGGTGGTCAGGGGGAGGGAGCTGAAGCTGCAAGAGACTTTTATGGTTCAAGCTCCAGAGACAACCTGTTCACAGGCACCTCTCTGCTGGCACTCTTTTATGACATCATAAATCCCCTCCCCTCCATTTCCTCTGACCAGTCCTGGGTGGATGTATAGAAGGTACCTGTCTGTATGTTAGATTCATTTTGCAGCTGGTGATTTTCTCCAGAGGCAGGTTTTCAGACCATCTTAGGATGCTCAGATCTTGACAGTTAACCAATAAAAACTATTTTGTTTGACAAGTGATGGAGGACTTTTTTCATATATATATATATACAAGTGTATATATATATATTTTCTTTCCTTATCACTTGACTTAAAGAGGAGAGTCGGCCTGAGCCTTTTTTGCATCCGTGCACACTTCAGCCCATCAACAATGAGAGGGTCTTAGACTTGATGATCCCTTTTGTTTGTGGAAATGTGAAGGATGAAGGGCAGAAAAGAAGGGATTAGAGGAAGAAAAAGATGATTTTTTTGGGGGGGGGGGAATGGGTGACCTATCAGGAACCTTCACCGCTCACATTCATTTGATGCTCGGCCCCACTGGCCTCGGGGAGGCTGGAACAATAGAAGCACCAGCATGACAGCATTCCTTAAGGTTAAAAAGTTCAGGGGTCACCCAATGACCCCACCCTGCCAATCAGTGGCAGGGCACTAACTCAGTGCTTTTTGCTTTATGTCTTTGCACTTGTTGAACAGACTTTGCACCTTGTGTTACAACATGCCCTTTGCTCTCTAATAGACTAAGAGTGCCTGGATTACCTTTAACTGTTTTCTAATGCATTTTCATCAGTTTTAGCCTACATAATTAGAGATGGACCAATACAATCGGCCAAAGATTTGAATCGGCTAATTTTCCTCTTGATTGTCTTTGATCTGTTTCTTTTCTACTCGTTGAATGCATCAAAACTACAAAGTCCCACCATTTTAACAAAGAGCATGTACTTTTTGTGTTTTCTAAAAACCAGATTAAGGTCAGGAACAGATGCTTTGAAGGATAAATGGACATAATGTGGTAATTCTTCCATTTTGGCTGAATTCAAAACTACTACCTCTATCAGACAATCTGCAGAACAATTTTTGATTTTTTGTGCCTTATAGACACTAGAAAAAAATTAATGTGTCTATATCCGATCTGGCAGGTCAAAGCTCAAAGGAAAACAAATTGGCATTGGCCAAAAAAAGCTTGATCGATTCTGCACTGATTGACAGAGCATTAACTAATGACAGGAAACTGGGAAAAAGTAAGCTAGATGTGGAAAAATGTGCACATTTACAGGCTTGGCAGTATATTTTCTAAATTGTGTCTGTAGCCTTTGGTGCATACAATAACCCAACCAGATGTTTTACAAAGCCAGATCTATACATGGTAGAAAAGACCCACCACAGACCATAGATAATTATTGCCCATAATAAAAAAAACATACCTATGCCTGTTTTATGTATTAATCCCACCAGGGTTAATGATTATTCCAACAAGAAAACTCAAGGTCTTAAAAGTTGTATTTTTTTACCTTATATAAAACTTCATGTTCAGTTCACTACAGCACACTTCAAATGAAGGCTTGGCTGCTATTAAAATGGAGCATATGCATGTGTAGGCATAGTGCTGCATGTGAGAGCCCTACAGGCAGACTGCAGGTCTGTTAGTAATTATGAGTGAACATACAGTATACACTGCAGTGGACATTAAAGTCCACATTGGACCACCCCAGAGACACACCACTGGCACTTCCTAAGCCAACTTCCTTCACTCTGCCTCAAGGGGAGCGTGTTTTGGGATTTCCAGGGGATTCACTGGACATTAATCACCCTTCAAGGAGAGAAATTTCTGTAGGTTCACAGAAAAGATGCTGTTTTTTTGTTGTTTCTGGAAAAAAGTGGTTTACTTTCTTTTGTATTTTGTGCTAAGGTCGGCTCCAATTTTCCTCCAGGTTTCCAAGTACGATGCCTTCAGTTGATCACCATCAAACGCTCACCCCACGTCACATTTGTTTTGCCCTCATTCTAGGTGGGGCAGCGGGCCCCCAGGAAAGACTGCAAAGCCACACCATTTCATCCCACACAATAAATCCGCTTACAGTCGAGGAAGGAGACAGTGCTCTCTATTAGTCTGCAGTTAGAAATGAAAGCCTATCTGGCTGCAGCTTTGGAGGTTCTCCAAAGATGGGAACGTTTATTGTCAGGAACAAATAGAGGCCTTTTTATTTTGTCTAGCAGCTGACGCCTCTCCCCACCCACTCCTCTAAAACCGCTTTTGTCAGTAATGTAGAGTGGGCCGCTCAGGCAAGCGCGAGAGACCATAAGAGTTTCCGAGGTGGAGAAAAAAAACAAAATGTAGGGTTCGCTGGTGATAGGCTCAAGGGGGGAAAGAGCCAGCTGTTTGCCATATGGGATAATTATCCGCTATTTTAAAAGATTATCTCCCCTATTAGTATAGTGTTTAAATGTATATCAGAATGTGTGCGTGTGTGTGTGACTGATTTGATCTCTGGTTTTTAACCTCAATGTAATGCTGAGACTCTTTGCCCCCCTCCTCCTTCTTTTAAGCTGTGTTAGTCATGATCTGCCCCCCACCCCCAGCCTCTCTAACCTCAATCCCTTCCTCCTCTGTAAGCCCCTCCTGCACACATACACACACACATATATATCCAGGGTCTGTCAACACAAGAGAAATTTTCAGCTGTAGAGAGGGGGTCCCTTCAGAGGGCACGACATTGAACTGGGATGGGCGGGGGGGAGGATTAACAAGAAATGGCTGGCTGACACTAAGGTTGCCATGGCAAAACCCTCTTTTCCCCTCTCTGCCGACCCTCTGTCTATTTTTCATTTCGCGTCTCTTTGTGGGGTGAGGTGTAAGTGTGTGTGTGCTTGTGACTGTGATGGAGTGGGGAGGATGTAATAAGGCATATGATTTTGGTCTCTTATCTGAGTCCCTGACAGAACAGACACTTCCGCCTCAGGGGTACACAGTCAGAAAGTATGTTTACAAGGTGCCTGTGAATATTATACTGCATTTCTTTGAGATTATTTACAGAACAGCCAGTGTTTTCCCTTTTCTGAGGGGTGTTGCGCATCCATAGATAAAAGCATGAAAGAACGCAGGGGCAGTAATTCAAAGATTCTGCACACTCACAAGACAAAAACCATTTTGTCTGTTTTATTGCTTTCTGAATTACAGCTCCAATGATGTGACACATTACCTATCCATTGTAGCCAGTGTCTTATCTCGCCATAGCTCTACCTCCCATACCCCGCCAGAGTAATGGATGCAGGTCTGGCTTGCATAATGACATCAGCAGCCCGAAGCTGATGAAATAAGGCAATGGATGACCAAAGATCAGCATTTGTCATTCTGACGTCAGCCACCTCCCCACTTCCTAGCTCTCCACGCAGCAAGCAGCGATGCGGCCAAACTGTCAAGAGTTGTTTGGCCCCGCTTCTGACAATGGGAGCTCCTGGCCTAAGTGGGGGCCACGCCGCAGAGGGGATCTGAAAGAAGCTGAGCCGCACAGTTGGACGTCGTTATTGTTCTCCAGGCTGGATGTCCACAGATTTGAAAATGGCTCAGCAACCATGAGCAGAGCAATTTCAAACCAAAGTAGGGATGTCAGAATGACAAAAATGTTTTGTTTACATTTACCAGTTTTTTTTAAAAACTTTTCTAATTTAAAGGTCGGTTCGATTTAAGAACATAAATAACTGTTTTTGCCTTTGAGATTCTGCCTCCAGTTCAAAACACTAAAGTTGGATAGAGCTTTATTACAAAAAGGTTGCTCACTATATCCAAAAAGCATTGTTTTCACTTATAGATGAAGGTGCTTTAAAATTAAAAAAAAGCCAGAATGAATAGAATAGCAGAATATTTTTTTGGTTATTGAGAGGATCTGCAACAAACTGTGAGATTCAACAATCAGGCATAATCAGACAAATGTTCTGCAGGTTCAAATATAGGTCCACATTCAATACTGATCAAGATTATTTGCATGCATGCAACTCTGACCTTAATCTGCTTTTCATGAAACAGAAAACTGCATTAAAGTGCATGCTGTTAGTTGATGCATTTATAGACCAAAAACAGTTCTTGGTTAAGATGCATTTGATTAATATGGGATATTTAAATCTGCCGGGGTGTTAATACTTACTTTTGGGCTTGACTCTACACTAACCTTTACATTTTGGAAAAAAGTATATTCTGCTTTGTTTACACCTACTATGGACACTCAGACAGTCAACAGAGATTTGGAAAAAAAAAGCACTTTTCAAAGTAGAGATGGATCAAGTATCTGGAGATGATAAAGCAATAACGGCATATAACCCCACCTTGTAAATGGTCACTGTCTCTATCTGTGCCACAGGATTTTCATATTCTTTCTCCGTTTGTCCCGACTCTGTCTCATTTAAAGTTTAAATCTAAGCTGAAGAAGCAAACAACTGAAAGTAAAGGGCAACACATGAGAAAGAACAAGCTATAATTGTTTTGGGAGAACCTTTGACCCTGGAACAGCTTTAGCCATGCAAAGGGTCTTCTTTACCACTCAGTTACATGCTGGAGGAGCATAGGAATGATAGAATGTATGAGGTAATTTAACAAATGTTAAGGTATAAATAGGGGAAAAAACTCTTCCTTTTGTGGTTGTATGGAGAATGATTGCTAACAATCTGATTTCATATATGTGTTTCAGATGCTGTTGCAGCCTGTTTTTAATCAGAAGAAGAAAGACCTCAAGTTCCTGTGATTACAAGATGGTACAACTACAATGAAGCAGATTCTCAAAGCTCATATCCAAGCTTAAACACACCTCGTTATACTTTGTGTATAACATGATCAGAATTGTCTGTGCTCCAAGGACTGAACGCTCTGCCACTGTCTTGTGTCATTAGATCCCCCCTGTTGTGCAACCTGACCTCTGTGGTCTTGCCTGAGTCTTATCCTCCTCCTCTTCCTCCTCTGCGCCCTGCCTTCTCTGTCATATCGGCTCAGGTTCAGGGCTGCTGCCCCGCCTGCCTCGGTGAACATTCAACGCTGTCGGTGAGTTTGGTTTCAGTAGCACATAAACCATCGACCGTTGACTGTGCCCCGTGGCTTGCTCTTGCAACGTCAAACCTGAGCAAAAAACGGGGGAAAAGACCAAAAATGAACAAAAGGGCAAGTGGGCGCCACATGCAAATGCTGAGCTGGAAGCCACATGTGCATATGCTCATAAGTGCCACTTTGTGTTCACTGTACCCAAAGACCAAAGGTCACAATCAACATTCATTGCTGTCGCTGGGTTGGACTCTGTAAGAAAGCTCACTGAACAATGAGTGCAACTGTGGCCCAGATCTGCCTGACTCGCATCTCAGCCAATCAGACGACCGGATGTGAAGCACTCTGATTTCTTTATTTATGTACTTCTTGTTTTTCACTTCTATTTTTTACCCTCTCTTCCTCCCTCCCTGGTGCCGGGAGTTTTTAGAGAAGGGAGGCAGAGAGTTAGGCGGCACAAATAGACTTCTGGCTGCCTGCTTGTCCTCATCCTCCTCTTCTCTCCTCTAATTGATGGTTATGTGTGCAGCATGGGGGAAGGAAGCCGAGTGAATGTGTAATCATTTGGAGTCTCTTCTCCTTTAGATGTTTCATCCCTCTCTTTTTTGTTTGTCTAATTATATACTGAGCTCAGTTAACTGTGTGTCTGTGCTGGCAGGGAAGGCATATTTGCAAAAAGGGAGGACAATTGAAGGAAAAAGAAGATTACAGCTTTAGAAAAAAATAAATCTAGTTTTGAGTTTATTTCTCATAATAATTTCCCTGATGCTCCTGCAGATATATTTGAATAAAAGCAATTTTGCTGTAAAAATAAGAGTATTTCCACCTTTTTGATGAAAGATGTCTAATTATCTATATTTAAATGTCTTGGTGTCCTACAGTCCCTGTCTGTGTGTATGCTTGTGCCGCTCTCCATGATAGAGGACGTGTCTACTGATCTCAGGGTGCAAAATGTTATTTTACTTCAACACTGAAGCCAGCTCTCTCATGGGGAAAAAAAATAACCCTGTCTTTCTTCACAGTCTGCGACCCATGGTACTGTAGCCTTCTGTGATACCTCTCAAACACTGTGTCCTATAACAGTTATTCATGTAAGGTAAACACACACACAGCTGAAAACTAGATGTTTACATACACTGTTAAAAAAAGACACATAACCTTTATATCTGTTACCAAAATTATTTCTATTTGCTACATGCCAGAATGATGAGCATGAAAAGAGATTTAAAGTCTTTTTTTTTTTTTTTACTTTTTTCAAGTCAGAAGTTTACATACATTTTCTTAGTATTTGGTAGCATTGACTTTCAAACGTTATGACTCGGTTTAAGCATCTTGGGATTCTACAACCTTCTCACAACAGTTTTGCATTCCTATTGACAGAACCGGTGTAACTAAGTCATGTTTGTAGGCTTCATCATTCACACACACCTTTTCTGCTGTGCCCTCAATTATGAAATGACTCTGAGATCAGGGCTTTGTGATGGCCACTCCAAAACATTGTTTCCTCATAATGCTGTCTAATTTTTGAAGTGCACCAGTCCCTCCTGCAGCAAAACACCCCCACAATATGATGCTGCCTCACCTATACTTTACAGTTGAGATGACATTCTTGGGCTTGTAAGCACCCTTTTTTAATTTAAATCCACCTATGGTCATTATGGCTAAACCCTTCAATTTCTTTTTCACCAGACCACCAGACATGTCTCCAGAAAATGAAGGTCTCTCTCCCTGAGTGCAATTACAAACTAATCTGTTTTTTTATGTTGCTCTTGGAATAATGGCTTCTTCCTCTCTGAGTCACCTTTCAGCCCATGTCAGAGGTACCCTATTTACTGTTGATAATGACCAGCTGCAGCCAACATCTTTACGAGGTCTTCTTCTTTCGTGCTGGAGTTCTTGGTTAATTTCCTTTGATTTTTCCTTGAAGTCAAAAAAGGAAGCAGTGTACTTGAGGTGTTGTCTTACAATGCATCCACAGATATGCCCCCAAGTACCTCAAATTGTTTAAAGGCATATAGTAATCTTAGTGTATGTAAACTTTTCACTTTGAAGAAACTAATACAAAATTCTCCCAAAGAAATCTTATTATTCTGGAAATGTGTCCAATGGAAATAATTTAGATAACTCTACCTGACCTAAAACAGGAAAGGTTTCATCTGATTTAATGTCAGACTGGGGAAAAAATGGCTATACCTCTACGCAGAGAATGTAAATATCTGATTTCAGCTACATTTTTTTGTCCTTATTCCTAAAACAACTTTTCTCAAGTGATTTCCTAACTACGTCAATAAAGTTCAATTCCAGACCAATTTATCAGTATTTGATGTGTATTTTTGCTCTTCTTCTCTCATGTCTCCATCACTCCTTCTCCAAAGTGCCTTTTCTGTCATTTTAACAACCAAACCCCATGTCCATGTCCCCGTCTCTAAAGTCTCCCTGTATTATTCATTGAAAAGCACTTTGTGCAGTGGTGCAGAACAGTGAAGGTGATGTAACAGCGGCTGCGAGCTCCGCTTCGGACTGTCATCTGGGATGAATTCATGCGACAGGCAGAAAATTTCAAGTTGGTTCAACTTTGTTGATGCTGCCAACAGCTATTAAAACAGGGTTTTATTTATTTATTTGTGTTCATTTTGGTCAGATTCCGATGAGGTGTTTGTTTCAATTAAGCTTAAAAGGTCACATTTGAATCATCTGTCCTGCAGCTGCAAAAGTTAAGGTGTTAAACGTAAAGGAAATAGAGTGCAGATAAAAGTTCGCATTAAGGTTTAATGAAGCTCCACTGTGTGGACGAACGTTCTCACTTCATTCAGCAGCTTTGAAATCAGGTTTTCCAGACTCTCCAGACTCTCTTTAAAGTGCCATTACCGCCATCTAGTGTTTTGTCCTTCACATGACTTCCTCTTTGTTTAACAAGCGGGAGAAAAATACCAAACCTAAAATTATTATTCCTCAATATATATTTTGTTTTTTCATCTTTTACAACATCCCAAGATTTCTATGAGTTCGCTTAAAGTGTTCACACTCCTTATACAGCCAGTGAAGGGTACCTAGGGTTATGCATACACTGTGCCCTGTAAAAGTATTTAAAAAACATTTTTACAACATGTTACTGCAACACAATTGAATTCATTCTATTAAATTTTATATGGATTTCAAAGTACAAACTGAAATTTGAAAAGTGTGATGTGGATTCTAACACAATCTAAGCCTTTCCATTATAGCTCTGGCTGTATGTTGAGGGTCATTGTTCTGCTGGAAGGTGAATTTCTCCCCCAGTTTTAAGTATTTGGCAGGCTCTTGCGGGTTTCTTCCAAGATTGGTTTGTATTTAGCTACATCTTCCTTTCAAATCTGAATGGTTCTCCTGTCCACGCTGAAGTAAAGCAGCCCCACAGCATGATGCTGCCACCACCAAGTTTCACAATGGGTATGGTGTGCTCAGGGTGATGCGCAGTGTTTGCTTTTGATTTTCCTCTTGCCACTCTTCAATAAATGCCAGATTTATACAGTGAATGGCTAATAGTTGTGCTGTCAACCTCCAGAGTGCATAGTGAGGGTCTGCTGGGAACATCTGGCGAAGCCCTCGGCCAGGGATGTATTCAACTCCCAAATCCGGGAGAGCTTTCATCAGATTCCGCGGGAGGTTGGAGACATAGAGTCCAAGTGGATGGACCATGTTCTCTCCGTCTGTTGTCGATGCTGCTGCCCGTAGCTGTGGCCGTAAGGTCTGCGGTGCCTGTCGCAGCGGCAATCCCCGAACCTGGTGGTGGACACCGGCAGTAAGGGACGCTGTCAAGGTGAAGAAGGAGTCCTATTGGCTGTGGGACTCCTGAGGTGGCTGACGGGTACCGTGAGGCCAAACGTGCCGCGGCCCGGGCTGTGGCAGAGGCAAAAACTTGGGCCTGGGAGGAGTTCGGTGAGACCATGGAGAAGGACTACCGGTTGGCTTCGAAGCGATTTTGACAAACCGTCCAGCGCCTCAGGAGGGGGAAGCAGTGCTTCGCCAACACTGTTTACAGTGGGGATGGGGAACTGCTGACATTGACTGGGGACATTATCGGGCGGTGGTAGGAGTACTTCGAGGATCTCCTCAATCCTGCCGTCACGCATTCCCTGGTGGAAACAGAGGCTGGGGACTCGGGGTTAGACTCTTTCATCACCCAGGCTGAAGTCACTGAGGTGGTTAGAAAGCTCCACGGTTGCAGGGCTTCGGGAGTGGATGAGATCCGCCCTGAGTACCTCAAGTCTTTGGATGTTGTGGAGCTGTCATGTTTGACACACCTCTTCAACATTGTGTGGCGGTCAGGGACAGTGCCTCTGGACTTGCAGACTGGGGTGGTGGTCACCCTTCTTATGAAAAGGGTGTGTTCCAACTATAGAGGAATCACACTCCTCAGCCTCCCTGGTAAGCCCTATGCCAGGTTATTGGAGAGGAGAGTCCGGCCGATAGTCGAACCTCGGCTTTAGGAGGAGCAGTGTGGCTTCCGTCCCGGCTGTGGAACACTGGACCAGCTCTACACCCTCTGCAGGGTACTCGAGTGTTCATGGGAGTTTGCCTAACCGGTCCACATGTGTTGTGTGGAGAAGGCATTCAACCGTGTCCCTTGTGGTGCCTGTGGGGTGTGCTCCAGGAGTACGGAGTCGGGGGCGCTTTATTAGGGGCCACCTGGTATCTGTACAAGCGGAGCAGGAGTTTGGTCCGCATTGCCAGCACTAAGTCTGACCTGTTTCTGGTACATGTTGGACTCTGGCAGGGGTGCCCTTTGTCACCGGTCCTGTTCATAACTTTTATGGACAGGATTTCTAAGCCCAGCCATGGGCCGGAGGGGTCTGGTTTGGGGACCAGTGGATTTCGTCTCTTCTTTTTGCAGATGACGTGGTCCTGCTGGTCCCCTGTAGCCAAGAAAGCTGAAATGAGCTTCCTCTGTAGGATGGCCAGGCACTCGCTTAGAGATAGGGTGAGGAGCTTGGAGTAGAACCGCTGCTCCTCCACATCGAGAAGAGCCAGTTGAGGTGCCTCAGGTATCTATGCCGGATAGCTCCTGGCCTTGTGTTCCAGGCACGTCCCACCGGGAGGAGGCCCAGGGGACGGCCCAGGACACTATGTCTGACTATGTCTCTCGGCTGGCCAGGGAACACCTTGGGGTCTCCCTGGAGGAGCTTGAGGCGGTGTCTGGGGAGTTGGACGTCTGGGTGTCTCTACTGAGTCTGCTGCCCCTGCGACCCGGTCCCCGATGAAGCAGAAGATGACGAGTACGAGTATG
Source organism: Crenichthys baileyi (assembly GCA_036173005.1). Lineage (NCBI taxonomy): Eukaryota > Metazoa > Chordata > Actinopteri > Cyprinodontiformes > Goodeidae > Crenichthys > Crenichthys baileyi. Next base: position 360,587 of record JAHHUM010001183.1, on the reverse strand, counting down.
AGTACAATAAGTGGGGAAACATTTGTTTGTAGGTTTGGTGTTGTGCCATGATCTTTATATTTCTATATAGTGAACTGTGCTCTTTGATGTTTAAAGTTTGGGATACTGATTTAGAAACTAACTTCTAAACTTCTCCACATGTCTGCTGTTTTCCTTGGTCTTCATGATGCTCAATGTTGACTTATGTTCTCTAACTCTGAGGCCTTCTCAGAAAAAACTGGATTTATACTGAGATTAAATTGCAAACAAACTAAATATGTTAGTCCTAAGGAAGTTCGGTGTAAGTCCAAGTAAAGTGCGCTTGATACAGATATGCTCATCAGTATTCAGGCTATCAGTTGGGAACAGTTTTGCAAACTGTGCATCACTGTCCTTCCACTTCAGAGTTCTGCATTAGATTGTGTTGGGCAATCACATAAAGTCCCTGCAAAATACATTGAAGTTTTTTGTTGTGACCTGATAAAATGTGAAAAAAATTGTAGGTTATGAATACCTTTTTATGTCGCTTTAACTGTCCTCCACATTCACACTCATTGCTAGGATTAATTGTTAAACCTTGCATGTAAATTATTGCTTGAATGTATTTTCACCAGAAGTCAATCAATTCTCCAAAGAGGGTGTAAACTGCTAACACCTCACACTTAACTTGTCGGCTACTCTGTTTTTCTGCTTCATCAGCAAGAAGAGGTAACCATTTTTTTCATATGACAGTACTTTGACCAACATAGAAAAAAGGAGAAATTCTAAGTGAATGTGGTTTAAAAATGTTCTTCTGCAAGAAATGTCATAGGCTAAACAGACCTAAATGCTTAGAAGAGAGAGTGCTAAGTGGATCAGTGGTTGAGCAGGTGCACCACATGCAGAGGCTACATCTTTGACGCAGCAGTCTTGGGTTCTATTCCCGGCCTCAGGTCATTTACTGCATGTCTTCCTTGTCTCTCTCTGCCCTTCATCATATCCAGCTATCAGCTACTAATGTATAAAAAAAAAACATTTAAAAAAATGTTAAGGAGACATGTAGTAGCATAAGATCACACATCACAGGACATGGTTGGAGCTACATGAAATAAAAGTCCTGACAGCTGATCAAACAGTAACTTTCCACCATAACTGGAATTTTTAAATGGAGAAAATTAAATATTTCTTTAAAATAAAATTGAAAGATATTTTGCAAAACTTTCTGTAAAATTTTTAGTAGTTACAATTTAAATTTGATGAAGGGTTATTAATGTGCAAGCTTTATTGTTTCCATATTTAAGATCTCTTTAGATTTTCTGCTACATAGAAATGAGTATTAAAATATTTAGTGTGTTTAGTGTTGGACAGGGCTCATTTTAAAATATTTGCTTTAAAACAACATCTGTGTTTCACAAATAAAATATTAACCCCATCTTTTCTCATTAGATCAGTATAAACCCCCAGACATCTACTGCTTTATCCCTGGTTTATTATAATCTTAAACCATCTAGGTATGATCTGTGGTCCTGTTCATTGGAGATGTTACTGTTTAACTGACAGTAGAGGAAGTTAGTTCACTTCCATTTCTTCTTAGGCTGCTGTGTCGTCATTCACCATTTTTCCATTGTGGCCTGACTGTCAATGAGTGTGAAATTAAAAAAGTGCCATTTTTTCCCCATAAAAATAGAAACTGTGATAATGAATACAATTATTTTTATTTATTTTTTTATTTTATTCATTTACAATTTAAAATGAACATGTCACATGTTGACGTAAACAAAAGTTTTGAATTAAAAGTAGTTTGAAGAAAAAAAAAACCTGTATAGTCAATTCACTATACCTTAGGCAACTAAACATCAACCATCCAAATAGATACATCTTTAAATACAAAGGAAGCAAAAAAAACATATTATCTTTGTAATGAGAAAGCACTCTACTGAATCAATGTATTTCATTATACCTTGATAGAATATTATATTTTATTATTTTCTTAAAAGTAGAAATTGGTCTACTCTGGGTTTTTTAGACAGATTATTCCACAGCTTTAGTCGATAAAACAGAAATACAGTGTTCTCTTAGTTTAATTCTGACTTTAAGGTTTTTTTTTAAATCTCTGACCCTCTCAAATTATAAATATCTCTTTTAATAAATCTTTTTTGGTAATTTTGGTAATTTGGCTGGTAATTTACTGTTCTGTATTTTAAACATAGCTAGCAGAATAAAATAGTCCACCAAGTACTGAAATTTCATTTATTTTAAGTTGAAGAACAATGGATTTGTTGGATCTCTGTAACGTTTGGATTTGGATTCTGGATTTTCCTAGGTCTAACACAACAAACCCATGCATGGAAAATTTGTGCCGCTGATCCTTTAAAGCTTCAGTATATTTTGAATTTACAGCCTAAAAAAAGCACTGGTGAATTTAATTTGAACATGTTCCACAGGAGGAAGAAATATTGTCTATTTATATGTATTTAACAGCAAATAGGTAAATCATGCAGGACCAAGATCTACCAATGATGTAGAAGTCATATATATTAATAATTTTATATATATTATATATATAATATAAAATATATATATAACTATATATATATCTTATACATATATATATATATATAAAATATAATATATAATATATATATATATATAATAATTAAAAGTTTTTTTTACAGACTAAAAATAATGATATTTCAGTTAATAGTTTAAATAGAACATTCAAAAGCAACTCTAAACAAATAGCTTTTTACCCTTGATTTAAAAGAAGCATTTTGCAGTTTTCTGGATGTTTGTTCCACATTAATGGAGCATAAGAACTGAATGCTGCTTCTCCATGTTTGCTTATGATTCTGAGGATGTAGAGTAGACTTGAACCAGAAGACCTGAGTGATGTGGAAGCTTGATATGGCAACAAATCCAGTCAGCCATTCAGTGACTTTTAAACTAACTGAAGTATTTTAAAGTTTGTTCTCTGAGATCCAGGGAGCCAGTGTAAGGGCTTTAGAACTGTATGAATGTGCTTTACCCTCTTAGTTTTAGTGAGGACTTTTTAGGCATACCTGTGGGAACACTGTTGCAGTAATAAATTTAACTAAAGATAAATGCATGGATGGAGTTTTTTAAGACCCGACTGGTCCTTTAATCCTGGAAATGTTCTTCAGGTAATAGAAGGCTGGCTTAATGATTGTCTTTATGCACCTTTAAAGGTTCAGGTAAAGCTGTTTGCCAACTCTTGATTGCTCCTCCTTTGGTCCAAAAAATGTTACTTTAGTTTTGTTTTCATTCAACTGAAGAAAATGATGGCACACAAACACCTTGATTTGTTCTATGCATATAGCCAATGCCTGAATGGGTTACCTTTATGTGTTTTACTTTGTGAATTGGGTTACAGAAATAACATATCTTTCATTAATATTCTAATGTATTGAATGGCTCTGTGCATAAACTCCTCATAATATGTGAAAAAATGACCTATAATAGGGTGCAGAGAAATTAGATCCTTTTTGTACCCAGGTGCTGACATTTTTCTGGCTTAATATCTGACCTCTTATCAGAATTTGTAAAGTTTATGTTAATTTGTAGATTTCCTTGCCACAGATGTACCGTTTAAGCAAAATCAATACATTTTCAATAAATTTCAAGTCAGGTTAATTCCAGAAGCCTAATGTTAGCCTGATTCATCCACCTGAAAAACAGTTATCACATGTTTTGGGTTTGAGGTCTCAACCGTGTAGTTGCTGATTTTACACTTCGTTGAAGAATTTCTTGGTAGTCCTTTTTCCACCTACTTTGTGTGCCAGTACCTCTAACATTAAAGCAGGCCATCTGGGTGATGCTGGCACCACCATGCTCGACAACTGGTGCATCGTGTGGTGGTGTTTTAAAAGCCTCATCATGACTCTCCCTTTCTTTTAATTCACTGAAGCCAGATAACTCGATCTTTGTCTCATCTGACTTTAAAATGTGTCTCCAATGTTCGGTCATGCTTAACGGTGGCAAGTTTTGAGTAGGGGCTTCTTTTTTGTTGGTACACTATCAGGCTAAGTTGGTGCTATATTCCCTTCTCTGGTCTACTAGCAAATTCCCGTTTAGGATAGGGTTTAGCCTTGGTGTTTTCTGGGTTGTTTTTGAACATCTTTACCACTTTCTGTTCATTCAAGGTTGTCAGTTTGAGTCAGATGACCAAATTGTTGATGTTTCACCTGGACAATGATCCCAAACACAAATCAAAACTGGTTCTGGAATAGAAAAAGCAGACTGACATTGAACTTCTGGAATGCCCTTGATGGCTAAATGACAGCAAACAAAATAAATTAAATGAACCCTACAATTTTTAACAAGTAGACTGTCAAAATGTGCATCCAGAATTTTGACAGGGGCCTGATGATGGCTTGTCTGCAGCTCTCTAAAGGACATTTATCTAAGTATCAGTGAGGATATTTGAGCCTGTATGTATAGTTTCAACACACTGTGGGTTAGAGAAAATCCTCAATAAATTTCAATTTGTGCACGCAAATCTCCTGCCTAAATAATCCATCCTGCATAAAGACTAGTTCAAATACATCATTAAAACGCCAGTATTATTAAAGCAATACCCATCTTTTATAATGATATCTGCAAACGTCTGACTGGTTGGCATGTTGCATCATGCAGCTGCAGAACAGGTTTGGTATGTTTTAATGGGAATAAGGTGCGTTAAAACACACCCACTAATGCAAAACATCATTTTGATCTCTGATTTACACTCGTAAAAATATCTCACTAGTTATTAATAAACCTCCCAGTCAATAAATAAACAAACAGAAGTGAGTTCAAGCCGAAGAAAGCATTAATACAGTAGCTTTCAGAGTCAGCATTAAAAGCCTGCTCTGCACGTGTTTTTTAAAGAAAAATTTCCTGTAGCTTCCTCTAGATCACATCACATCCAGGACTTTCGTGGCTGAACTCGTTTTCAGATCCGATTACATTTCACAAAACATCAGAGGTGGAATTTCCTGACAGTTGGAAAGCTGATAAGGAAGTCGATTACATTTATGCTGCTCTGCTGTGTGGCACATTTTATAAGGCACAGACTGTTTTTTTATTTAAAGACCTGCCAACAATTAAACATTATTTGGATTTGGATTTTATTATGAACTCCACAGAAAAGACAGATGATTCTTTATGAACATGTCTTTATTTTGTGCGAGAAGTATACAAAAATATAATGTTAATGAATATAAAGAATATAATATTTACAGTGCTCCTAAAAATGAGCAAACATATGCATTGCTTTACAGCCTTATTGCTTTTAAGCTGGTGTTTTCGAAGCTTTAAAGTAGCAGTAGTCCTTTCAGCGAGTGGAGGTCAGAAACATGTTTGCAGCAGCTGGCCTCTGCATCCCCTTTCTTACTTTGGAGCCTCTTAATTCTTTGCATTCTGATGAACTTTTTGTGCCATATATCTGCAATGAGATCCGTTTGAAGAAATGTTACATCTCTTGATGTTTTTTTGTTATATAATTTCAGCATTTTTTTCCTAAACATTACTCACTCTATTCGTCTGACATAGTCCATCACCCAATCCTGAGAAGGGTCAAAACATTTTTTTCCTTTCTTTGTGTGGAAACTGGATTAAAAAGGAATCAAAGTTAATAAAAAAATTTACACATGATTATAAATGGTATGTAAATAAATAAACAGTATGATAACTCACATGATGGCACTGATCGAACAATGTTCTAAGTCGTTCTGCACCGAGAATCCCTTGATATCTGAAAACCAGAGCTTGCCCAACATGTGTCTTCGACAGCAAGGAAAAGAAGCTGCTAGCAAACATAGGAGATGAGTAAAACATAATGCTGCAAGTCTCTGTGTCTGTCAGTTTTGTTTGTATAATTGAGAAAACAAGGACACAAAAGAAAGAAAAGCAGAAGAGAAGAGCTATGAAAATAAACGCTTACCTGCTTGCGTGTTTGTTGCCAGGACACAGAGAATAACAAGTGTCACTGCCATCACAGTGACTTTGATTGATATCATAGCTGCCACTTTACTGGCAGATACTGCTCTGATCTGAATGTGGTCTTGCCTGTTATCTTTTAGGTGGCTTGAGCACTCTGATCACAGCCTTATATATCCTTCAGAGGAGAAGAAGCGAGCTCTGCCTACTGCAGTGGTTTTGTAAAACCCCCAGCATTTTCCCATAACAAAGGCTGAAGAGATTTCGCCCAGTAGCAGTGAAGGGGATTAAATTTAGATGTAAATCTGATCTGCTGCTTTTGTTTACAGATGCAGTCAGAATGGGGAAACAAAAAAAAAACCCAGTGGTGAAAAGAACATTTATTAATAAAACATTCCTATTTGAAATAATTATTACTATATGTATGTCAGCAGCAGATAGTTTGGATACTCCCACACGTTTATATGAATGTGTTCCTGCTAATTTGATTACAGGTTTTTTCCATTCATGGTAGCTGAGCTTTTCCACTTGCTCTCTAAGAATAGCTAAATATTACAATCCAAGGGATACAGCTAAGCAATATAAAGCAAAAAACTATATACATACACACACACACACACACGCACACACACACACACACACCACACACATCATATATATATATATATATATATATATATATATAAATAATATATGTATACTATATATATATTATATATATATATATATATATAATTTTTTTTTTTTTACCCTTATCCTTAATTTCTGACATTGAATTAGATTAAACTTTTATTTATTCAGTTAGAATAACTAAAATGGACTTCTATTTTTTATTTTCCTTAAATTCAGAAGTTTACATATTTTATACATATATCCTTATTGTGTTGGTAAACTGTATGCCTAAACATTCAGGGTATTCCTCCAGCAGCTTCTTATGAGGGTTTTCTAGAATTGACGTATTCCTCCTGACAGAAGTGGAGTAACTCAGTCAGATTGGTAGGTCCCCTCATTTGCACAAAACTGTGGAGGTCTGCCCACCACTGTTGAGACTGAGTTCAGGGCTTTGAAAAGGCCTCTCAAAAAGGGTCCTTCACCAGCTTTGTAAATAATTTGGCAGTATGTTCAGGGTCATTGTCCATGTGGAAGGTCCATTTATGTCTAAGGTTTAATGTCCTGGCTGATGTCTTAAGGTGTTGCTTCTCCCCCCCCCCCCATAAAACATGATGCTGCCACCTCTGTACATCACAGCTGGGATGGTGTTCATTGGCTTGAAAACGTCTCCCTTTTTTCCTCAAGGAGTAGGAATGGTCATTGTGGCAAAACATCAAAATGAGAATGTTTTCCTTAAAATTTTATATATATACTATATTATATATATATATATATATTATATATATATATATAATATTTATATCCAATGAAGTTGGGACGTTGTGTAAATCGTAAATAAAAATAGAGTAAAATGATTTGCAATTAAAGTTGTACAAGCAAGTATGGGAAAGAGTTCCACCTATAAAGCTTTAACAATTAGTGTCACAATCCTGGTTATTTCTGTGTGAATGTGAGTGCAAGTCTCTCCCTAAAGGATCTCTGCTGAGGGGCGTGGCCTGCAGGACTCACTCTCAGAAATCTCCCTAGGACGTTGACGCCCCTCCCTAAGTTATAACATAGCCTCCATACAGTGAATTACTGCTCCTCTTTCTTTAAGCATTGCACTTATCACCTCCCTCCACGAACTGTTACTCTCTTCCTCCAGACATGACAGAAGCTCGAGCCTCCAGTTCCACTCTCAATATTATCCCATTCTCTGTAAATAAACCTTTTACTTGATTGTTATCCAATTCTGTGTGTTTGCAAACGCTTATTAAGTTTTGTTAAAAGGAAAGGTGATGTAACACAGTGGTAAACATGCCCCGGTCAGCTTTTTTGGAACGTGTCGCCAGCATCAAATTCAAAATTAGTGAAAATTTGCAAAGAACACTAAAGTTTAACAGTTTAAACATTAAATATCTTGTCTTTGTAGTGTAATCAACTGCATATAGGTTGAATAGGATTTGCAAATCATTTTATTCTGTTTTTAGTCATGCTTTACTCAACATCCCAACTTCATTGGAATTGGGGTTGTAATTATACAGTTAAACCCAAAACTATCCCCTCTTGCCATTACCCTAATCCTATGCTCCCTCCACAGATTTTCTATCAGCCTTAAGATGCAGGCTGGGCCTATTTAAAGAAAAATAACCATATTGGTATCATTAAAATATTACTTTAAATCTAAATCTTTTAGGAGTATAAATAATTGTGGGCTGAAACCCAAAAGAGAGAGACAGAAGTAAAGTAATGGGAAACAACTCAGAACATATTAAAAGGTTGGCTTGATTTACACACAACTGTTGACGATCAGTAGACGTTTTGCACCTCCTTGGGGTGAAAAGGTACCACAGCAACTGGGAAAAAATGACAGATAGCACACACTACCACCACAGGATCAGGGCACCTGAGGTACACAGCCTGTTAAAATAGTTAGGTTTAAATCATCAACAAAAAGCATGCCAATAGAATATAAAGCATCTGCAAAAAATAATTTGAAATGGGGTTCATTCAGCTTGATGGTTTTTGAGACCAAAAGTGGTAACATTAATTCAAGTAAATGAATAGGTCTAAAACATTTTGTCCCTCCTGTTATCTTCATATTAATTAACATCTTTTATCTTTTTAAATCTCCAAAAATGTTCACATTTAAAATTCTTCCCGACATTTATGTCAGGTACTTCATGTTTGTTTGTTGTCTACTCAATTAGGTCTTAAAACAAAACACCTCCCACCCACACACACACATCACCACCACCCACACGCCTGGAATACCTGTTGCGTGACTATGAAAAAATATGTAGATCACCATAAAATTTCTCTGATTTAACCAAAATAGGTAAGAGATTTTTTTCTTTATTCTAATCGCTTTATAGTATTTCATATTTTTTTGATATATAACATTTGGAATGAAAAGCAATCTTTATTATCAAAAATAGTAACACATTTTATATGCAGGGTCAATTTGACCCCAGGAAAAACAAATACAGTTGCTTCCAGATTCTCACACTCCCATCGGCCTTGCCTTGTTTCCTTGTTTTGACAAGCAAGAAATGTAGAATGAATTTAGACACATGGTTGATGGCAATATTCTCTTTCCAGTGTCAGCAGTCCGAAGACCTATTGTTGATTCGCCTTTTGACTTGTACACTCGTGCCAAAATGAGTAACCCAATATAGGCATGCAAGTAAGCTCCATCCACTTCTTTCCAGCCTCCCCCACACAAATACCCACTTTCTAAAAAGAGTTTTACATGTCATTTACAGAAAACGTTTTGTTAGAAGTCATTTTCAGTTGAGAAGAGAGAAGAAAGGAAGAACACACAGAGAGCCAAAAGAGATATTTCAGGAGGCTGCTATGCAACCTTTTATATTTTTGCTCCACCCCTAAGTATCAATATCTTTACGGGAACGCTATATTCCCACCCCAACGGCATGGGAAATGCCATATCGTGTGAACTATCAGTGGTTCTCACATTTTTTTGATGGTTAGAAAATTTCTTGTTATAGTGACCTCAGTACAATTCAAAATATATGTGGGTAAAATATTGATATTTCTTATATGTTTTATACAGCTAAAACCACCTGGGGTCAAATTGACCCCAAAGGTAATAGGAGGGTTAAAACAGTGTGTATGTTATTCATATTTTTCTAAAGCCACGTTATCAAGCGTAGACATTGTTGTAGCTGTGGGGAAGAGAAGGACATCATCTCCAACTGATGACATTTTCCTAGTTAAAAAAGTCCAACAACATGACAACTGAACCCACGGCAGCAGTACTAAAAAGAACCGAGGGGTTCTTCTCATTTCCGGCTGTTAGTAGAGTAGTGAGCGTTATCATAGTAGGATTGTTGTTTCTTGTTAGAATGTTTTTTATTTCATTTTATGACGTTCCAGCTTTATTTGTCCCAGTGATAATAAACTAACTAATAAAGAAGTCACAAGCAGAAAGTTAAAAGAAACCTCCCCAAGCCGCGCAGTTTTTACTCTAAGCTAGATAAGTAAAGTAAAAAAATAAGATCAAACAAAATAAGATAAAATAGGAAGATTGCAGTTTGTCATAAGAAACAGTGACTATAGGTGCTGCTCTTTTTTTTTATTATTTCATTCATAAAAATAAGTAGCGAATTTAAACCACATTGTTTTGCACAGATGGTTTTCCCTGGAGTTTAACAGGCCTTAATGCTTGAGAACAGAAGATCTGGCAAATCAATTCAATTCAGTTCAGTTTATTTATATAGCGCCAATTCACAACACATGTCGTCTCAAGGCACTTCACAAAAGTCAGGTACATCTATTACAATTAATCCGAATCATTGAACAGTGCAGTCAGATTCTGTTATTTATTCAAATTGGATAAAAAGTTTTTCTATCTAAGGAAACCCAACAGATTGCATACAGTCAGTGACTTGCAGCATTCCCTCCTCCCGGATGAGCATGTAGAGACAGTGGACAGTCATTGGCGTTGACTTTGCAACAATCCCTCATACTGAGCATGCATGTAGCGACAGTGGAGAGGAAAAAAACTCCCCCTTTTAAACAGGAAGAAACCTCCAGCAGGAACCAGGCTCAGTGTGAGCGGCCATCTGCCACGACCGACTGGGGGTTAGAGAGAACAGAGCAGAGACACAAAGAGAACAAAGAAGCACTGATCCAGGAGTACTTTCTATGGGAAGGAAAGGTAAATGAAAATGGATGTAGCTCCTTTAGTCGTTTCACCTAAAAAAGAAAAGAACAGATAAACTCTGAGCCAGTTTTCAATGTTAGAGTCTGAAGAGAGCACATAGAGTTAGTTACAGTAAAAGCTCAGTCAGTAGCTATGTCTAGGAGGAAGAAAGCGTTAAACACTGAAAGACAGGGCCATGTGGATCATCGGTAGAGGGTGAGCATTAAGTTGTTGCCAGCAGAAGCTCGGACGATGCCCCTCTCCAGAAAGGTGTTACAGGTAGACACAGAGTCAGGCCAGGTGTAGATTCTAGGAAGGGAGAAAAGAGAGAGAACAAAGGTTAAAAGCTGAAATAACAGGCAAATAATGCAAAATTGAAGAGTAGTGTGAGAATGTAGCGAAGAGGGTGAAAGTGGTCATTATTGTCCTCCAGCAAGCCTAAGCCTATAGCAGCATAACTACGAAAATAGCTCAGGAAAAACCAAAAGCCACTCTAACTATAAGTTTTATCAAAAAGGAAAGTTTTAACGCCTAGCCTTAAAAGTAGACAGGGTGTCCGCCTCACGGACTAAAACGGGAGCTGGTTTCCACAGGAGAGGAGCCTGATTAACTAAAGGATCTGCCTCCCATTCTACTTCTAGAGACTCTAGGAACCACCAGTAAACCTGCAGTCTGAGAACGAAGTGCCCCTGTTAGGAACATATATATGGGGAGCAAGATCATTAAAAGGGCTTTATATGTGAGGAGGAGAATTTTAAATTCTATTCTGGATTTAACAGGGAGCCAATGAAGGGAAAACTAAAATAGGAGAAAAAATGATCTCTCTTTTTAATTTTCATCAGAACTCTTGCTGCAGCATTTGAATCAGCTGAAGGCTTTTAACTGCATTTTGTGGACATCCTGATAGTAAGAATTACAATAGTCCAGCCTTGAAGTAACAAATGCATGGGCCTAGTTTTTCAGCATCACTTCTGGACAGGATATTTCTAATTTTGGCAATGTTCCGGAGATGAAAGAAGGAAATCCTGGAAACCTGTTTAATATGGGATTTAAATGGGCATGTCCCGGTCAAAAATAACACCAAAGGTTTTTACTTTATTATCGGAGGTCAATTTAATGCCATCCAGGTTAAGTGGATCGACTAAGCAGTTTCTTTTTTAAAGACTCCGGTCCAAGATGACAACTTCTGTCTTGTCTGAATTTAGAAGCAGAAAATTTTAAAGTCATCCAAGTTTTTATGTCTTCAAGACATGCTTGTAGTCTATCCAACTGGTTGGGCCCATCAGGATTTATGGATAAGTAAAGCTGAGTGTCATCAGCGTAACAGTGAAAATTTATTCTATGCTGCCTGATAATTTTACCTATTGGAAGCATATATATAGTAAAGAGAACTGGCCCAAGTACCGAACCCTGTGGTACTCCACAATTAACCCTGGAGTTTAAAGATGATTTATCATTTACATGAACAAACTGGAATCTGTCAGACAAATAAGATTTAAACCAGCCTAGTGCTGTTCCCCTGATCCCTACAGCATATTTCAGCCTTTCTAAGAGAATATTGTGATCGACTGTATCAAATGCAGCACTGAGATCTAACAGAACCAGTACAGACACAAGTCCATTATCTGAGGTAATAAGAATATCATTAGTGACTTTCAGCAGGGCTGTTTCAGTGCTATGATGAGCTCTGAAGCCTGACTGAAACTCTTGAAACAGGTCATTGCTGTGTAAATGCTCACATATTTGATTAGCAACTATTTTCTCAAGAATTTTAGATAAGAATGGAAGATTGGATATCGGTCTGTAATTTATTAAGTCATCTCGATCAAGCGAAGGTTTTTAAGCAAAGATTTAATTACAGCTACCTTAAAAGCTTGTGGTACATACCCATTTACTAAAGATAAATTAATCATATCTAAAATGGGGCTGGTAATCAGAGGGAACATTTCCTTAAATAATTTGGTTGGGATTGGGTCTAACATACAAGTTGAAGGTTTAGATGAAGCTAATATTTCTGATAACTCAGGAAGCTCCACAGGATCAAAACAGTCCAAACACAGATCATGTTCTACAGTTATTTCCAATGTTGTCTCACTTGTTGAGGATGAAGTAATCATCTCTGGGAGTGTGTCAAAGATTTTCTTCTTAATAGAATCAATTTTATTTTGGAAGAATCCCATAAAATCATGACTGCTGAGAGCCAAGGGAATGGATGGCTCAACAGAGCTATGACTCTGTGTAAGTTTAGCAACTGTACTAAAGAGAAATCTAGGATTATTCTTGTTCTCTTCTATTAAGGATGAGAAATAAGCTGTTCTAGCTTGGTGAAGTGTCTTTTTATACAACAGTAGGCTATTTTCCAGTTTAAGTAGGAATCCTCTAGGTGTGTAGAGCGCCATTTTCGCTCCAATTTTCTAACATTGTGCTTTAAAGTACGCAGCTCTGAATTAAACCAGGGAGCCTGCCTCCTATGAATAATTACCTTCTTTTTCAAGGGGGCTGCATTGTCTAATGCACCACGCAATGATGAAGTAACACTATGAACAAGAGAATCAATTTGTGAAGGGGAAGAAACAAAATTATTGCCCTCCACTGTGTTTTTCTGTGATAATGAGCAAATTAAAAGTGGAACAGATTCTTTAAAGGTTGTTACAGCATCGTCTGATATGAAATTTTCTTTCACGTGTGGAGTACTCTGTTAAATTAAACTCAAAGGTTATTAAAAAATGGTCAGACAGCACAGGGTTGTGAGAAAATATTGTTATGTCTTTACACTCAATGCCATATGTAAGCACAAGGTCCAGAGAATGAAGACAAACGTGGGTAGGTTTGTTAATGTTTTGAGTAAAGCCAATTGAGTCTAAGATACCATTAAAGGCTATATTTAAGCTATCACTTTCAGTGTCAACATGAATGTTAAAATCCCCCACTATAATAACTTTATCTGTATTTAACACTAAATCAGATATAAGGTCTGAAAACTGGACTACAAATTGAGAGTAAGGGCCTGGTGGACGGTACAAAACAACAAACAGAAGTGGTTTTAGTGCTTTGCAATTTGGATGAGGAAAACTAAGGATTAAATATTCAAAAGAGTTGTAGCTATTGATTGGTCTGGGACTAGTCAATAAATCGGACTGAAAGATGGTTGCTACTCCTCCTCCTCGCCCAGTATTTCGAGGAATGTGAAAATTTTAATAATTAGTAGGAGTTGACTCATTTATAGTAACATAATCCTCTTGCTGCAGCCAGGTTTCTGTGAGGCAAAAAAATCAATCTGAATGTCACAAATCAGGTCACTAACTAGCAAAGTCTTTGAAGAGAGAGATCTTATGTTCAGTAAGCCACATTTAATCCTGGTTGTACTTGATAAGATGGAGCATTACTATTTCTGCACCATTTGGCACAGAAACAGCTTATTGGACAGGGTGAAAGGAGCTACTTAGAATACTGAAAGCTTTATTATGGATCGCTCCTTGAAAATAATCTCTAAGGTGAGTGAGGCTCTGATCGCCGCCGTCTTCACTACACGTAGCAGAGTCTTCCTGCAGTTACGAGTCGTATCAAGTGGCACTACAAGCAGACACTCTAAATAAGGGCTTCTCACTTGAGTATTATGGAAGAAAACTGTGTGATTTAATTAGTGTGTTTAATTATATCAAATTTGTTAATAAACGGCAAAAAATAAAAATTGCTACAAGCTAGCTATTACTCAAAACAGCTCTGTTTGGGGGTGCATGCTTAGTGTTTCCATCAGCCCATCCTGAGAAACATTTTTGCATTTAAAACAGTAGGAAAATAGCTAATTAAAATGGAATCTTAAACATGACATTTAGAGTTAAGCGGAAAAATGCTTGAGGAAGATAAAAAACTGACAAGACCACTGTGCATTTGCTTTATGTGGGTCGCTTATTGTGGGCTGGTGTGGGGTTCCAAAGAGGTTCAATCTAGGTCAGAGGAACACTTAGGCTTATACTCAAGACCCGCACATCAAAGGCAAGGTGCATTTAGTGCACTAAAATAGGTCACAATAACCTAAAATCTTGTGTCATCAACTTTCCACCAAACCACACCAGTCATTTGGGTACATGTCTTACTTGCATGTTCCCTTGTGTTCTTTCTCATATCATATCATATATAGTATATTTATAGTAAAGGGGTACAATGTTGCCTTACAGGAAATAAATGAATATTTATTTCATAGTTACTGCCTTTGTATAGTTCAGAAATGTTAAGCTATATTCAGTTGATGAAATAATATTTATAAGAACATTTCATAAAACAGTTTCAATGCAGTAGTGACCCAAAAATTGTTTTTCACCTTTGTGGCTGAACCTCTTGTTCAGACCAGGCAAAAAAATGACTAATATGCAAAGTGACTTGGTGATAAATGATCAAAAATCAAACTCAAAGTCTTTGTTTCACTGGTGAATAAGATAGTTATTTTGTGAACAAGTTCTTTATTCAGCCTCTCTAAGTCAAAAACAAGAGATAATGGGACTAACTGAACCTTGAAATTCTGTTAGAGGAAATTTAGGTTAAGTTTGAGTTCAAACATAAGCATTTAGGAATGCTGTCTTTCTGGAAAAATAGTTTAGAAAATAGTTTTGTCTAGCTCAAAGTCTGACTTCCCTTCACTGATAAAGGTCTACCACACTTTACTTTTTCAGACAAAGTCCTTTGAATGTTTGACATTTTGAAACCTCAAATAAGAGCAAGTGCCCATATTATATGACAGTGAATATTATTGCAATATATTCAGCATGTGAGACTGATAAATCTTCTTTCAAAGCAACATTGTACAATTTCAGCCAGGCTTTTTAACAGGAACTCTGACTCTGCTAGACAATAAAAACATGGCATTTGTCAATATCTAAGAGAAGACATTAACCTTAAATTCACTTGAGTATTAACTCTGGTTTCGACCCAACAAAGACAAGCTTAAGAGCAGAATTTATTAAAAGAACTGAAAGAACTAGCAGCAACATGAAGCAGAGCTGGAAAGTCCGGTTTTGAGAAAATCCACATGTAGAATCCAGTCACTTTTACTCATGTATCTTTTTAATGTCAAAGCGAATCCGACTTTCTGGTTCTAGACATGTTGGTTTTGATCTGCTTTCATTGGCTTTCACAGTGAATCCCCAGCTGGGACGAAACGACCTTCTCAATATTGTATTGCATATATTTCAACCACTATGAGAGCGCATTTATATAGTCTATAAGATTTAGAAGGTTTATAAAACTGATGAGCAAGATACTAGATTTAGTATGGAGGACAACAGAAGTGGTTAAGACGAAGTTGTAGATAAACAAAACGGCAGTCACACATTGCAACATAATGCTGACGCTACAATAATAAGGTCAGCAGGATGTGTAGTGAGGTTTGGGGTTGTTGTACAGTTTGTTTTATACTTTCAGGTCTCTGTTGAACCCTCAAGGGTGGGGAAACATTTATGAAACCGCTTAAAAGTCCACAAATGAATCTCTGTAACAGTGTTGGCTGCAAATGATTGCATTAAAAATGTATTTAATTTAACCAAATTTAACTTTTTTCATTACATAATCACTACTACACTGTAAAACAATCAAAAATATTTGCTATCAAGTGAAATAACTGCATTCCATTGGTGAGTTAGGTGGAGCTTAATCGCTTTGTGCAGTGTGAATCATTGTAGCTAAATTCCTCACAGTTTGAACACAACTTGAAATATTTCACTCTTTATATATCACACTAATCAGACATTTCATGCTAATTAAATATATCAGTGGTGTTTCTCATTTCTATATGAAATGAGAAACACCATAAAGCTGCCACAAGGTATTCAGCTCCAACTACTTCATTTACCTTTGAAATACCAAATGATGGAATTGTGCAATCAGTGTAATGTGAATTACCATAATGAAGGAATGTAAAAAGAATGATTAGTGAAAAGAGTTAGATTTTTTTATAGTAATTGTCCTTGACATATCAGCATAATGCCCAAACTTCGGGCCCAGCACAGGGGGTTTTATGCCATAATGCTGGTAAAGTACACAGAATGTCATACTTCCCACATGACCTCAATACTATGTTTTTTCCAGCTTTGTTTTTGGCAAGTGGTTAACGATTTCCTTCCGTCTCACAATGTATTTAAACAGCCAGAGGCAGTTCTTATCTCTCCATCCCATCTGACAATCCACTCCAGTTCTCTGATTTACCCCTGAGAAGGATGGCAAAGCTCGCTGTGTGCGTCTCTGCGCTGCTGCTGCTGCTCGCAGTGCTCAGTGAAACCAGTAAGTGAGACTTTACAGCTGCTTTATTTGTGAAGGATGATGTAGTTTTAAATATTTTAGATCCACAGAAAAAAATAATGTTATTCTTTTTGGGATAATATTATTTTTCATGAGTTAAAGTGTGACATAAAACGTATTGATTGATTTGTTTCCTAACATGTAATTTATTCCTTGTTTTTTCAAAGGTCCCCCGGCACCTTGCTGCACAAGAAATTATAAAAAACCAATAAAAATAGAAAATCTGAAAAACTTCACGATTCAAACCGACACAGACATGTGCAACATCAATTCAACAATGTAAGATAAAAATTGATCGCACATAATGAGTCCTGCCATTTTAACCTCATAAATAAGAGTTCTTCTCCTATCTTGTAACAGTTTCTTCACTCAGAAAAACAAACTTATCTGTGCTGATCCTCAGCTGCCTTGGGTCATCAGGGCCATGAATCATCTGAAAAAGTAAGCTATTATCTTTACCTAACAACTATCAGCACACCATCATTGCCATTTATTCAAGATTTAAAATTTTATTCAACATTTTTAATGCTCTTATTTTTTTTTTCAGACAGCGCTGAGCAGGATCTGCAGAGGTTCTTCTGAGCAGATCAGCTTTAGCATATTACTATAACTAATTTTTTTTTAAACTAATTAAATATTTGTTTTTATTTTTGTACTCATTTATCCTCAATAAATCTAATATTTTGCCAAATGTTTCTGCCTATTGATGTCCTGTTTTTTTAGGCACAGTAGATCTTTGAAGACAACTTTAATACTTAGGCAAATTCATAAAGCACCATAGATAAAATATTGCATTTACTGTGGACCACTTCCTTCAGGTTCTCAGGAAACACTATTTCTTGAAACCTGAGATGGTCCTCAGACACAGACCACGTTCAGAAGAAGGCCCTGCAGAGACTGTACTTCCTGAGGCAACTCAGGACAACCTTCCGCAGGACCTGCTGGTCATCTTCTACGCTGCCATCATTCAGTCTGTCCTGTCTTCGTCCATCTCAGTGTGGATTGGCTCATCCACAAAACAGGACAGGTCTAGACTGCAATGAACAATCAGGTCTGCAGAGATAATCATTAGGGCTGACCTTCCCTCTATCTAGGGCTTATACAGGTTTAGGGTCAAGAAAGCTAAAACCTCTGCAGACCCCACACATCCTGCACACAAACTGTTTACACTGTTACCTTCAGGTTGGCGCTATGGAGGGCTGTCTGCTAAAACCAGCCGCCACAGAGACAGTTTCTTCCCCCAGGCTGTTTCTCTGATGAACACCTGACAGTCAGAGTTCCAGAACAACACCATGCATACTTGGACTGATCTCACATTATATTATTTTGTAAATTCAATTGTTTACATATGTACATTTAAAAAATATATTCTTTATTTGCACTGTTATATATACCAAACAAAAAATAAAAAATCCTCACTGAGAGCAAAGTGTACCGGAGTCAAATTCATTGTTTGTCTGTACGTACTTGGCAGTAAAGCTGATTCTGATTCTGGTAGTCGCTCAAAGCAAGAGAGGAAAAAACAGCTTGATTCAGAATCAGCATTTTTCACCAGGTTTAGGAACAAGGAATTAGATCTCGGCTGTTAGGCATGTACTCTACAAATCTAGCTTTGAAAGTAGAGTGGCAAGAAAAAAGTCTTTGTTGAAAGAAAGTCACAGGAAGTTTTGCTTATGTTTTTTTTGTTGCCACGAGCCATATAGGGGACTCAGCAAACATGTGGAAGAAACTCTAGTGAAACTGAGACCAATATAAAACTTTTTGCTCTAAGTGCGAGTTGCTTCAGACATACTGACTCCACAGTGAAACATGGCGGTGGCAGCATCATGTTGCGGCAATGCTTTTTTTCAGCAGGGATAGCGAAGCTGTTCAGAGTTTATGTGAAGATGGATGGAGCTAAATACACTAAAATCATGCTTTACCTTCCAGCAAGAAAATGACCTTAAACACAGAGCTAGGGCTACAATGAAATAGTTCAGATCAAAGCACATTGAGGTGGTACAATAGTCCAGTAAAAGCCCAGACCTAAATCCAACTGAAAATCAGCTGAAGTGACAAATAATCAATTTTTAATGTGAATAAAAACCTAAGCACCTTATCTTTTGAAAAAGAACAGATAGGACTGAGCTGCATTTAAGCATTATATTGTTTCTTTAATTCTGTGGCTCTAATTATTTTAAACATGTGAAAATAAAATTTAAGAAAATGATCCTATTTTGTAATCTAACAAAATACAAGCCACTGATACTAAATTCCCATAGTTTATTATAACGCATTAAATTTAAAAGGGCCTTTCCATTGAACGTTTGACGGATTCATCGGACAGTGTGTAATTTAGGGAGCCGACAGTGGGCGGTAGTAGCAAACAACAGCACAGGAAGGATCCACTGTATGAATGGATTCATGTCCAAGCTGAGGACGCTTACCTTTTGCAGTAAGTCGCGTTCTGGTTTAAATATAGATGTTGCTCATAACGAAAGCTGCCACGGTGATAAGACGTTCGTGCGGTTATAGACCTAACATCACGATAAGATAAAGAGATACGGGAATGTCAGAGCGCCTGTGAACGTAGCACAAGCTAGCTGAAGCTAACCGAGCGAGCTGCGCTGCTCTGCATGATGACAGCTGCAGAGGGAGAGATGCTGAGAAGGCAAGAAGGGTAAGATACGGAAATATGTATGAAATATCTCTAATTACCGGCTCTTAAGACTAATTTATGCAACCTTTCTGTGTATGCCGACATTGCTGTTGCATTGTTAGAGAATAATACAAACAACATGGTGAAAAATTATTGCACTTTTAAAATGACCAAAAGTTTATACTTTGTCGAGTTTCATGCTTTCATTGAAAAAGAGTTAACCCTCAGTGCAGCCACTGAAGCTTTTAGTTTAATACTTTCATAGGAAATATTAAAATAGTTTAACTACTGCCGCCATTTCTGTTTAGGTGTGTCACGGATGCGAGCCGACTGTGACTGCTGGCTAAGGCTCGGTTACAGAGCCAGCAGGCCCCCTGGAGCCATGAAAGAGGCGTGTTCAGGTGCAGCTTTGTTCGAGGACCGGGACTTTCCCACTGCAGACGCCTCCCTTTTCTCCGACAGCTCCACACCCATCGCTCGGCTGCACGGAGAAATCACATGGCAGCGTCCGCAGGTGGGACATCCTGGAAGGGCTGAATTCCGGGTCAGGTTGACCTTGATGATTTTGGCTGATTAAAAAGTATTGTTGGTTAATCCACTCAGTCAGGGAGTGATTTTCCGTATCAAGTGGTTGAGTGGACGGTAAAAGATTTTTTTGCCTGAACGGTCACAAGAGCAATAAATTCAGTAAAAGGAAGTAGACATGTTTATGTTTGAAGGTTGTTTTAAACTTATCCTGTCTACCTGGTGTAGACATCCTGTCTACCTGGTGTAGACAGGATGAGAGAGTAGCATAATGACCATAGACAGGTGAAGTGAATAATGCTGATCATCTATTCCTTATTGTACCTTTTAGTGGCTGGGAAATGTTAGGCATCAAGGTTGATAGGTGAAGCGGAAAAATGTGCAAACGAAAGGATCCGAGTGAGTTTGAAAAGGGTATAGCTAGATAGCTAGACGCCTGGGTCAAAGCATCACCAAAACTGCAGTTTTTTGGGGCGTTCCCAGTCTGCACTGTTAATGTACTAACCTGAAAGAATGGTGTCAAATACACAGTGCATTGGAGTTTGTTGCATATTTAGCTATGTCGAGTGAAACGGATATTTCCTGATGCCTGTAGCCTCTTTCAGCAGGCCAACACACCCTGGGCACAAAAATAAAATGTTCAGGAATCCATTGAGAAACACAACAACCAGTTTAAGTTGTTGACCTGGCCTCCAAATTCCCAAGGTCTCAGTCGAGTCGAGCAGGAATAACAGGTGTGATCTTTGGAGGTCCAACGTTACAGCCTACAGGACTTAAAGGCTCTGCAGCTGACATCATTGTGCCAGATTGCAGAGCACATCTTCACCGGTCTAGCAGAGTCCATGCCTCAATGACCAGGGCTGTTTTTGCAATAAAAGGACACACTGTTTTGCAGGTGGTCATAATGGCATGCCTCATCAGTGTATAACACACTGACATTAGTTGATTTGACACGTTAACTTGTTAAAAGTCCAGTTTTATGTTGATTCTGGTAGCCTACTCTGTTCATTTAAGCTGGTCAGCAGACATTACTGCAGGCCCTCTTTGGGTCTGTGTAACTGTATTTCCCTTTCATCTTTATCTTTAATTCATATCTCAAGGAGATCTGCCAGTCACCAGCTCTCTTCCCCACCAACACTGATCTGGCTCATGCTAAACAAGGTCTGTTGGGAGACTGCTGGTTCCTCTGTGCGTGCACCTTCCTGCTCCAGAACCAGCACCTTTTAAACAAGGTACACAAACAGCAGTTTTATTGTCACTTGCCCTAGGAGTGTTTTCAAATCCTAATTTTTGGCTTCATCCTCTGCACTCCTCACAGTGTTTTGGTTCATGTGCAGGTGTTGCCTCCAGGCCAGCCCCAGTGGGGTAGCAGCAGGTACAGGGGCTCCTTTCAGTTTCTCTTCTGGCAGCACGGCCACTGGACAGAGGTGACCATCGATGACCGTCTCCCCTGCATGAATTCCTCTCTCTGCTTCTCATGCTGCCACTCCCCCTCTGCCTTCTGGGTTGCATTGTTGGAGAAGGCCTATGCCAAGTAGGTAGCTCAAGGATTTAACCTGATTATCTGATCTCTGTTTAACCTGATAACCCAAGTCAAGTTTAAGGTGGTGCTGTTTTATTTCCTTGTTCCTTTCTTATGCATTCCCAACAACATTTTATTGAGTTGTCAGTAATTGAATTCCTGCTAAACCCTCTCCAGGCTTCGTGGTTCGTATGAGCAACTGTGGGCCGGGCAGGTGTCGGAGGCTCTTGTGGACCTTACTGGTGGTGTCGCCGAGCGCTGGAATCTGACGGGGTTCGGTTTAAAGGAGGAAGAACGGCTAGTAGAACAGGACAGCGATAAAGTCATAAGGAAAAAGATGGACATGAACCTTCTGTGCTGTGTGAAAGAAGAGTGTGCACTTAGCTGCTCCACCCACAGCACCCCTGGAGGTTAGAAAAGTGTTGCTTTGTAGATAATCCGACCACTGATCCCCTACCAAACCACTCTTTGACATTCTCACTTAAATTAGGACTCGGTGAGCTGGATCAGCACCACGCTCTGACTGTGATGGAGTGGTTGGACTTGAGGAAGGTGTCAGGGAGTGAAGTGCGGCTGCTCAGGATCAGAAATCCATGGGGACGATGCTGCTGGGCAGGTGCTTGGACGTGGAGGT
This sequence comes from Crenichthys baileyi, assembly GCA_036173005.1. NCBI lineage: Eukaryota > Metazoa > Chordata > Actinopteri > Cyprinodontiformes > Goodeidae > Crenichthys > Crenichthys baileyi. The sequence goes on along the minus strand of JAHHUM010001183.1, from coordinate 338,326 downwards.
AGATTCACAGTTGCATTGGGTTATATATCCAGTTATATATTGTCATGACCTGGAAAGCCATTAAAACCCTGCAGAAAAAAATCCCAGAGGTTTATAATTTACTGATGATGACATCAGAGGCTGACTAGAAAAAAAAATAAGCAAAGACAAATCTGATTATGCAGCCAGTCACGTTTTTCAAGCTGCTCGTCGCATACATCTAAACCTGATTTTAGAAACTTGTTGTGAGGACTGTTACTATAGATAGTAACAGATAGAGAGCAGATAGACTGAGGTGGAGTTTCCCACGGACACTAAGCCAAGCAGGAGTTGCTTGGCTTACTGTTTAAACTAAAGGGTGTGGAGCTATGGAAGTAAAATAGTCTCATTAGAATCAGACATTTTTTAGATTTTTTTTTAGATTTTTATCCTGTGCAATTATGTATGTGAATTTTTTTTGTACTTAAAATTCGCCTGAAAAAATTCACCTGCAAGGATTCGCCTGCAGAAATTCGCCTGCAGAAATTCGCCTGCAGAAATTCGCCTGCAGAAATTCGCCTGCAAATGTGTTGACCTTCTGGTGACTCAAGCCAAAGCAATCAGCACTCGATCGAGTCGAGCGTCTTTTAGCCAATCAGATTACGCTTATTTGATTACGTGACACACCATTGCCTTGGGCAGAGGCGAGTCTCTTAACAGTTTGCTGGATAGTGGCTTAATGAAGATCAGTGATGAGATTTTTCTGCCAAAAATATATGATTACAAAACAGCAGGTAATTAAAACCCATTTGAGATTCGGTATTTTTTTTTCATCTAATGAAACTGAATGAAATGTTTGACTGACCTGATGACAGCTAGTGCCCCAACGCTGTCCGCAGATGCTCTTGTTTTGAAGTGACCGGCAGAAGCGGCAACACATTTGCAAGCGAATTTTTGCAGTTGAATTCTTGCTGGCAAATTTTAAGTACAAAAAAGAAATCACATACATAATTGCACAGGATAAAAATTCAGTGTTATAAATTCCATGTCTAAAAAATGTCTGATTCTAATGAGACTATTTTACTTCCATATGGAGCTCTTGGTGTGTGAGAATGTAGTAATCGAGTACACCATTGAAACTCTTTATTAAAAAAAGGATATTAAAAAAGGATTCATGACACAGCTCTCAGATTTTAAACATTCGTCACTGCCTCACTCTCATAACAATATCAATGCAAAACTCTTCACAAATATTGGCATCCACGACAAATCCTTGAAATAAATGTCTTTCCCTTTTTTTCCATAATAAGTACCGGTATTTCAAAAGATAAAATGTTAAAAGGTGTAGCAGTTTAAAAAATATATTTTTATTTATTTACATTTTATTAAAAAATGACCTGTTGGAAATTATTTCTACCCTTCTCAGTAATGGATGGAAAATCTTTCTTTGCATTGTAGCAATCAAACCCTTCTTATAATTGTTTACCAGCTTTTTGCACGTTTCTGCCAGATTTATCATTTGTGATGATGAGCTCCAAGTGAAGCTGCAAAGGCCTCTTATGGAGAGCAATACATTTCTGCCTTAATTGAATAGCGTGTTCTCTTGTCTTTCCCATTTTTGAGAAAGCACATTGTATTTTACAAGAAGTCATAGATTATGAAGGTAAATGTTTTGTGCGTTCTGTCCAACTTCAGAAAGTACATTTTCTTTTTGATTTTCACTATTTACAGCATGGGTGTCCTTTGGTGCACACAAATCTGCTTTTAATTTATTCATTAAACTAATAACAGCAAGCGTATCAACGAAAGTGGGACACTAATCTTTTTCTTATCAATTCAGCCCAGATGAATTTGTAAAACTGATGCCTTTCTTTTAATACGTTTAGGATCTACAGAGGCCCTTCCTACACAAATCTGACAACTTAATTTATTTAAAATAGTGCATGCTTAGTTTATTGAGCAGGCAGAAAAATCATAATTGTTTTAGTGATTTATGTTTTTTAATTTTATTTATTTTTTCGATTTTGGCTTGCGCGTACTTTTGATTTGATGATTTTGTCTCGCATGACACAAATTTGGACACCATTGTTCTGCAGCCTGATGTCTCTTCCTCCAGACCATAAGGAAGTCCTTTTAAAAAAATTTCAGAAAGACCAGATCCTTAATTTTAGATCTTTTTTCAAACAATTCCAGGTGTGGGATGCACCAGATCTAGAAGTGTTTTCCTCTGAACTATGTCCATATTTTTGGCCCAGACTGCTGGAGGGCTGAAGGCTTTAACCAGCTGCTCTTTCTGATAAATATGATATGAAGGCAGCTGGCCCAAAATAGCCTCATAGCATAAAATGTCCCTGTGCCTCAGTAAGAACACAAGTCCAACAAGTAAAATGTAAATTAAGAGAATGCTTCTGTTACATTTATTTCACAGAAATTGTGTGCTAATAAATGTGAGAAGGGTAATCTATTAAAAATTATTCTTTTGAATTTTTTTTCAGTGTGAGATTTTGTTACTTTTATAAAACAGATTTATTTTGAGGCATTTTTACACCAACCTTTTGCCCACATAAATGTTTTTTTCTTTAAGAACATGCAAGCTTGAAGGATTTGAATCTATGTTTTTTTTTATCAAAGATATTAATGGACTACGTTATATTATATCTAATATAATTGAAATTCTTGTTCATTTATGTTGTAATGTTTTTTAAACTACATAGTAAATACTAAATATGTCTCTTCTTTGTAATAAATCTTGCCTATTTAAGCAGATTAGACGTAGCTCTGGAGTATAAACTAATCAGTCGTTACATTATGACTAGAATTGTGGTAGGTCCACCTTTTGACAATAAAACAATCCCAACTGTTGACGCATTGAACTCTTGTTGAGCTCTGCTCTGCAGGATCTGAGTGGATCTGGTTAGTTCAGAGATGGAACTAGTTGTTTTATTGTTCTACATCCAGAGCACAAGCCAAACTTGTGTGCCCTGCCTTTCCTATAGTGCCCCCTTGTGCTAGGTCTTCCTAAGGTCAGCTGCAAACCCACATCTGAGACTTAAAATACATCAACATCCTCTTTACTGCCAGCTGCCTCATTGGTGAGATAATCCACATTTGTTCAACTCATCTGTCAGATTAGAGGATGTAGTAAACCCTTTTAATAGGTGATTCTTCTTTTCCTTATAAATGTGCCACTGCATTTTATGTCAAACTGTTGGACTTTCAGTGGTGTTGGTTGGAGTTCCCTCGACCCAGTTTGTGCTGCAGATCTACAAGCCCGAACAGCAGAGGGTGAATTCTGGTTAGATGAGGCTGAGTTTACGTCCCAGTTTGATGACATCACAGTGGGATATCCTATTAGCAAAGATGGACACTTGAAGAGCGTTTACACAGGTTATTCCTTTATCTTGTGAAACTAGTGTTTACTGGTTGGTTCAGAGTTTTTGATTTTTTTTAGCTTTTTGTAATTCTCTCCTCCTCCTACAGGAACCCTTCTCACACATAACCATCAGCTGGCCAGCCGGTGGATTAAAGGCTACTCTGCTGGTGGAAGTCGAAACACCAGCAGCTACAGCAGCAATCCCAAGTTTTGGCTCAAAGTGTGCGAGGGAGGCGAGGTCCTCGCATCCTTGCTGCAGCATCGAAAACGCAGAAACGGAGAAAAATACGCACAAACGGCCTTTGAGGACAGCAGTAACACAAAGCACCAGCATTACCAAGCTATTGCTCTACATATGTGGAAGGTCTGTGGCCAGGACAACAAGGTAATGACACGTGTGTTACGGTATAACTTACTTGGAAATAATTGTCTACAGGTGGAAAAGAAGCGTTTTAATCTGAGCCGGCTGTTAAACAAGCCGCCTTGTGCTTCTACACACTGCCATTCCTATGAGAGAGAGGTGGTCCTCTGCAGGCAGCTCGGGCCTGGATACTACCTCCTTATTCCTAGCACCTACCAGCCAGGAGCCGAGGCCCACTTCCTCATCCGGGTCTTTTCCTCCTCTCCCACATCACTCAGGTAGGAGTCACCTGTAAGGAACAGAAAGTGCTGAATTATTTCAAATTTCATCCCATTAGAACGGCAAACTTACATAGATTTCTTACAGGTTTTATGTGGTAGTCCAGCACAAAAGCTGCGTTTCCAATATGGGCTCCAGAATGTCGTTCTCAGTAGCTTTATTTTCTGCAGCCTTTTTGTCTAGTGGGCTCCCGTGTGTGTTTCCATGTCCCCTGACTCTGAGCAGCCTTTCCTGCAGATTAAAATCCACAAATTTTTAATAATTAAAATGTGCGAGATGTGTCTCGTTGAAAGAGTCACCACCGACCTGCACATACAGCAGCTGTGTGTTGTCATGGAGCACTGCTTATTGTATCATTTGAACATTTAAAAGAGTATGGCACAACTTTAAACCTATCAAGACGTGATTGCCCATCTAAACTGACCAGCTGGTTTAGGAGAGTGTAAATAAGCCAAGAAGCTCATGGTAACTCTGGAGGAGCTGCAGAGATCCACAGCTCAATTATTGGGAAAAAGAAGTTTAGACTCTCTACCAATCTGGTTATGGTTGAACTTGATCGAAGGATTTGGCAAAATGACTGACTTAAAACCAATCTGCAAAGTGATATAGCCTTAAAGAAAGGGGAGTTTGCAATCGTTTGCTCAAGTAGGCAGAATACAAATGCAACATCATATCTTTCGGATTTTTATTTGTTAAAAGAAATTGACAACCATGTTCCATTTTCCTCTCACTTTGCGAATATGTGCTACTTTATGAGGGTCTATCTCATGTAAAAGCTTAAGGGGTATCAATACTTGCAAGGCGCTGCGTTTATGTAAACCTGTAAAGAAAATCAAAACTGTGTTTGTATGTTTGAGGTTAAGTTTTATTTTATACTTTGGTAGATTTGCTCGGATGTATCGAGAAAAAGACAACATGTGACCGTATGAGCAATTTTCTTTGTCCATAGTTGAAATTTAAACAATACAGAAGTTAAACCCACAGATGTTTACCTCAGTTTTTTTTTTTTTATGGAACATGTATTTATCTTTCTATAAAGATGCTTATCATTGAATATCATATTTCTTTCCCTATGACATGCGATGTTATTGTTTGTTCATGAAATACCAAAGCCATTGTTATCCTCAGTGCCCTAAAAAGCCCAGCACCCTCACTGCCACTGACGGTGGATGGCGAGTGGGAGACCAGTTACTTCCGTGGCTCGTGGGTAGAGGGAAGGACAGCAGGAGGAAGCAGGAACTTTCAGTCATACTGGCAGAACCCCTGCTTCCCTTTTGCAGTGTGTAATGAGCCAGCACTGACATCTGGAGTTAGTGTCAGGATTACCCTGCACCAGAGCCGCCCTGACACTGATTTACATCCCATTGGCTTCCATGTTTACAAGGTCAGTCAAAGATCAAGGCAGATTATACATTGGGTTTGTTTACACGTGAACTGATATGGAAAAAGATCCCTCATTTTTTACTTTTTCAACTTAAAAAATTAGGTAACGTGTTTTTATGAGCATGGCCACTGTTAACAGATTAAGACAGCCTTAAACACATCTGATAAAAGGATAAATCAGAGGTGTCTAATTTTCCAGGTACTACAGTCTGAATCCGAGCAGACAGGTGCCAAAGATGAGGACCCTGTGGCCAGTTGCACCCCACACTGTTACTCCCAGGATATCAGTCTGGCCTGCACTCTTCCTCCTGGATCTTACACCATAGTGCCGTCCACTTATCAGCCGGACTGCTCAGCAGACTTCACAATCAGCCTGGCTCGCAGAATACACAGGTTAGCATTGTTTTCTTTGGTTCTTATCAATAGGCCTGTTACAAACAAAGTGTAAATTTACTACACCATGGTATTAACAGGCAAACCATAGAAGATGTATTCAGCTGTACTTTTTCAAACACAAACCCCTGTATAAGCTGCCTTTTGCTGGTGGTCTTTGATTAAACTGAGATCTAGTTCTGATGGAAGAGGGGGCACTTTGTAAACCCAGCCAAAACTTCCTTCTACTTTGCAGTCTGCTCTGAGCTTGTCACACTTCTGTTTTTGGTCAGGTCAAGACATTATTGAGGCTAATTGTTACATGTAAAAAACAAGTCAGGCCCTCCAAACCTGAACAAGAGAAGATGGTGTAAACTGTAATTCGTTTTTCTTTTATAATTGCTTATTTAAAAAATGAAATGATATTTTTGACAAGACAGTCTTTGTTTCATGTTTCTCCCAGGAAAGTGGTGAAAAGTCAGGAGAAGCTCGGGCGTGCCATTCACGAGGTTGGTTAGTCTGATCATATGAAGCATCATGTCAAAACTACTTTTTGACATGATTACTTTTATAATGAACTGATTAAAAAAAGTGATAAATAACATTGATTAACTTTTATTGTTGATAAAATGTTAATTTTGTTCTTTCTTAAACAGTAATAACAGATTGGACCAGCATATATCAACCTATGAGACCAATGTAAAAGTACAGGAAATATGTTAAATTATGGAAATAGTTGTAGTTGTTTTAAAGTTCATAATTATTCATACCCCTGGTAGATTTAGGTTTAGTAACAATGTGACAGAGCGCCCCCGCCAGAGTCACGACTTGAATCTGATGGAGAATCTGTGGACTCTACTACACCTACTAGTAAATGATTTGCCGTGTGGTAATGATTTCTACCAAGAACAGCGATTGGTCTGGTTAGTCTAGCTGGGCGGCTGTTATTTTGAATACGACTGCATGTCCAACTGCTTCTGCTCTGCAAATCAAATAATAATATTTTATAGAACGTCACCAGGATGGGTCCCAGGGAGATTTGACAGCCAGGATCACTTCAGTACCAATTATATTTAGATTTGAACTGTTTTACTTGCTGTCAGAAGATGGCAGCACTGAATAATCCATCTGTCTTGTTTTTTGTGTCTCTTTGGGTGGAAGGTCTCTCACATCTCTGTGATGAAAACCTAGTTCTCCAGGACTGATGTCAGCCCACCACCCCATGCCTCTTGGCTTGCGATGAAACGACCGGTTCCACCACAGAAGGCATGACTGTGTTTGTGTTTGTATATATGGACCATGAGTGGCTGGCCAGGCAGGGGGACAAACCACTGAGGTTTCTGTGCAGCTCCACAATCATCTGTGATTAGGACATCAGAGGTTGCTAGGGCTGGGCTGCTAATGAAGTATGACGGGACTGGCTGGTGTAAACAAACAGCGGCCACAGAAGAATACCGCCACTGCTCTCGCTCATTCACTCACTGGTGCACCCGCCGGCCCTGAACAAAGAGTCCTCTCATGAAGTTCCTCACAGAGGCATGAGGGGGCAAGGGGTGCAGGGTTGGTCTGCAGTAGCAGAACCAACCAAACCGCACCACACCATACCATACCAACCTAACATTTCCCAGACATTCCTTCCCCCACATACATTATTGCATTGTTTGTTTCAAGAGGCAAACACTGCTTTCAGAGTGATTTGACCACAAAACAAAATTTTGAGCCGAGCCTATACAAGTCCACCTTGTTCCCCTCCTCACTCTTTACCTCCCTTTTAGTCCCTTAGACTCGGTCCAGAGCTCTTCCCGGACCTGAACAGAGTCGCTGTTTGAAGTTGCCGCAAGAACAGAGGACAAGCGAAGGGGATGAAACAAGAAACGCGGCACATCAGAGGATGCCAGTTCAAACAACAAGGCCGCCGGTTCTTTTCTTGTATTGAGGCCGTGCATGTGTCCGTCTGCTCGTACCCGTCCATATCTGTGAGCTAAAGTCACAGGATTTCTTATTATTGCAGCCAGAGTGACTCCAGAGTTTTAAACAAACAATATCTCGCTGATCAGTGTTACTTTGTTGTATATTTATATCATTAGCTATTTATCATTTTTGTATATATTTATTATCTATTAAATAAATAAAATGCTAAACATAATTGAGTTGTTTTTGTTATTTTCAGATATGTGTTGGTTGTTCTGTGCATTGTTTTTTCCAGATAAAACCATTTGTTGCCAAAAATGTAGTTTTTCACTAACTTGTTTTTAAAGTAGTTTTTTTTTACATCATCTGAGCTATCTTTCTGATCTACTGAAGTGTTCTGAACTGATCTAGTTTTTAAAAAATATGCCATTCGTTTTTAAGACTTTTATTGGGAATTACATCAAGCTTATGTTTTAGTCAGTGTTTTAGACCACTGTACTGAGCCCCTTTTGCCTTGTAACACAGGGCTCTTTGCTGGAAGGCTGATTGTTCATCGTCAATATGCTCCTGGATCTACTCGTGCAGAATGTTTTGATATTCTCAGTCATGTTTTTAAATGAATACAAATTTAGCATCTTCTTGGAAAATTAAAGTCCCAGAGTCTGGAGAAGGAAGTGGAGAGGCACTGAATCCAAGTTGCATGATGCCCAGTGTGAAGTTTCTACAGTAAGCGATCGTTTTGGGAGTCATGGCATCTGCTGGTTAAAGTCCATTGTATTCTTAAAGTAAGTAAAAAGTACTTCATGGTTCCATTTGTGGAAAAGCTTTATGAAGATGCTGATTTAATTTTCAGCAGGACTTGGCACCTCCCCACATTGTCAAAAGTACAAACACCTGGTTTAAAAACGATAGGATCATTGTGGCTCATTGGCCAGCAAACTCGCCTGAACTAAACACCACAGGGAATCTGGTGCGGAAGGCACTTTTTAAAGCAGCCGGAACCCTCACTACCTCAGCTAAGCCACTTAAATACCATAACTCATACAAAAAATGGCCTGACCAAATACTGAGAGTACATGAAGTAAATATGGCAGACATGTTTTTCATCAGACTGACATTTGTCACTGCTTGGGCCTGCGTGCGTCACCCCTGACCTCTCCAGGTCACTCACTGCAACTGCCAACAAGCCGCATGCGCGTCATCGGTCCTGCGGAACTCAGGAGGCTGTTCTCGGACTCCAAAAGCTAGATTCCTATCTGGAAAATAATGAACAACAAATTTGATGCGTGAGTAAAGGTTTTGGTGAAATGTGTGCTTTAGAGCTGTCTACTGGTCGCTTTAACCGAGGTTTAGAAAGTTACTAAGGGCGACGATTTGTTCAGTGAGAGGTGTGTCAGCTTTATGGCGTGGTGCTATATTCTCTGAATTTATTTTTAAACTCGCCTGAGAGTGAGGTCCCCTCTTACGGAAGCATTTATTGCGAAATAAAACAATAATCTTAAGAAGAAGGATGTTTATCAGAGGGGTTTGGCTAGCAGTTAGCTGTAGCTTAGCATGCCGTAAAGCAGGAGGGCCCTCAATCCTCGGTGTGGTAGTAGGTTGAGAAGCCGAAGACGACGTGTGAACACGGGGAGCAAAGTAGACTCCCAGGTCCCTTATTTACAGGCGGATCTGACCGAAAATTAGTTGCATTTAATATCTAAAGCTAATTTATCGGGGATATGTGCTTATGTTTTTTTTCAATAAACTTAACATGTTTTAAGATTACGTGGGAAAATAAGTATAACAGACTGCTAGCTAAAGCAATCTGCAGGGGATCTTCACGCCACGAGGTCATAGTTAACGTTTAGGTTGTGAGGTTTGTTTTTATATTTCAGCTGCCTGTCTAATCCAGTAATAAAAATAAACAAATATGGACTTAGTAATAATTGAAGCACCGTGTATTAACAGGTCCGCAAATAATTACAGCCTCCATTATCACCATAAACTCGATTAAAGAGTTTCATTAGAAGCACTGTTGCCTTTGATGTTATCCAAGAACTAACAGCAGCAGGTTTTGATTTGTGTTTCCATCCAATCCAGGCTGAAAGACGATGACAGTGGAGATCACGAGCAGGATCAAGGCTCACCGAAAGACAGTGAAAAGGAAAAACCTGAAGAAGAGGAAAAGGAACAGATCATTATAAAGAAAAAAGTACGGCAGTATAACAACCTTTCTCTGTCACCCCGTGCAGAAATAGATGAAATGCACGGATCAGTTTTTTTCTGGCCGATTCCAGTAGCCAGTTTTCTTTGAGGGATTTCGATTTTTTTTTTAAATTTTTCTAAGGATTATAACACTTTAAAAAGAAAATAAATGTGCTGTGGGTTCTTTAATCAAGTTAGTAGTTTTGAATCTAACAAAATATAGATGAAAATACAAGATTATCCACAGATTCATTGAAACTTTTATCTGATTTTATTAAACTAAAAACTGCTGTTGGTCCATGTGTTTACTGACCAATTAAGGGTGTGAGTTCTTAGTTTTGATGCATTTAATGAGTATTGGGAGAAAATGAGTTTTATATAATTTACCTGTCAATGAAGGCCGAGCTATGGAAAGATGGTTGACTCCAATCACTGAATGATTGGTTTATCCCTGGCTCACGTCCATCTCATTACATTTATAAATAAACTGGTTTCTTCTTGTGGTAGATGGTGGTTCCAGGGCCAGGAGAGCATCCCCTTCAATACAACTACACGTTCTGGTACTCAAGACGTACCCCAGGGAGACCAGCCAGCACTCAGAGCTACGAGCAGAACATCAAACAGATCGGCAGCTTCGCTTCGGTCTGTCCCAAAAGCTCACTGTTAGCTACTGTTAACCAACTCAGCTTTAAACAGTCACTACATTGCCTCATTTATTTTATTAATGTACAATTCTTTGACATTCTCAAGGTGGAGCAGTTTTGGCGTTTCTATAGCCACATGATCCGGCCTGGTGACCTCACAGGTCATAGTGACTTCCACCTGTTTAAGGAAGGCATTAAGCCCATGTGGGAGGTGAGTATTTTTTTTGTGGGATCATAAAGTTATTATGATAATTAGATTTTTCTGCTTTTTCAATTTGGAAAAAAGATTTTAACTTTGCTTTGGAACGATTTTTTTTTTTTTAGGATGATGCCAATAAAATGGGTGGGAAGTGGATCATCCGCCTAAGGAAAGGCCTGGCGTCTCGATGTTGGGAGAACCTGATCCTGGCCATGCTGGGGGAGCAGTTCATGGTAGGAGAGGAGATCTGTGGGGCTGTTGTGTCGGTACGCTTCCAGGTAAATCCTGTAACAGATAACTATGCACACACCTGTTGAATGTAATCACTTGTTCTCATCACTCTGTTTGTTTTAAAATCAGGAGGACATTATATCCATCTGGAACAAAACGGCAAGCGACCAAGCAACGACAGCCCGTATCAGAGACACGTTGCGCAGAGTCCTCAACCTGCCGCCCAACACCATCATGGAGTACAAGACACATACTGACAGCATTAAGTATGTATGTCTCCACGTTTTATTATTTTTCCTACAACCTTTCTCTTTTCTAATCTTTTTCCCAAATTTGTCTGCCTATTAACCTTTTCTTAGCAGGGAAACAGTCTGTATTTAAATGTCTGCAACTTGTCCTGCATAATTTATCTTGATACGACATCCATTGACTTGCATAATATTTTTTACTACAACCACAAACCTCAATGTAATCCTTAATAAAATCCAGATTAAGCACTCACCTTCAGGAATCACATCATTACTAAATCTGAGCCAGAGTTTACATCTTGTTCTGTGAAGGCCTCGGAAGTTAGAAAGCATTTGTGATCTAACAGCATCTTGAAGACCAAAGCACACAGCAGGTCAGGGATAAAGTTGGGGAGAAGTTTAAAGCAGATTTAGGTTAAAAAGCAATATTCCAAGCTTAAAGCATTCCACATTGCTCAGTTTAGTCAGTCATCTGAAAATGGAGTATGGCACAACTGCAAACCTACCAAGACATCCACCAAAAGCAGACATGATTTTTGTTGCTTGGTGCGGTTCGCTCCACATTGTGCTTTTTGCAAGTGAAATAGAACTTGTAAACAAAGCCACATGTGCGACGGTCGTTGCTCCCATAAGTCAGAAATGACTAGGGCAGGACTGAGCACCCGGAAATGGAGGTAAACTATCATGGAAGTAATGCTTGCTGCATTCCTGTTCTGCATATTTCGCAGTTATTGCAGCTGCAAAATCATTGTCAAGAGCAGCTCATTCAATGCAGGTTTTCGCGTCGTTTTATTTCCTATGTTTGAACCGTGTCAGCGAATTCGTGCTGCAAGCTGAAGGAGACGATGTGCTCTGCGTGCGCCGACCCACAACATGCTGGTAGCAGCGTTGTTAAGCAATACACAGCTGATCAGGTATGATTTCAGTACAATGTACACCTTTGCTACTGTGACTTAAGTCCAAAGAGGCGCATGTTTTCTGTAGTCGGGTCGGTTCGTATTCACACCATAAACATTGCACCAGAGTCCGTTTGGAGACCCACTTTTTTAGGTGGTCTCGGTTCGGTTGTTTGGTCCGGACCAGGGTTCGCTTGAGTGTATTCACACCTGCACAAAAGGTCCGGACAAGGAGGGGAAACTAACTCTTAAAGCGGACCAAAAGTGGCAGGTGTGAATACACACCTAAACGTAGTCAAGACGTCCATGGTAACTCTTGAGGAGCTGCAGAAATCTACAGCTCAGGTAGGGAAATAGGTGGACTGGACAGCTAGAAACCAGAGACAAAGAAAGCCATTAGAAGTTCTGTTTTCAATTTGGTTCAAGCCGTGTAGGGGACATGTTAAATGTAGAAGTGGGTGCTGGGATCAGATGAGACCAAAATTGACCCTTTTTGCCTCCATGTAAATGTTGTGTGGTGGAACGATTATCTTGAACACTTCACCTCCACCGTTAATAAGGCCAGTGGCTTCTAGGGGGTGCGTTTCTTCAGCAGAAACCGGGCAGCCGGTCGGAGTTGGTGAGAAGATGGATCGTGCTAAATACAGGGCAATCCTAGAAGAAAATTTGTTTGAGGCAAAATTGTTAGTCTGACGGAGGAAGACGGCAGAGACATACCTTAAAAGACTTGGCCTGAATTCAGGTTCTGATACTTACATATGCATGCCGTACTAATTTGAAACTCCTCTATCAATTTCCTTCCACTTCACAGTTCTGATCCTAATAAAATGATCCTAATAAAATGCATTGAGGTTTGTGGTTTTAATGAGATTTGAATAATTTAGTCAAGATGTTGAAACATTTCTGTTTTGGACAAATTATTTTTTTAAGTGGTCCAGTTTTAATTATTTTACTGAGTATTTTATAGGATTTAAATTGTTAGTAGTGAGATCAAGTCACATTCTAAAACTATCCTCAAAACAGCAGCCCATGGGTGGATGAAGAAAGAATAAAATGTCAGCGGCATGTGGGAGAAAACCGACTGTAATAGATGCTACAGAGAGTCTTTGTTTCAATGTTGCTAATCAAGTCCTGTATTGTGAGTCATCTAAAGTTGCTTGGCAGCAGGAATTTATTATTTCCACTCACCTGATTACCAGCTTACTTGTCTGTATTATGCAGAACATTTCCTCTTTTCATTACAATAAAAACAAGTAGATTCTTATGAACCTGCTTGTTGAATCTCACCTGGTAAATTGAGATCTGTCAGGCCTGTCTCAGGTTTAACATCCCGGCTTTTATTTGACCGTAGTTGCCTAAAGTTACCTAAATATACACGACTATGTTATTAATGTAAATATTTCCATATATTTAATGTGCTTTTTTCTCGCTGTTTGAGTTAAATAAAAAAATACATTTCTGAACCCTTTTATTTTACTGTGAATGATGATGCACTGGATGGTCCGTTTTTCACAGAGCATGGGAAGACTTCCATGGTCTGGTGAATGCTAGCAGTGGACGTTAGCCCCTCGCACAGAGACACTCTGCGAAGAGTAAGAGCTGCTACTGTCCTGGTTAATCAGAGCTAAATCAATTTACCTTTTAATGTATTTTAACATCCTCCTGCTGTGCCTGTGCTGTGCAGGTTTGTGTGTATATTTGGCGTGTTGAGGGGTGGACGCGTCCAGTGCTGGATACCTCTGCGTGGATCGGCTCCGTGCAACATGAGGACAGAGGAAATATCCGCAGGAACAGAGGCCCTGACGACCATTCCCTTTTTTTGTCCAATTTGATGTTTGAATGGGAAGACATGCCAGCGATCGGTAAAGCGAACCAAAGAAAGAAATAATTGGTCGGCCAGAGGAAAACGGAGCCTGCATTATTCTTGTTTTGCAGGTTTTAACATGTTAACTTGCAAGCAGGGGGAGGCTGTGACTGGCGTCTTTTTATCTGGATGTTTGCTGTTGACAAAGTGTACTTGACAGAATACAACAAAACCTTTCATATTAAAATGAATGTCATTTATTGTTTAACGGATTTCCCCCAAGCTGTTGACACAAGTCTGTGCTAAGGGGTTTTAGCGGTACTCAAACACAACTACAGTGGACAATGTTTTCTTACGGTGATGTATTTTAAATACCATTCCTCAGTCATTCCGGACACAATCACATACTCATTTTTGTGTACAATATATGTGTATACTCTTATGAATCTGCAACATTTTACTGTCTATGACTCGGAGCGTTACTCTGGACTGAGTCCTGTGACGAGCAGAAGGTTTTAAGAGAGTCGTCTTTAGAGTTCACTACTAGCTGCCTAAATCACAGTGCCTGGCCTCAAGCTGAGAGCCGCACTGAGTGTCTCTCTGATCAGTTCAAGGTATACAATGTCCTCAAATGGTTCATGGAAAGGACTTTGCTTAAAGGTCCACAGTGGAAGTGTTGAGGCATACTGAAACCAATATCAATCACCTTTTACAGTTTATCAACAGAATACATGAAACTTTGGCCAGGATCAGGGTTTGTTTTCGTGTTTTTTCCTGGACAGTATTTCGTTTTGTTTATTTCCAGGTCTGAAGTTTGTGAGGAAGTCTAAATCTGCCCAAACTGTTGGTGCAAATGATGGAAGGAAAAAAAAAACTGTTTGGGATGTGCACCTGATGGATTCTAGCAATAAAAGTTAAATATGCATCTGCTGCGAAAGCTGCCTCAGATTCTTTCATTAATGAAAGCTGGAACAGAAAAGTAGCCATAGAGGTGAAGAATCCAAACCACTGCTACAATCTTTTTTGTTCTCCTTGCCTTTTTCCATCTCTGCCATCGACAGGAGCTTGGTGTACGTGGTGCAGTGTCCATATAGCGGTTGACTTCTATGCAAGGTCTTCTCTCTTTGGTTATCAGCTCATCTCAAAGAACGTGATTCTCTAAAGACAGAAACGGGTTTGAAGAGGACGACCTGCCTTCTAAGCAGAAGCTGTTTATTAGCAGGGCTACAGTATGTGGGCTGGTATGTTAGCCTTGAGTGCAGATATCATGTTTGCACAGATTTAAAACAAAAATGTCTATGATCTAGATGCTTTCATTTAAAATATAAGAACTGTTATTCCTGCTGTTGCAAAAATATATTACAGAAATATATTTTGATACATAAACTTAAGCAGAAATCTAGAATAAATAACTGGTAAATTGAGATGTTTTCAAGTGCTCATTGTGCAGAATATTGTGCCTTTTGTTGTACTGCTTTTTAAATTTTAACACAAGTAGAACAAGCTGGAAATAGTTGGGCATTAGCCTGCAGTTCACTGCTTAACAGACACACCACTAATGGGCAGCGTTAGTTCTGATAAAGGTGATGAACTGCAAGCTTTTCAATTCAATTCAAAAATACTTTATCCAAAAGGGAAATTAAAGTTTGTTTTCCACACTATGACTTTCTGTTTATCCCAACTGAAAATATTTTCAAACAGCCAAATTGATCCTTAATTTGGGAAGAGGTGTAGGAGCCTCCTTTCAGTCAGCTGACAAGCATTGTGCAGCAACAAGTGGGCGAGGCGCAGTACTGCCTTACTCTATGCTTCATGCAACTGGAAAAAAACTCTGGCAATTCATGAAAAAGACTTTTAACTCTAGGAACTCAACAGGGCATATAAATCTGCGGTTTTAAAACTATAACTTTTTAAAACCTTGGTGAACATTTAGAATGGCAACCAACCCATTGCTTAGATTTCATCAAATCTGCCAGCCTGGGTTTTATCTTCCAAGCTGGAGCATGGTCGAAGGAAGCCCACTGAAAACTGCTGTCAATCGGCATGACTCTCTACAGGATTGGTAGAGGCTGCATTATCAATGGTGGTTAATAATGGTTAATAAGACACTGGATGAACTATGTATATTTCAAACTTATAAGAAAATATGACGACTATAAACTCTTAAACTATGCAGACAAGTTATTGAGTCCACTTCAACCAGCTACACCAAGAGAAGTTCAATACTTGCCAGTAAGAAAATGGCTGCAAGAAGCAGGAGTTTAGTATGTGGCTCAAAACTCTGCAGCACTTCAGAAAAAAAGCAAAATATTTTTTTATTCAGCATATGTCCAGTGTCTATCCTGGAACTAATTCACCAAACAGGTGAGACATGACAGGAAAAACCTTAAAGGGATCCTATGAAAAAGTATAGTCACATGCCAGTGCAGCTTAATGTTTCTTGCCATTTCTTTCTGTCACTCTCCTAATTTTCAAATTCATTTTTGAGTCTATTTGGTGACCCATGAGGGGTTCTTTGCTGGAAGAGACTGATCAAATCAATCAAAATATAAATTAATATTAGCTTTCCAAAGTTCACACCTTATATCTTAAACTTTTTTTAAATTTAGTCGTGTAAAAACACAAACAATGTATTTTGTTAGGATTTTATATTTTTATAGACTCAACACAGAGTGGTGCATAACTTTGGCTCTTTTACTACGATACACCTAAATAAAACCAGTGTAGGAGACACCCTGCAGATCACCCTGAACACACCATTCCCACTGTAAAACATGGGGATGGTAGCATCATCCTGGGGGAATTCTTTCTTTCAGAAGTAAAAGGAAGATTGGCAGAGGTTGCAGTTCCCAGAGTGTAAAGTCGCTGCATTAAAAGAAAGGAAAATACGACTACTTAAAGCAGAACTCGCCCTCCATCCCAAAATATTCATGATCCATGTTACATTCATCGCTGAAGCCGGGCCATTTCTTCCATATTGTACCTATTTGCTCTCCAGTGTTGGAAACAATCTGTTAATCATTTTAAAATCATTATTAAAAGAGCACTGCACTAATGTGGAGATTTGGAGTGACTTTCAAAAGTATTCACACCCCTGGAACTTCTCTGCATTAAAACTACAAAGGTTAATATATTTTAATGGGATTTTATGCAATAGACTTCAAATTGAGCATAATTGTGAATTGGAAGGACAAGTCATGTGGGGAATAAGGTGCCCTTGTGTGAGACCAAAACTGTACTACTTTGGCTTACATGAAAGATATAAGCCAAAGTGAGGTGTAAAACCAATGCTGCACATTACCCTGAACACACCATCCCCACGGTGAAACATAGTGGTGGTGGCATAATGATTTCAGGATGCTTTTCTTCAACAGATATAGGGAATTTTGGCAGGTGCTGATGGAAAGATGAATCGAGCTAAATGCAGGGAAATCCTCTAAGAAAACATGCTGGACACTGCCAAAGATTTTCAAATAACCTGACAAAAAATGTGAATCAGTTCAACAGGTACGAATACTGTTGCAAGGCACTGTACATAAATAAGATTACCTGGAATTGTTGGTTTGAAAAGGAGCGAAATGGGCAGCAGGGGCCCTGGATTTGGATTCTGGAGGCTCCTGGGTCGCACACCTCTAGGAGAGGGATAAACATGCTCCACCTGACCAGACAATCAGCCAACAGCAGCAATAAGCAACCTGGCAGAAACACTGTCCAGTACTTAACACGGTGGCACAGCCCGCTCTGATGCTTGGGTGACCACATTTTCAGCTGTCATGACTCTGCAGGACCAAAAGCATTGTCTGCTCAGTGTCAGAAGGGCTCAAATTGGGGCACAATTTATCATCGCACGACTGAGAGATTATTCATATCAAGTCAATCTCTGATCACTTGAACCTCTAACCAGGTCTATCCTAATTAGACACAACATCAAAGAGTGTGGATTAAAGGCACTCGCTAGCCCTGGAGTCAGATTTAGGCTATATGAAGAAGGAAGTATTTTGGTTTGACTCTTCCCATCAATGAGAGCCTGAAGCATCTCTGTCGGTGTGTTTCCATGCAGACAGCTGCTTTGTGCATTGGCTCTTCCAAGTTTAGACTGCAGCTGGGTTGTGTGGAACATTAAAGACTCTTATTGCTATTTACAGGAAGGTCTGGCAATCTAAAGTGGCTCAGTTTGGTCAGAGGATGGAGTGACATGGAAAAAGACTGGCTGACTGAACAGCTTATTACATGGGCCTGAGAGAGTGTGAGATGTTATTTATACTTAACGAATCCAATTTCAAAAGGTTCTGATAACTATTCAGTTATAAATATCTATATATATGTAATATATATATATATATATATATTTTATATATTATATATAAAATAGATATAGATATAGATATCTCTCTCTTCTCTTCCTCTCTCTCTATAATATATAATTTTATATATATATATATAATATAATATATATATATTTTAAAATATAATAATATATATATATATATATATATTCAAGATACATTGACCTCCTCATTTATTAGTGTAACTGGTATAGAGACGTTTATCTTTTATACCAGTAATTCCATATTCTCCCTTCAATTTAATAAATGATCTAATTGACTAATTTTTATGCTGTGTGCTAAGGGTTGTCTAAGGGGTGACTGTATAAATGTAAGAATGGCTGAATAAAGACACAGATATTTACCTAGATATTTTTATTCTCCCCCATCAGTTTTAAAGTTGGTCCTATTGATAAGTCTGAAATTGGAGATGGACTATTCTTGAATATGTAGCTTGGTTTACTTAGACCTGACAGTCAAAACCCTTCAGGGAGCAAGCCCGAGCTGGACCACATCACTGGAGACACACGCAAGAGCTCTCTGACAGAATGGGGAGAACAATGAATAGGGAGATTACACTAATGACTTTTGACTCTTTGGTCAGTTTTCCCATTTTAGATTGTAGCTGAATCAAATGAGTACCCTCCACAGCCACAAACATCTGAGACTTGCTACTTCCTATGTTGATGCTGTAAATCCTTCTGGAGACACACTGTGGACCTGCAATGATAGAGCAAGAGTCCCGCTTCAAAACAACGAAATGCATGAAGACACAAAATTATAGTCATTGTACAAGGAAAATATACGCCGTCTGTCGGTTTTAGTGTTTTACATGTCAGGAGATGATGATCTGAAAATGACCTATTGTTGACCCAGTTTTAAACATCGTTAAGCTATAGTGTATAAAAACACTATACAAACTCCACACTATCATTAATTAATTAGCAGAAACAAAGGTGGAAAGGCTGTGTGCGAAAATCTAAATCCACTCCATGACTAAATAGCTTGTAAGTCCCTTTTAGCTCTGATGTGTAGTATGTATCAGTAGGATTTACACATCTTTCACATTGCTGTGGTCATTTTGGTCCAGTTGTTTTTTTACATCATTGTTCGGTGATACAATCACAATGCTAGATATTTGGTTTTATGTGTGTGGGCTGACATGCTGTTTGATTTGTCCCAAATTTAGTAGTTCATGGCCAGAAATGTTCATGAAGATGCATATTTGAAAACATAAATCTTGCTTCCACAGTCGTATTTTAGAGAGTCCCCTGTCCCCTGGCAACTATTTCAAGGAAGCATACTTGTTTAGTCTTTTTTCTAATTGTTTGATCACTCAAACACATTTCAAGTTTACTGAGTCTAAAATGTTGCTGTTGGTTTTTGCAGTGTCTTTGTGCAATATAAGGTTTGACTGTGAGGTATTGTGGGACATATTCTACTGAGAAGATTGGCAGATGTCCTAAATGTTTCCCTCTTGTGATAATATGTCTAACTGTGGAATTATGCAAATCAAAATGTTTCTGAATGAACTTATAAACCTTCACTGACAATCAGTAGCAATAGCTTCTTCAAGCTCATTGCTGCTGTCTTTCGATTATATTTACACATCCTAATGCTCCAGACCAAAAACCTGCTATAATGCCTGCTTTTATGGCGGTGGTCACATGATGATCAGTGTATGAAGTGAATTTGATTGGCATGGGCTGGATGAGTCTTTCCCACACCAGAAACGGTCTACACTATATTGGCAACTGTATTGGGTCATCCATGTAAATCATTGCATTCAGGTATTCAAATCACTTCCATGGCCATAGATGTTTAAACTCCAGCACCTAGGCATGCTGCAAGGGCCTCTGCTGCAATAAGTCTAGTTGTGGAATGTTCTAGCTACTGAACATGAAGCAGTAGGCCACGTAAAACCACATTGCAGGTTCAGAAGAAGCTGGGGTAAATAGTATGCAGAAGTTGCTAACTCTCTGTAAAATTAATAGGTATACCTCCAAACATTGTATGGCCGTTAGATTAGAATCAAAAACAGTGCATACAGAGGAAGCTCTGTATGCACTGATTCCTTGGCCGAGCAGCTGCATCAAAGCCATACATCACCAAGTGCAATGCAAGGCGTCAGATTTAGTGCTGTAAAGCAGACCGACACTGACTGTAGAGCAGCAGAGAAGTGTTTTCTGAAGTGATAAACTATGCCTCTCTGGACGAGTCTGGGTTTGGCAGAACAACACCCCATGCCTGACTGAATTTATGTGAGAGGAACGTTTGGTGCACGGGGGATAATGATGTGCCGTAGTTTTTTCAGGGGATGGGCTCGGCCTCTTAGATCCAGTAAAAGGAACTTCAACATACTAATGCATTTTGGACTATTTCATACTCCCAGCTTTGAGGGAACAGTTAGGAGATGGCCCCTTTCTGTTCCAACACCACTGTGCACCAGCGCACATAGTCCTGATCTCAACCCTTTAGAACACCTTTGACATGAATTAGAGCCAGGCCTTCTCACCCAACATCAGTGTTGTGACCTCAAAAGTGCCCTTCTGGAAGAATTGTCAAAAAGTCCCTTAAACACACTCCTAAACCTTGGGGAAAGTTTTACCAGAAGAGTTGAAGCTTTTGTAGCTGCCAAGGCTGAACCGACATCAAATTAAACTCTATGGATTAATAAAAGAATTTGACTCAAGTTCACATGTTCGTGAAAGCAGACAAGCAAATCGTTTTGGCATTACAGTGAATGTAGGCAGCAGGGGTGAACTTAGTTTTTCCATACAACCCTTGTGGACTATGTTGTGTAATTGTATATGATTGAGGTTGTATTTAAAACATTTGGTGACTGGGTAACATGGTAAAAAGGGTGTACTTTCTTTTCACCATGACTGGATTTACCCATACTCTCGCAGAGACGTGTATCTTACTGACAGTCTCTAACACTGACAGAAACTGCAATCCGGCTTCATCTTGAAGGTTCTCCTTCATGACCTCGAGCGTCTTCAGTGCTGGTGGCATCATGCACATGTCCTGCATCCCCCTGTGGGGACTGAAATCTGAATAATCTCCTTCAGATTCCCTGTTAGGAAGCACTTGGTGGGATTTGGCTCCAGCTGAGTGAGTCTGGCACTCACAGGAAGGCCCACATCTATTTTTGAAAACCAATATCGGTCAGTCTCCATGGATCTGGTCAGCGAACTATGAGAAACAACCAGGCCAACTTTAATGATCAGGAGGAGTTCAGCACAAACCTCCTCACCTCCCATGTATAACTATTCATGTAGCAATGCCTTGGTGTGTGTGTACCTGTGTGTGGATCTCTAGTTGTCTCGTGCCAACCAAGTCCCCCCACCCAACCCCAGACGTTCGTTTCCATCTCAACCAGCCGGATCTGCCTTTTGTTGCGCTAGAAAGGCACCACTCAGCCATGTAATTGAAATGCTGTTTCCAGAGGTGGGTGGGCGGTACGGTGAGATTATGTTTCAGGGGGAGGCCAGAGATGTTTCTGCTCTCTCGGCCTCAAAGATGATGTTGGACATTACATAACATTTATGATCATAATAATTTAAAAACTTTGAAAAGCACAAGGTAAAAGCAGTCATAAAGCCAGTCAGTTTTATCGATAAAAATAAGCCATTTGTTGCATTTAAAATACTGTATATGTTGAACTTTAAGGTGCTATTTTTGTTATCCATTGTAATTAACTTGCAGCTTACAGACTTCTTTTAAATTTGTTTTGTCTGAGATAATCTTATAATTTTGTAAATATAAGAAAAAGCAGACAGAATTCAGCACAATTTATGTATTCATCAATCATGACAAGTTGTTCTTGTCCTGAAGTGCAAGGCAGTCCCAATCACACTCAGTTGTTTGCCCTGCAGAATGACCAGCTTGGAAATAACTTTTTGTACACGAGTAGCTTTAAACATTTTTAGTTCTTAATGGGTGTAATAAGTTATATGAAAGTCAAAATTTTTTGTCTTTGTAGAGTGGTTTTGTTGGGGTGGTGCGTGTGTGTTTTTGGACAGGGAGGCAGAGTGCAGAAAAATAGGCTCCCAGCAGGTGGCATTGATGGAAAAATTGCCACTAGTTACAACTTTTGAAAAAGATCAAAGCAAGCCTCCAATTTCTCCATATGTAACAATCATGCAGCTTTGAATTTAGTCTTATTTCAGGAAATCATGGGGTAAAAACTAGTATGATAAATAAAAAGTAAAAAAGCTAAAATACCATTAAACAATCAGTTTGTGTTGGAAATAATATTGTTGTAATGTTTAACTAAGTGACAAGTTAGTGACCTATTTAATCAGCATTTTGCTGAGGAAAATTCAGTTTAACCATTTCAAACCTCACTTTCCAAATTTCTCAAAATACTGTCTTCTAGTTGTAGCTGAGACTTTCTACCTGTTCCAGAAATCATGAACACTTATAAACAGTGACATGAAGCAACATGGTTCAGAACCCATCCATGTGTTTGAGACAAAGCATGAAGCAACACACACTGTACGTCGTCTTACTTTAGGATGGAGGCAGATATTTACTTTGAGAACCATCGGAGTCATTCTGTGTGAGTTAAGACTTCCTTCTACAGCTGTTCAGCAGTGAAAACAATGAAATGTGAAGAAAAATTAAAATAATGTCAAGGTATATAAAAAAAATGTACCCCTCATTCTACCACTCACTCTCTCACAACCAGAAAAAAACTTAATGAAAAATAATGAAAACATGTATCCACTTTCTTTATTCCAACAACTGCATATCAGATTCCAGGTTTTGCATTGTGTTCAGTAGCGTACACTCAAGGACACTGACACTGCAGGTCCCTCCATTGATCCTGATACATCTTTCAGAGTTTAGTTCACCTGACAGGCAGCGATGCTGATCGCTGCGGTTGTATTTCAGTGGGAGGCCCGGTGGCGTTCCTGGATTCTTTTGGCCTCACGGATGATGGAAAACACTGGATGATAAAAATAAACTCTAATAAAAACTACATTGTCGCATCTTCGCCCAAAAATTTTGTTTATAAAAACATACAACATGCATTTTACATAGCACATGTAATTGGCAAGTTGAAAATTAACATGGCTTTTCATAACTTTGTTTGACTGAGTTTCACTCGTATTCCGGAAGAACATCAACGAATGAAAATGTACGGCTTCAACAGCTGAAATATGTAAAAAATAGTAAAATAAGTAAAGGTTAGAATACAAAGCTACAATTGACTGTCAGCTTTATCTCCTCTGTTCTCTCTGTGCCGTCACAGTTTTAATTGGGTTATGAGAGTAAGTCAGTGCACCTTATATCCAATTCTTTCTAGGACATTTGCTCAGGTTCTATATCAGTTACGCTGGTGCAGTTGAATGGAGGGAGATCCGTCTCCGGATCTCCTGCAAACAGAATGGGGGGTGACTACTTGAAATGGCCCATCAGGAAGATGCCAACAGTGCCGATGAAAAACGCAAGAATCAATTCTTTATTTTCCTAGGATGTATATAAAATGATAAATTATATGATATTTATTTTAAACCAGAGAAAATGGAAAAATGAAATGAGACATTTTATGTTTCTGATCATTGTAAGGTGACTGTGTACTTACTCAAACAGCATGTGCATATGTTTTTACTGCATAAAACACCAAATTTTAAACTCATTCAGCTAAATGGGCATCAATTTAAAGGAACTAACACTCAGGAAGTTGTTCTGTTGTCTTGCAGACACTGCTATGTGTTTGGAGGAGGCCACACACTGCCTCGACACTGCTTTGGTGATGAGTGTAATTGAGCTGAGGAGCTGGCAGTGGAGTCTGTTCCCTGACAGAGTAATTAGTTTCTGAGGTTGTAATGCTCTTTGGTGTCCAGGGATTCATCCTCAACAGATGAGGCAGCTTAGTAAGGACGATCTGAGGGTGACACATGCAGACATAAAGAAAAAATAGGCAATTTCATGTTTACACACAGTTTAGACATAGTAATTTGGGAAAACTCACCTTACAGACTTTGTTTGGCATTAAGTGGGAGTTAGACATCCTCAAAGACACGTTAAAAACATTTACACAGTTTTTTATTTCAATGATGGTCACAGAAATCACAAACAACAGGTATCTGCAGTGAACGGTTCATTACAGAAATGTATGAGTCGGTTTTAAATCACTAACGGGACAGAACCTCTGTGAGGCACATGAACTTACGTTCCAATGAGAGGCACTGTTTTAAGGTTTCTGGAACTTTCTTCGTGACCAGGCAGTGGCCATGGTGCACTTCTGACCACTAGCTACAATATATTACCAAAAGTGTTGGGTCACACCACCAAATCAATGAATTCCAGGGTTACAATAACTTCCATGGATGCAGGTGTATTAGGTTTGGTGTGGAGAAACTTGACTGACCTGCACAGAATCCTGACCTCAACTTTCTTGAACACCTTTGGAATGAATTAGAGCGGAGGCTGCAGTTCTAGTTTTCACATCTAACTATGAACACCCTCCTAAATCTTCTGGAAGATGTTTACAGAGTAGTTAAAGTTGCTGACAACAGTGGGTCCCTCAACAAATTAGGCCTTATAGATTAAGAATAGGATGTCATAAAAAGTTCATGTACACGTAAAAATAGACAAAAAATATACTTTGGGCAATATGGCTTAATCAGCTTCCTTCGGGATCAAATATTAACACAACAAACCAAAGCAGAGCTTTAAAACCAGAACAATATCCAAACAGAACCCTCAGATATATTATATTTTTATATTTATATTTTTGGTACCTGATGTAATTACCAGAAGACCATGGTGCAGTTTTGCCAGTCAAATGGAAGCTGACCCTGATACTACATTTACTATGGTGGTGAAAACTGTGTTAGAAAAACTAAGCAAAAATAGATGAAACTTGATTATAACCAATAAATAAAATAAAAACATAAGGTAAAATCGATATTGTTGGGCAAATATTTCAAAGAACGGTCTTAAGCCCATTTTTGTTATTCTAATAAAATAAAGCTCTCATACCCAATAATTATGAATAACATTTCTATATTTTGAGATAGTACTTATATAACTTTGGTATCTTTTATGTTTCAGTTCTTCAACTTCTTGTTTTATTTTGTTTCATCATGATGTCTCTGAGCGATTTCCTCTAATTCCTGTGGACCCGACCAGGACTGTTCTTTCACCCAGTTGCTGCCTCTCTCCAGCTGGATCTGCAAGTTTTGATTTCTTCGGGCTTGATATATTTTTTGTGCTCTTCTCTCTCTGGTTTGTGTCTTTTGGATTCTGGATTTGAACTGTTTTGGACCTGTGGATTCTTAAAAAAGGAAATCAAATTGTTTTATTTTCTGAGTAAATGATTTTAGATCTGTCTCCTGCCTTAGTTGCACAGATGAAATACCAGTTTATCCTTCCTTCCTTCCTGGTCATCCTCCAATCATTCTCCTCCCGTTAAGCCTATATTGTTATAACAAGGACTCCTCTATCTTGGTTGAGTGGAGTTTACAACTCAGCAGCTCTTCCGACCACTTTGAGTAAAACCATAGTAGTTGTTGATTTGGTTTCCTGTAGCTTATTCCATCTGGGCCAGCCAAGGCTCGATTGCCAGTTGCTCACAGGGCAGCTCCCCACCGAGGTTTGGTTCTTGTAAGAAGCCTTCATTTTCTTTTTCTGGATGAGACATACTACAGTATATTTAACCCATGAGTCCAACTCGCCATGAAAGACCCCTACAGCCACTCAAACTCCCAGACAACAGAACTCCCAAAATTATATGGGTTCTTTGTCTGTACCACACCAAGCTGATATGGTGCAAACGGGGGCATGGAATGAGTCCGAACCAGTGGATTTTGTGGATTGTCTTGCCGCCGGTGAAATGCCACCTGATTGATGGAATGTAACCTGATGGGTGGAGGAGTTCGTCTCCTCATGGATGATCCGAAACATAAGATAAACTCATAAAAATCACAATTTTACAACATTGTCCAATTACTTTATTTACAAGTGCGTTCATTTGGATGTAATATATGTTTACCGTTTAGAGCGTAAAGCAAACTGAATATCAACAACTCTCTTTTTTATTGTTGCACTCTGGTGCAACAATAAAAAATTTTGCAAAGGCACTGTATGGCTTTAATAGTCATTTATAGCTTACATGAAAATGTATGCACATAGTTTTCTGGCCCGTGTTATAATCCACAGAACCACAACTGACTGATAACATCACCCTCTAGATTCTTTGTGCCAGAGATGTTTGTGATGAACCTGTAACAAACACCATCAGATTGTCATGTTCGGTGGTCACATTAAATTAAAATACTTTTTCCTGGTTCAGCTCAGGAGGTTTGCTCCTATTCCGTTTTCAGTCGCATCTGTGTGATTCTCTAATGGGGGGAGATACATCTTTGGATCCCCATTAAACGGCGAGGAGGGGGGCTGGTTGAAATGGCCCATCAGGAAGATGCCGGTCGTGCCGATGAAAAACACTAATGCCATGACAATAAAGCAGACTCTGTCAATCACACGGGCAACCAGGAACCATTCTTCATTTTCCTAAGATGAAGAAAATATTAAACGTTTATTACCTCCCCCTACTAATAGTACTAATAGCACAGACATGATCAAATCAGACCACAGGCCCCCCTGGACCGATGATATAAATGCTTCTAACTGACTCTTTGGTAGCATCAAAGGTAGCCAACACTTTGTAAGAGCTTACACTCTGGAAGTTGTTCTGCTGTCTTGCAGTCTCTGCTATGTGTTTGCAGGAGGACACACACTGCCTCAGCTCTGGTGAGGCCTGCGCCAAACTGACGCTGAGCTGTTCAGCTGTGCCTTCTTTCAGTCCACCATCTGTGTAAAAGACAAATCACTTAGTCATGTTTCGGTCACAGTTGTGGTCAGAAGTTTATATCAAACATTTCATATTAATATCTTTTATTGATTGTGTTTTAGTCATTCCTTTTGCAGGTGGTACAGCATACCGTTTCGGTGAGCTGAAACATTTCAGTTTAAAAAACAAGAATCTCGTGTACAATTTATTGTGAATTTTCTCCAACCCACAAATGGTCGAAATTTACATATCCTGGCTCAAATATATGCATATACCCCCAACTAACATTTGGTGTATGTCCCTTTTTGAGTTGCACCTGGACCACACATGTTTTGCGGCGATCAACAAGCTTTTGGTACAATTCTGGCTGGATATGTGACAATTTTTCTTGAAAGGATTGGTTGAATTTTCTAAATTGGTTGGTTTTTGGTGTGGGACCTGCTTTTTGAGCACAGTTAACAAATTTTCTAAAGTGTTGAAGTCAGGGCTTAGGGACGGCAATGTTTAAGGTTAGCCTACTTTATACATCTGAAACCTAAGATACAAAATGCTATATTGTAAGACTGAAAAAATCCTTTATTCCCACTGCTATTAGCCTGCTCAATTCTAGGTCCACATTGTAAGGACTTAATTTTTCTTGTTTTGTTTTGTTTTTTGGTGTGTGTGGCTATTTTTTTATGTTTTCATTGCTGTCTGCACTGCAAATTGCCCCTTGGGGATAATAAAGTTTCACTTGACTTGACCTACTTTCCTATGGACTTTGGGATTGTTGTCCTGCTTGAACACCTAGTGCGGTTCAGGTTTCAACCAACTAGCTATTGGTTTGAGGTAATGCACTGAACCATTACCTTTGGTAAAACAGACCCTCAGCATGATGCTACCACCACCATGCTTGACAGCTGTTGCAGTGTTCTTGGGTTTGAAATCTTAACCTTGTCCCCTTCAAATATTGTTCTTGTCATTGTGGCCAGATAGTTCAAGTCTTGTTTGACTATAAAACTTTTCACCAGAACGCGTTTGATTTTTCTGTGTGTGAAGCTGCAATGTCTGAGTTGATGACTAATGCACAATTCTCCTCACAATTTCCAGTTTATGGCAGGCTGAAACCTTGGTAGTCCCTGGGTTGTTCCTGGACATATCAAGCAACCTAACCTAGCCTATCATCTTTCACCCTATCCCTAAAAGCCAGTAAATACTCTGCAAGAACAGAGAAATGTGCTCCTTCATTTGAGATGGCAAGAAGAGGAACACCATTTGTTGTGACCAGGACATTTACACTTTGCTGTAGAAAAAAATATATCTCAAGATGGTCTCCTAATTGCGTGATTGACTTTAATGAAATACAACTGCATCAGGCATCAAAGTAAACAGACCATGTTGATGAAATTAGAACCTGTTTGTATGACCATCAAACATTTGGATTATTTGTGTGTGTGTGTGTGTGTGTATGCATGTATATATAACAATGTGTGGATCAATTCCTGACAGAACACCACATTGTGTGGACATTTTGCCTGGTCCACACAAGGGGAAATGGGTTATGTGGGTTAATGGTTAGATTTAGGACTAAGGTATGAATTGAGTTTACGTTAAGGGTAAGGTATATACTTGGATGAGTAAGGTTTAGGATAAGGGTCAAGGTTATACTATAGGAATGAATGGAAGTTAATGGAAGTTCCCTATAAGGATATTTGTTTGTATGTGTAAATTTATCGCCTGGAGGTGCAAAGTTGTTAGGATGGTGACAAGGGCAGAGACCTCTCAACACTGCAGGTGTGTATGTCTAAAGTCAATTAAAACTAGGTTAGCAGTAAGGGTGTTGAAGTCCGCTCCACTTGCTGACAGTGTAGTCTCCCCGTCCCCAGGCCCCAAGCCCTATGTGTCTCTAATCTATTAAAACTGAGGTCCAGGTTGGGACCAAGCAAAGCGGTGGGGGAGCTCTTTAAGATACCAGCTGGCCCTAGCCTGTCCTGCCCCGGCCAACACCACCACAGAGGTGACCCAGACAAAGGACCCCCTGAGATCCCAGCAATGCCAAAGCGGAGCCCTGCTTCTTCTCTTCTAAGTGAAAAGTATATAAACCAGTGTATTATCACTTCCTAAGAGGCTTTAATGAAAACTGTTTATCTCTGAAAGGAGCGAGGTTGTTCAGCTGGGTGCTGAGTGCTTGTCTGCAAGGTCCAAGCAGCTCGTAAACAGGTACATTAGATCTCCGCTGAGTTCCTTGTACTTCTTTCTGTGCTGTTAAACATATTCTTTTTAAATCTGGTGAAGACCAACTACTAGGTGTGGTCAATTATAATTACCAAATAGATTGAAGTACTGTATGTATATACTGAAATTTGTATGTATAATTTTGACCCTGTATTAGAGAAAATCCACATGAATTCAAACCTGTGCTCTCAGTACTTATTTTTAAAAATCATTGAAGGTTTATGTTGTGTAATTACTCCAAACTGGCAAAAGTAAAAAGCCTAAACATTTTTATGACATCAATATCCATCATATGTGTAGGTAAACTTCTGATCAGAACTGTGATTTCACTTTGTACGTGAAAACATTTTCATAAACACTTACAAATAGTTTCTAACACTGACTTCATCAATCCGTTCCTCTCTTTGAGGTTTTTAAACATCAGCTCCGATCGAGCCACCGTAGCTAAATATTCCTCTGCTTTAGCAATAAGTGTGATGGAGCTGCGGCGCCGGCAGTGGATTTTGTCTGTGCAAAGAGTTCTTCCATCAGTAGTTTCAGAGGTTTTATCACTGTTTGGTGTCCAGGGTTTCATCCTCATCCTAAGCAGCTGAGGCAACACATTCAGGAAGATCTGAAGTCGAGACAGAATTAGGGTGAATCCATAAAGGCAACCATGCTTACTGATTTTTAAATGGCAGCTTTAGAAGATTTTCAAATGGTGATCTGGAAAGAGTCCTACCTTACGAACTTTGTCTGTCATTTTGTGAGTGTTCGGAGTTCTTAACGACACGTTGAGGACAATCACACAGTTTATTATTACAATAGTGGTCACTGACATCACAAACATCAGATATCTGCAGTGAAAGGTTCATTAAAGAGATAAATCATGGTTTTAAGTTGGTACAAGTGGAACTAAAATAAAAACAAAAGTGAGGCACATGGACTTACTTTCCAATAAGAGGCACTGCTTTTGAAGTCTCTGGAACTTTCTTAGCGATCAGGAAGAGGAACACAGTCTGACCCAGAAGTGAGTAAATAGCCATGTTGCACTTCTGACCACCAGCTATGAAAATTAAAATCAATATTCACTCAGAGCTACAGATGAAACCAGAAATTTACATTGAGTTTACAAAAAAAAACTTAAACTAAAGCTAAACTTTTCTTGTTTTAGGTCAGCTGTTATCACCAAACTTATTTCTACTACTAAATACCAGAATAGCACCAAAGAACTGTTTGATCTTTTTTTTGTTTACCACTACATTGGTCAGAGAGTGTCATTATCCATAGTGAAATTAGTCACTCTGAGAAGAAGAAGCCTTTACCCCAAAAGCAACCTAAAAAGTGAAATTACAGTTGGCAGATGTACTCAGGGACAAAAACCTGAAAGCATGTTATAATTTCTCAAGATATCAGCCATGATATTTAAGTTAGCAAATGGGTCCTTCAAATCGGCATTTATCCTAACTCTACTGACAAATCAGTTATGAAACGGCTTGAGGGCAACAAAGTCAATATTTTGGAGTGGTCATCACCATAGATATATATTACTGGATTGGACATTTCCTATTAGCCATTGCTATGCATTGACTCATGTCAACAAGGCCATGTTGTTCCAGTGTGGGATCATTATGCATCTGTCACAAAAACGGTTGTAGCAACCTTAGTTCTTATCCATTAAATGAAATATATGGTTCAAATGTATACATAGAGATATGTACTCTCCCTAAACTTAAATCTATAAGCAGTGTGGGAACTGTGCATTATGGTGTTGACAGGTATAGCTACTGTGCTACAATGATCACCATGTTGTCAATAAATTTTTTCAACATCTGAAGCTGCATGGTTGTGATTATTGTATCATAGTTTGTTGGTTTCTGGCCTTGATGCTGGGATTTCTATACTGGTATAGGCTGTTAAAAGAGAGTTTATCTGACTCCTGTCACCTAGGCCCAGGGGAGGACTGGCCATCGGGAGCACCAGGACATTCCCCGGTGGCCTGACTGCTGACCTGGGCCATGCAGCTACCACCGAGGGGCAGAACCAAAGGATTGGTTTGTGTCACACTTAATTTTTTAAATAAACAATCCTGCCATTTGTGCGGCTCACTCTGGTATGTGACTGAAGCTCCCAGACTGAGGACAGACAGCCCATCCTTTCTTTTTCTGAGACTGTCTGTCACAGCAGAGCAGAGACACAGAGACATCCAAAGAGGACAGAATGAGCAGAGAGGGAAAGGACATACAATAAGAAAGCACTGGGCACCAATGCAGCAAAGTGCTGTAAAGTTATATTTGTTCGTAATTGAGCAGATAAGACATAAACATTGGTGAAGAGTGAAAAACGCTAGCGTAGCATAGCCTATCCAGGACAACTTGCTAAATGAAGAGGTTGTTTCCACTTTAAGGAACCTAAATGGACCAAAACAAACTTAATAAAACATATTTTAAGTTTTAACAAAGGATATTGAAAATTTAGAACATGGTTAACGAACAGAATCAGTAAAAAAAAAAAATGTTTGTTTAATGCTGAAATGTCTAGGAATTCAGATTCATAAACTCCACTAATAAATTACTGTATATGATTATTGAAATCCTTGTATTATATTATTTTATTCTATTCAATCTTTACTTAACCAGGTAAAATTCGTTGTTTTAGTATTTTAAATACTGCTCTACTTTTCATGGCATACCTGTGTACATTACTTATTTTGTCTATACTGTCAAAGCATCATGTCATTCTACTCAAAGAACCTAATTGGCATTTAAAAAGAACCAGTTTTGTGTACTTACGTATGTGTGTGTCATGTGGTAGTCATGTGATGTCCAATCCAGTAATATATATAAATGGTCATCATTCCAAAATATTGTGGGCAGAGCTGAAAAGGTGTGTGTGAACAAGACGGTCTACAAGCCTCATTCAGTAACACCAGTTGTGTCAGGAGGAATGGACCAAAGTTCCAGCTATGGTCAGAAGATTGCTTAACGATGTCCAAAACATCTGACCGAAATAATACAGTTTTAAATGAAATTTTAACAGATTTGAAGGAAAAGTATGTAACCTTTTAATTTGAAAAAATTAATTGGAAAGTCTCTGAGAAATCTTGTATTATTTGGGAATTTAGCAAACAGGAACAATTTTGGTAGTCCTAACGTATCTAAAACATGAAACCTTTAGTGTTTATTTAAGATCAGACAGGAAAAAAATGTTTTTACACTGTATGTTTGTAAACATCTGTTTCCAACTATATGCAAAGGTTTTGCATAATTTCAGTTTTTCATTGCAGTATTGAAAGGTCAAGCCATCACTATTGCATCTTGCTAGCATGCTAGATTTAAAAGTTGAAAGGGAGCAAATGCTCAAAATGGATAAAAACCTTTGGCAGGTAAAAAGTAAACCAGCAGACCAAGAGAGGAGAAGAGGACACAGGGAGCAATAATGTTGATGATGTAGAAAACAGGCTTTCTCTGGATGATGAGGAAGAAAACTATCTGCTGATACTCCAGGTCATCTTTAGTGTACCGAGTGTTGATCACCTTCTTGGCGGGCCTGTGTCTGATCGCCCACTCGCCGTTCTCTAAAACCACAAGCGTCATATATTTGAGTTTTTACTGTAAAAGCATCAGGGTCTAAATCACGAACCGTGTTCTACGGTTCTTCAGTAGTTGTTTGTCAAATGTGGTTTTGTACCTGTAAAAGCCTCTTTATCAATTTCCACCCACTCCAGTGTATAGTTATCCTTTTGTTGGAGTTTCAGTTCAATCTCATTGGCACTGTAGGTCTGGGAGCTGAGAACAGAAGGAAAACATTGCGTGTCTCCTCCGTAAGTACAACCATAAATACTGTACATCTAATACAAGTCCTATTTCACATGAGAATCTGATGACAGGGGTTCCACTGAATTATTTTTATGCCCACAGAAACTTGATTAGAAAGTATCTGTTTCAGTGTCTACATTTTGAAGCCTTTTGATTGTTATTTGAATGTTTTGCAATAGATTAAGTTTTTCTTATTAATTGTATTGCCAGTCTCATCTTCGTTTTACATTTTGTGTTTATTTTCTGAATATCTACATTTGAATCCTTGCATGCAGTTCCCACAGATCCTGACACAAGGTTGAAATTAAAATGGTTCAACGTTTTCCCTAAAATATTTAGCATGCAAGAGATGATTGATAGACAGTCTAAATTAAAAAAAAATTGATGAAACAAAAAATGTGTATGGAAAATAATAACAGAAAACATCAATGGATGTTGCACTAAATAAAGAAAGCCAAGAAGAATCTATGCTGAGGAAGGTAAAAAGAAAAGGCAGGTGTGGCAATCAGGTACAAACAAAAAAAAAAAAAAAGAAATTAAAACTACAGTGCATTTTATGGACATATGACAAATACTAATTAAA
This sequence comes from Crenichthys baileyi, assembly GCA_036173005.1. NCBI lineage: Eukaryota > Metazoa > Chordata > Actinopteri > Cyprinodontiformes > Goodeidae > Crenichthys > Crenichthys baileyi. The sequence continues at coordinate 304,755 of JAHHUM010001183.1, read as the reverse complement.
ACGGGAGATATTCAAGTTATATCAGAGCAACAAACAGAGCTAGAATACACAGATCATGTCAATGCAAATGATTTGTGAGCCACATACTGGTATTTAAACCCCTTAAAAAATATTTGAAAAAGAATGTAAATATTTTTCTTCAGATAAACATTTTAGGACATTATCTGACTGACCTTGTGCATACTGTACATATCATTTTCCATTTCAGTTTTTTTCCAGATGTATCATCTTTGTCTCGGTATACTTACCGGAAGATCATAGTGCAGTTTTGCCAGTCAAAGGGAAAATAGTTCACTGTGATGGCACAGGCACTACGGTAGATGGCAGGAGGCAGCCAGTACACGCAGCCATTCGGAGACACTAGTGCGTTACAGTAATATGCTATCTCAAATTGTCCATCCACACTGGAGAAAAGAAGGCAAAGCAAAATAAACCAGAGTAGGTTTGTTATAAATATCCACAAATGTCATTCTACAACATGTCTGAGTGCAAAATTCATGTCCACTCACTTAAATACTTTTTTATGTCTTGTGAGTTAATTTATCATTAAATTAGTGTGATTTTATTAATTTAATTATGAAATATTTTAGTGATGTATCATAATCATTCAATTTACAGTGGAAGTGTTAATATTGTGAATGTGTGAATACATATATTTCTAATATAATTCTCTCCACTCATTAAATATTAAAGTAATTTTTGCCTAAAGAAGTGGCTTACGGACAACATAGTCAATACTTTGCACGGCTCATCACAAAGCCCTGTCAGGAGAAATGGGCCAAAGTTTCAGCAATAATGTTGATAACATATTCATGAGGTTTGCAATTTAGGTTCTAATGCAAAATTTAACCTTAGTAATTACATACATATTTTGGTTGCCTCAGTTATTATGCTTTTCATATTATTTAGTTTAACTGATAGAGCTTATAAAAAGCAACAATATACTTGACTTACTCTTAAAGTCATGTTAGTTTAGATATACTCACTTGTTTTCTAATATGATGTCAGGCAGCCAGATCTTTTTGGAGGGAACCCGTAGTTCAGATGTTATATTCCCATACAAAGCTGATCTTGGTGGTTCGTCCCACCTCAGTCTGTAGTCACACCATACCTGCACACAGCAAGTCTGTTTGCTGAACTTACAAATTTCTAACCAACCTCAAATCCCTGCACAGTAGAATGTCAGTGGTTGGCTGTCTGTAAAGTTACCATTTCTATCCACACGCTGGTTGTCAGGACCTCCTCTTTTTCATTCTTAGTGAAAGACAGGATAGGTGACAGTGTCAGCTTATAAGCCTGTGCAGCAACTGGTTATAAGGACAAACATGAGACTGAGAACAGATCACCAGAGAGATGAGGTTGGTGAGAGTCATCTTGATGGAGACTTGGGTGACATTTCCATTTTTCTCATTTGGTTGGACATTCTTGTTGTAGCCCTTCATCAAATCCTTAAAAAGTTCTCCCTCAAGGTTTACCGCACACGCTTTAAACAAAGCACAAAAAAAATCAATTAAGGATCTGCAGTGAATTTCAAACAAGTAAAGTCTTATTCCTTCTCACACAGCTGTTTACCTAATATGGGTAAAGAAAAATGCCCTTGTCAAGCCTACAAGGTTCACTTTTTGTCATTTATGCAAAACGACGAGAAGAATCACAGTGTTGCTAGAAGCCGAGCTTAAGCCTTAAAATGTCATGCATTATATTTAAGTGCATTGACATTGAAAAAGGTTTGACCCGCCATTGAGCCTCATGTCTTATATCGATTCACGACACAAGCGCATCTATAGCCCAGCTTTCATCGCTTCAATCCTCATGAGGTTGTGGTCTATCATCCCACACAACTCTCTCAGGACGATGAAGGATGAAAAACTTACAAACGTAGAAGTTCCAAGTAAACATTAAACATTAGAAACTGTGGGAACTATCAGTAGTAAAAAGGCTGGAAAAAACTAGTAGTTGTAGGGTTTGATAAAATTAAAAGCTTCTAATGCTAACCTGAGGATTCTACAACACAACCGGTTTGAATCTAGTTTTGTAATAGAAAAACAATTGATATGTCTCTTATCGAATATTAATTGGTTATAGTAGACCTTTAATCAATTTTAGACTTGAATTTAATGGCAAAACGAGAGAACCACCAATTTAGGATTATTTAGAATAATTTCTTCAAATATTTTAAAAATCAGTTGATATGTCGAAATAGTTCATTCACTTAGCCGACCTAATCTGAAGAACAAACGCATTTCAGTTAAGTTTTTTGATTAATATTTAAACTTCTTTAGAAAATGCATTAGTTCTATGTATACTTACACTTACTGGTTTACAAAATGTGTTTAAAGCATATTACAAACTGAACATGAACACCGTCTTGTACAGATGTTTATTTTGTTTTGACTTTCCAAATGAAAAGCCATAAATCAGTCCCAAATGATTTAAAGGAATTTAATTGTTTCTGCAAACCTTTCATCATTAGCTCAATGACAGTTTACAAAAAATTCAACTTAACAAAATTGCTGAATAATTGTTTTTTCAAATTTTAAGCTGTAAGTAACTAAGCTGTAAGTAAAGTAGGGTCACCTTTATTAAATTGCAATCGTTTTTTTTCCCATGATTTAACCAATTTGTAACAACATCATGCAAATTTCCCTGACACTGTCTGAATACCAGCAGTCTTTGCTGAGTCCCTACCTGCAGCAGAAATCATGACCACTCCTAGAAAGAGTAGCGGAGAACGTCGAGGTCCAGAATCCATGAGTGTGTTTGTGCTGCACAGTCTGGGACAAAGCACCACACGTGCGCATGGACTCTACCAGGTAGAGTAGTTTGGGCTGAATAAAAAGGGGTTGATAGTAAAAGGATGGGGAAGCCGTTGCTGGTTAGGGTTTAATCCAAAATGTATTTCCGTCATAAGCAGCTGACACACACATACACAGGAGACATGACTTGCTAACTGTTTGGGCAAAGCACTGCCCTCCGGTGCTGCAGTTATGCTCAGTGCACCTGGTCATTGTCATTCATCGGCTGACATAAACAGTTTAATATGGAGTATCTGATGGCAGATTTAGCACACTAGTGATCTGCAAGAGGTTTTTCAATCAGAAATCACAACTTATTTTGCTTAAAACAAAACTAGCTTTAGAAGATAGATAAAGCCAGATTATGTCTTTCTGTGATACATGAAAAGTAAAAAAGAACCCCATGGTGGTCAAGAGAACAGGTGGTAAGTCCTATTCATTTGCAGCATACCCTGTGTGGTGACTGACTGGGGTTTGCTGAGGTTACTTTGAGTGTGGGTTCAAAAATACCTCCTATAATAAGGTCCACTTCCCACTCACATCAACACGCATGCATCAAGCGGGAAATGATGAATCACAACTGATTCGTTTTGAGAATTATTTAAGTAAAAGTCCATGTCATTTGTTTTGTCAAAATCACATATGACTGTGCTGAACTAGTAGAACAACCTAATAGAATAGTTATTTCAACAAGCCATCGCCACTCACAAGTAGCCAAGCAAAGTGCACAAAAACAGTGACTATTTGCAAAAGGAGTTGGCTATCATAAATAATAACAGGTGACATAGAGCTACTTTAGTTCTTGGTGCACGTTTAAGTCTCTCTTTGGGAAACATGGTGAGAAAATAGAGAGGCATGTGTGTGCACACTGTGCAGCAGCTGCAGTGTTGATAGTCATACTGGAGGTCAGAAAAGTATCACATAGTAGTGTTCATCTGTTTTCAGTAGTGTTGGCTTTGGTCCTGGTTGAACTGCAGCAGTATAATACTGTGGGATGTGCTGCACTGCTCACATTTATTCTGACTACTTAAATAAATAGTCTACTTTCAACCCAGCATGCAACAGTATAACAGCATATTAGGTACAAATACTTTTTATTAAAAAAATACAACTTTCTCAATACAAATAAATATTTTAGGGATAAAGATAGTATGCATAATATATACAATCTGTGTGCTTCACAAGAGGCTCAACCTTTGTAAAATACATGAGGAATAACTTATTTTTTTATACAAATGTATAATTTAAAGAATGCTGCATCTATAAACATATACTGTGCTAGCAACATTTATTGACACCCCTGGTAAAGATGTGTGAAAAGTCCTTGTTGCACTGGATGTTTTATTCCAGTGCAACAATTTTCCTCTGAAAAATGTAAGATTTAAGTACACTGAACTGGATATAGTTTGTAATAGGGTAATAGGATATTGTTTTAAAACATGTGGCCAGATCAACAGAAAATCAACCATTTTCCATGGTAAACACAAACCCAAGAATTACATTTTAAAAAGAGCTTGTGCTGTGAGAGATTATTGTGCTACTGATGATAGTTATTTTCCCACTATGTAAAATAAGTCAAATTAGATATTGTATTAAAATAAAACCTGTTTGAAATTTTGTTACTGTAATAAAAGATTAATTTAGTTTTAGGGTTTTTGCACATTGTTATCAGGGGGCTAATAAATGTGGCACAGTAGAAAAGTGTGTCACGGTCAACACTTCAACGGGTACATTCATGTTTGCTTCGACAGTCAAAGTCAGGCTCCCCAATTAAAAACATGATGACCATCTTCTGCTGAGGAAAACCTTCCAAACTGGTCTTTTATCTTTTGAGTTCGCTCCTGATAATCAAAGTTATGTCTTGAGGGTGTCAAGAGCCACGGCGATGATCCTCGGCACACTGCGGTAGAATGATTCATTCTCAAGACCCACGAGACTGTAGAAGGTCAAGGGTCGTCCTGCCACCACAGCTCTGATCCGTGCCTGGTAAAGTCCTCGATCGTTCTTGGAGGTCAGATCAACTAAAACCTGAGGAGCGACAAATAGAAATGAATAAAAGTTATCTCACAATGCAAACAAAATTAGTTCTTGGAACTTAACCCTTCACTGTCATTTACCTCTTGGAAGTTCATTTGCAGACTGTTGCTTGGAATGTTTAGGATCCAGTTGTAGGACTCTTGAATTTCACTAACATGTTGTGAAGACTCTCTCAGTCCAGGACAAACTAGAGGGAAGCACAAATACATGTCAGGTTGGTCCATCTATGACTTTATACAATGAACAATATCTTTAAAATAAAGCCAGAAATGTCTGATGAGTACTTTTTCCAGTGGTACCAGGAATCTGCCTCTTTTGAAGAACGCTCCTGGTTCTTCTTTGACCTAATGAGGTTCCATCACGTCTGAGGTCAGAGGTTTTTGTGTGAGCACTCTCAAAAACTTTCTGGACAGCAGACGTGAACCGATCTCGAAGAGCTGCTCCTGAAGGTTTTAATTCTTCTCCATCCCCATTTCCATCAAATGTGAAATCATCTGATGTGGTGCTCCACTTAGGAGAAACATCTCTACTGAAGGAAGTTTCACTTTGTGATGTGCCATCATCCACAGTCTCTGCATGTGTTCTTGTTCTTCTAAGTTCACCCATCAAGACCGACAGAAGGGACCAGGGTTCCTGGGGTTTTTGGGACAAGGATGATGGAGCAGTGTGGCCGATCAAAGAAGGACTCTTAGGAGAGTCAAGATAGGCTGCATCCAAGTGCAGATGAGGAGGAGCTGCTCTGGAGTCCAGTTTGGAGTGAAGACCTGAAATAACAGACTGATAATGTCCAGCCAGTTGTTGCACCAAAGAATCCTGTGTCTGCAAAAAGTTAGAAACATAAATAAATGTTAAGAATCAGGTAAAGTAAGTCCACAATAAAGCAAAGTGAAAACAAAGTTTGAAAAATAATCAAAGCTATGTGTTGTGAGTAAACACACAGATTTGACCTTTCACATGCCAGAACTGCTCTTATCAGGTCACTTCAAAATGTCATCACCAGCACTTTAGGTCTAATCATAGGGACTTCTGATCTCACACCGTCCTGCAACCTTCAAAATATTAACAATTTTATGGCTCAAAAAGGTTTTTTGCTTGTCTGAATGAAATAACTTTGGGCTGAATAGGAAATTATTTGTCTTATCCTAAAGATTTAACAGTGCATTCCTCAATGACTCCAGATTTTAGTAGAACAAATGTATAATACATTTAACTCAGTGGAATTAGTTTAGTTTATTTTGAACATGTCCATTTTAATATAACAAAAATATTTGAAGTCACTTAAGGCATCATTATACTCAACGATAACATGAATATAATGAATACAGGTTTGAAACCTTGAACATAAAAACAGCTCCAGTCAGAAGATAATGATGGTTTCTGCAAGCATAATATTGAATATTTTTGGACTTTCTACAGTACATGAAATGTGTTATAAAAACTAATAAAGTAATGAAATTCATTTTTATTATTTTTCTCCCGACTATTACATTTCATTGTCCCAGGTCTACTTTTGATTGGTTGATTGGCACCTGGTGGACAAACTCCTTCCTCAAAAGCTCCGGTTCCCAGTGACCTGCTGGAGTTCTGACCCAGAACCAGGGAACCCATCCCAACTTTTCCCAACTAAAACAGAGTTCTGATCACCCTCTCAGATTTGGTTGTGATAAATCTTTTTGTTTGCAGCATACATAAATTTATTTAACTTTTCTGCCACACATTTTTTTTCTTGCAAGCCTTAATTGAAGTGTAATTACTTTTGGATTGATGCTAACCAAATCTTGATCTGTGTGTTAAGAAACAAATTCATCCATCAGACTGATTTTTTTGATAGATTGTTGGACTGAGATGAGACAGATTTATTTATGTGTAGTAAGATAGTTTAACGTGGCTGATAAATGCTACGTGTATCTTTTTTTTTTAATCTTCAATACACATTTGTTCCCAGGAATATCTTGTTTTCATAAATCTTTAAATGACTTGTAAAATTAAATCTATAATTTTTTTACTCTCCTGCACAAGAGATTATTGCTGTTATGCAAAAAAAAAAAAAAAACTGCAACTGCATCACTCCTGGTGTATTTAAAAAAATAAACAACTTACCTGTAGAAAAAGCTTTTCCTCATTAGTTTTTGTTATGGAAGAAATGTCTGTAATTCCAGTCTGGTGGTGTTCATCTATGTCATCGGCAATGTTTCTCAGGTATTCCTCCCATTCATCCACTGAAGGACCAACATGTCTAAATAAAGCTGGTGGAGCATGAGACGGATCCTGCTCTGCTTGATCCTCTGGTAGCACAGCTCCACCTAGCTGTTCTGCAAATAATGCGATAAAAGTTACAAACCAAACATGAGGTATGCATATTCTATATCATACTTTTGTGTTGTGCAAAAGTGCAGTAGGTGCTAGAGCTTTTATATTCTTGTGGTAATTTACAAAGGTGCAGTGACATAATCCTTCACACGTGTACCTTTAATCTGAGTGAGACCGTTGCCCAGACCGAGGTCTCTCTTCTCTCTGTTGTGGGTAAAAGCTGCTCTGTATATGTGCTCCACAAGCTGAGGGAGAGTCTGAGTAAAGAAAGCCAAGTCCATTTTATCCCTGATGTAGTCTTCAGCCCTCTGGAGCAAGTCCAACAGGGTTTGGAGAAATGACCGTAACTCTACAAGACAGACAGGGAAAAAAGTTTCAGGAATTTCAAACTAATCAAGGAGTATCATGTATAAAAGAGCTTTTTAATGGAGGCACTTACGGCATTTCTTGAATCGGGTGAGGCATTTGTCCTCAGCCACTCTACTGCAAGCACTGGTAGACTGACCAGGTGGACAAGTCAGTGTGTAGAAGTGACAGAGAGAGTTAAACTCAGACCTCTGCTCTGCCTCTGTCATGTCTGTGGTTTTCAGCAGTTCTGGACATGTTGGCTCCCTGCTTTCTGATGTTTCTGAAAACATTGCAGTACGTAGCGGATTTTAGTGTTGGGACATCAGACATGTTTAATTCTTTTTTCAGATGATCTTAAGAAAAAAAGCAGTGGTGTGTGGCTGCTTGAAACTCACTCTGTATCTCAGTCTGAATCCAGTCAGAGAAAGCAGACACCCTTGTGTATACTCCAGGTTTGCCTTTTTCTCCACAGCCGTCCCCCCAGGAGGTGATACCAAAGAGCTGGAAGCGACCTGAAATTCTGTCCTGGTAGATTAGGGGGCCTCCAGAGTCCCCCTACAAATGACAAAAAGCATGTCAAAATATAAATAAAGCTTTTGATATTCTTAAGAGGTTCACTCATGCCAGATTAATTCAGCTTCAAATGAAAGCAAACACTGCATGAGAGAAATCATATAAAAGGACATCGCAGGATAAAAAAAAGCTGCTACTCTGCTCACCTGACAGGAGTCTATCCCTCCAGAGAGATAGCCGGCACAAAGCATAGTGTTGGTGACCAGTTCTTTACCAAGAGTACTCTTACAGGTGCTCTGAGGAAGCAGGGGAACCTTGGCCTCCATCACCACATCAGCAGAAGGTCCATCTAAAATACATAGAAACACAATTTGCTCAAATCTCATTTATAGTAAGAAAATCTATGTTATTTTAATTTTATGCAGTTATATATCATTACTTTAAATGGTAGTTCAAATTTTTGAAGTAAGGTTCTGTGAAGAGGTTTTAGACAGGTAATATTTCACATTTAGTGGTTAATTTTCTTGGTGTCTTTATTTAATATAAATCCAGGTTAGCTGGTCCAGAATGCTAAAGCTAACCGCTAGTCTTACTGGGGTCAAGACCAAAGCGAACTTCTACCATCTTGAAACAACTCCAATCTTAAAAATATCACATGAACCTGATTTTATGGAGGAAGGAGGTGTTGAGTCAACAATGATCTTGCTGTGTGGAAACAACATAGGTAAAGCTTTTGGCCAGAGTGGCGCACCGCCAGCTTCATTTCCCTTGTAATTAATCATAGACCTCTGTAAAAAATACTCACCCAATCCAAATGTGACGATGTTTTAAGGTTCAACAAATAGCATTTAGCATAAACTTCTATGATGTTCTTAAATTTTACAGTTGTTTTAGGACAGCACTTCTCAGTGTTGTGGTTAGCATCAGTCTCAATTTCAAATGTCAATTTTAAATTACATTTGAAAAAATTCTGAATTATCCCTTTAAAAATAAATTTATATTGACAAAAGTCATTAGCATACAGAGATAGCAGACTGAACATTTTAAGTTTTTCAAACATTTTACCAAATGTGACCCAAACAAAAAATAGTGACATTGTAGACTCACCTTCAAAGAGGGACCCCCAGCCTGCCACAAGACACGGGCTGCCCGTCGGGGGTTCCACATCAGAAGGAAGACACACTGGTGTCACATGTTCAGACAATACTACCGGGGATGTCATCTCCACCAGGGCTATGTCGTTGTTAAACGTCTTTGGATTGAACTGCAGGAAATTACAATGATTTTTATTATTTAATTACTTATTGTTCATTATTTAAGGTTCATTATTTCATACCTTAGGATGGGGGATGATACGGTTCACTTTAAGAACCTGCTCATCAGGGTCTTTCTTGGTGATGTCAAACTCGCCTACCACAGCTGTCCAGTAGCTCTCGCTGCGGCTGCTAAAGAGAAAAGATGGAAGTCAAGGCAGGTTTATTTGTAGCACCAGCCATACACATTCAAAGTGTTTCACAGTAAATATAGCATTAAAGACAAGAAAATATATTAATAGGTTAGTAAAACTTAAGCATTTAAGCATATAAAGAAAGAAATATAAAAAGTACATACATGTAATGCAGTATTACATGAAAAAAAGCTGAATTAATAAAATGATCTTCGACCTTTATTAGGAAACTGAAGTAAACAGTAATGTTTTCAGTCCCAATTTAAAAGAGTCAATACTTTTTGCACATTTCAGGTTTTCAGGATGTTTGTTCCAAAGCTAAGGTCCTAGACCATTTGGTGCTGAATGGACCAATAAAAAGATATAAAATGTTTCCCTTTACAAGCAGGGAGCCAGGACAGTGCTTAAGAACTGGTGTAATATGATCCATTTTCCTAGTGTTGGTTGGGACTTTGGCTGCAGCATTGTGGAAGAAATGCAGCTTTACCTCTTAAAAACGTGTACAGACACAATTACATTATTTACTGGAAATAAATGAAGTTTTTTCGTGTCCTTTATTCTGACAATGTTTTTCTACAATGTTAGTGATCTAGTAATAGACTTGAGTGGTTATTGAAATTTAGGTCTGAGTGTGACAGGGTGTAAAAGAAGACAAATAATATAAAAACAGTACAATCCAATTAGTTACATAGGGACACTTACCCAGCAAAACAATGTGCAGCAGTGACCACCCAGGAGCTGTCCACCAAGACCCCTCCACACATCAGTTCCCCATTTAGCTGCAGGTTCACCAGCCAGGGCCAGCTGCCCAGAGGAGCAGGGGAGCCACCCACAATCCTCGAGCGTGGCTGTGTAATGTTCTGCAATCTGGATGACCTCTGACCGCACACTGCTGCTAAGACAGAATTCAACAGATGCTAAAATATGAATTAAGACTCCTATGAAATAAGCAAGGGGATACATTTGGGAAAATGTGTATCTTACCTTGTGCATGTGACTGCATATCAGGTTCCAGGTTCTGCATTGTGCTAAGCAGGCTGCACTGGAGGACGCGGGCACTGCAGCTCTCACCCATGATCCTTATGCAGCTCTCAGTGTTCAGCTCACCTGGCAGACAGCGATGCTGATAGTACCCACAGGCCTGACTCAGAGCCCAGCTCCGCTCAGCCTCAACCTGAATCTTCTGAGCCTTACTGATCACATCACAGCTGGGCTCCGACGAGGCCCCAGAAGGTGATGCTGGTGAACATGGAAGCAAAGACAACTTAGTGTCAAAAACATACTGGTGACGACTCAAGAATAGGAGGTGATCAAGGATAACAGCTGTACTCACAGCAGGACGCTGACAGCCGTCCACAGTTCTGAAACAAACAAGGAACGCAACCTCGACAGCCTGCCTCAGCCCGACTTCTATCTGACGACGCACGCTCAAGGGCAAACAGGGCGCTCGTCATGGCTGCTTCCAGAACAACTGTGCCCCGATCAGACAGAGCTGCAGGACATGACAAGAAATGAAAGGATTTAATCCGAGTGAAAATCCTTAATGATCAATCTGTTGCTCAAAGAGAAGGCAAAACTGACAAACTGCATTTCACGACCAGATTAATGTATCTGCTCAGCAATTACGCAGAACATTTTCAATCTCAGCATATCTCGTCTCCATTATACAGTTAGTAGTTGTCCTCAGCACACATTGAACAGTTGAGGTTGCAGTCCATAGAAACCAAACCCACTTATACAGATTATTACACATTTGCACTCAGTTTCATCAATTTACGTAGTTTTGAAAAATATTACCAGAACTTTTACAGGATGGTTAAAGAAACGGCATCTAGGTGAGTCAATAAAAAACTGACATTTACTGTGGGAACACTGTGTACATTTGAGCAATACCATGAATTGCTGTATATTTGTTTGTGTGTGTGTGTGTGTGTGTGTGTGTGGAGGGGGGGGGGGGGGTGTATATGTGTGTGTGTGTCTGTGTAGCCCCTCTATTCACATGCTTCTTCACGCTGCTTTTTGAGCCTATTGGCAGCATTTTCAGGGAAGCTAGCTCATACTCAGCCTGCCATTGATGCTTCTCATACAACCTTCAAACATGCCGCCGACCCCGCAGCGCCCCCTCCCTTCTGTGCTGCGCCACATCACAGGATAGGACCACTAACAACAACAATGCTGACTTAATTAGAAGGCCAGGGCTGAGTGGGCAGAGGCTGAGGCGTTTTGGGACAAGCCTCGAGGGCACCGGCTGGCAGGCCTGAGGCCAACAAGGGCCCAGAGACTTTCATCACTGCAGTCATGTTTAAAGGCTCAACTCTACAGATATACATCAACACTGACTTTGACTATGGGCTTTGACAGGTTTTTCTAATGAAATGGTAAAATTTCTACCTCCTAGCAGGAGAAAAACTCATAAAGACAATTGCAAATATTGATCAGTCTGAGTTAGGCATGGGCAGATTACAGGTATCAAGGTGGAGAGAGGTTTTCCAAAACCACAAGATGTTTCCAACATACTGTTTTTATAACTTAAAGTCTTCTTAACATGATGCTAGTATCAGAGTAACCAGAGTGACCAGAGTTTAATTTGACTTTATGGAGTATGGAGTAGCAGTGCTGCCTCCCCACACCTGTTGCTGCACACTGCTGGCCAGCTAGCTAAAAGGCAGCTATTACAAGACATATTCAGCTTTATGAAAATATTTCTGATTGCAAAAGCCACAGTTACAAGAACTGTTAAACTTTGCTACATTATAACTATAACAATCACTACTGTAAATGGTCTTAAGCGCAGTAGGAACACTAGTTGCTTCTCTGTTTGGGTTAACATAGATTAGATCAGGTTACACTATGTTGTTTTTACCCAAGGTTATCATACTGTGAGAATCATCTACCCATGTATCCATTATTATGTTTTTATCTATGTTGCAATAAGCTGTATTACAAATTGTGTGGACTTAACATATACTGGACATCTGCTAATCTTCTGTTAAGCATTGATAGGTACATCCGTCTGAACTGTTTGACTTGAATAGGCACAGAGCACAAAAACCAAGGTGACAGCAGTGGTGACCACTGTTTTTTTAGCATTTGCATATGTCTAACTGGAGATATGACTCAGACAAGATGTGACAACAAATTTTTTGTCTCTGAGGTATAGTCAATATTTAAGTGCCATACAGGAATAATATTAGGACATTTACAGTTAAAATACAACTAACATAATCTTCATTATTAATACATGTGTAATTTGAGTTAATTGGATTTGAATAATCTCTCTTCTCAGGATGAGCTAGCAATTAGATTTTTTACTGATAACTCAACCATTTGTGACCTCTCACAGTGCCTGTTATATTACATGATGAACAGCTTCAGTAAGTTAAGAAAAGGTACCTTTGAGAGCACTCTGGGGCATCCTGTAGACTTCTCTACCTGTTGGGGTTCCCTGCGAACAGCCCAGCCCCATAAGCAGCATTGAGATGAACAATAGCAGCATAGTGTCTGAGCACCCACCCCACCGTGACAGCAGGTGGACAGACGGGACAGCGGCAGAATGACTGAAGAGGATGCAGAAGTGATGGAGAACAGACTGGTCTGCAGAGTTTCCACGTCCTTATTTTCTGGGGGCTCTGTTTCCCTCCTCCTGACTCTCTGGGCTCTCTCCCACACTGTGATGCAGGGCATCTGTCTGTAAGGTACTCTGAGGAACAATAGGCGCCTGAAGTGGTCCCTGGAATATATATAGAGTCACCGAGGGAAGACCAGAAAGAGGGAAGAGGGGTGGAGGATAGGGAAGGGAGGGAGAGATGCACCCGTGGCCAATGCACAAACAGATGAATTCATTAAGACTATGACAGCAAATCGGGAGCAACTTGCCAAGGCTGACCATCACAAAGAGGTTTGGTTTTATGAAAGGAGACAGAGGGAGGGAGATGCAGAGACGCAGATCAGGAAGTGGGGGGTGGGGGTGAGCAGAGAGACTGGCTGGGTGGAAGGGCACAGAGAGTTGTTTGAATTAATTAGTGTGAGAGAAAGAGGGAGAAGATTTTATAGAAAAGGATATGCCCTGATGTAGCATGGAGGAATGTGCAGTTTAAGGGAAGTCTAAAGTGAAGAGTCCCGGCGAGATTCAAAGTTAGCTGGACCAACATGGACGCAGAGTGTTCGAGGGAGAGGGAAGTGTCTGCCATTCGTGTCCCTCAAAGAGGGCATTGTCCCCGGCGTCCCTCTGAGGATACCCACATCAAAGCGGGCCCCCGAGCATCACTTAGCTGCCGCATCCATTGATCACTTACAGTCTTTTGTCTCTCCCATTAAAATATTGTCAGTTCACATCACTTCTGTCTTTCTCTGCTGAACTCTGCTTTTGTTACATAAAGGTACAGTAAAGCACTGCTTATGAGCATGAAGTATTTTCTATAATGATTTAGCAAGAAAAGCACTGACTTAGTTTTAATGTCTACTTTAGGATTCCTCTCCTGAGATGCATACAGTATCAGACTTATTACTCAGTGGCCATTTTATAATTCAAATTCAGTTTGGAATTCCTTAGATTTGACACATCTAAACTGCTTTAAAGTTTAAACTCAGTCTGAGCAGCAGTGGGCTTATTATGGAAACTTCCTCTTGACAAATATCTACAAATTCAGTTAGTATCATCTCACAACTACAATGTGAAACTGAGAATTCACTAGAAGATAAAGATTTATTAATTTATTTTATTTATTTTAAAAATATTAAATACATTTTATATAATAATCTACAATAAATTAGCCTTTTACTGTCAAAATAAATTTTTTACCCCCACTTATAGGAAAATTGTACAATAGTGGTTATAAAAACATATAAAGTAATATATTAAAATACAATGGTAATATAAGTTAGCTGTGATTATAATAATATTCTTTTGATGGTAAAACTGCAGAAACATTCAAATGTATAAGAGAAGAGACTGGCTGGCTTGCAGGCTGCAGACGGAGTTGTTCACAGTCCAGATGAGAAGGAAAAGCTCAACAAGCTGTTAAAAAAGTCCTCTTCACAAGACTGTGATACAACAACAGTGCCTCCAGTCAGAGGTCTCTTCTGATCTGCTCAGCCATCACCATCTACAACATCTCTTTGAAGAAACTTGTAAAAGTTACAACAACATTTCATAATCCTTTGATATTAATCAAGGATTTTTAACTGAGCTGGCTAGAAATTAGAGCCATATTTAGGCAAGCTAGATGTATAAAGGAATGGCAACTGAATCCAATATAACCTTGTGTGGTCAGCTGGTAATAAATGTTGTGTCTTCACTTTACTTTGACAGCAACATGCAGCTTTTGTTAGTATTTGACTGTCTGTTTTACAGCACATTGGTAAACCTTTCATAAGTATGAAGAAGAATGAAAGCTGCAGACTTCAAACTAAAACAGAATAATTTCCAGTTTTTCTTCATGATGTATGTTTTATGAGTATGATTTGCTTCTCCCCAGCCCCCCCATGGCTGTGAGATCTGAGAGCAGGATCAGGCAGAGCGGAGCGGGAACGGCATTGGCCGACCGGGCAGCTCTCTTTCCTTTTATTTCATTTTGCCTTTGATGTCCTTTGACTAATTTGCCTTCTGCTCACTCTCTCCTCTTCTGTCCACCAGGGATGGACAACTTCCTTTTGTCCACTGCCAGCCTGCCTCAGATCTGTGAGGTTCAACCATCATCTTCTGACTGCCTACACATGCAGCTGTATAGGTCTGTTGTCGATAATCATAATATGATTATCGACAACAGACCATCTGAACCATGTTTACAGTGCACAAGCCATTGCTTAAGAGAAGGGTTAGACAAATTTAGGCACTTTTAACTTTATATTAATTATTCAAGAGGTAATAAAGTTATTGCTTACATTAAGACAACTAAGTAAAACAGCTTTTTCCAACATGCCTTTAGTTATCATTATGTTGGACAGAGGCTAACAGAATAACCCACCTTTTCTGTCACTTCATTTTCACTGACAAACTCGGCTTTATATGCTATTATTTCGTCATTCTTTTACGCTTCAGTAGAACCACTGCAAGATTTCTTTTAATAATTGAATAAATAGATTCACTAAGGGCCCAACTCCATTTTTTTTTAAATAGAGATTTTATTTATTTTGTGATCTACAGGTGAAAATAGATTCCATTGTGTGCAAGAAAGGCCCAACTTTCTTGCACACAAGAAAGTTGGCCCAATTCATAAATATAGTTTTGCTCCTAATTTATGTTATGCAATGAGATAAAAAACCGGTTCAATTTCTGATATTGGAAGATATCTGATATTGGAGTTGTGAAATCTGAGCAATTAAGACCAAAAGTGGTCATATTTAGTGTTATTTTCAAAATTGGGTTTTCAAATAAAAATGATTCTGAATGAATAAGACATTCAGTCCTTTTATGTAAAGTTTCAACTTCTCAATTCAACATTGATCCGATTCAATTGTCTTTATTTATGACCCACCTGAAACTCAAGTGTTATTTACCTTCATAGGTATGATGCTTGGACCATTGCAATACCCTAAAAACGATAAAAACCTTCTGTAAAAAAAGGTTACATGGATTTGGACTCCTCTGAGATGTGAAAGATTTTTATTTCACAATTTGTACACTGGGTTTGCTGTTTATTTGCTTATGTGGACCTAGTCAAAGCCAAATCATTATTAACCAGGTAATAAAATAAAAATGAATAAACACCTACTTTACTGGCTCATATATCTTGGTACAGTACAGTACAGTAGAGTGGCTTTCAGAACTGTACACACCCCTGTCAATTTGCCATGTTTTGCCAGGAGCTGGTAAAAATAAGACTTATTATCATTTTAAAACCTTTTTCACATGTATCCTATTACATTTATCATTTCAAGTCATGTGAAAAACAAACCAAATTTAATATAGGGGATAATTTAACTACTATTCTTCTCAAAGTTCACACCAAAAATCACTTACAATGGATCTGATTAAACTTAAATAAAGTTCAGTTTCACTGCTTCTGACTACAATATCCTGTGTTTGCCTTATATTTAAGGCAGAGGAACAGGGCTGGCAGACAGAATCCTTTCGTTCCAAAGGAAACAAGAAGACCCGGCTAAAATGTTCCAAAACCTTGTGAGAGAAACTGTTATGGACTGGAAGAACCCGAACTTAAACTTTTGGGCCACAATTCCAAATGCTAGGGTTGTTAAGAAAGCAACACTGCACATCTCTGAATAAACACCATACCCAGAGAGGAAGATGGCGGTGGCAGCATCATGCTCTGGGGTTACTTCTCTTTAGAGGGATCTGAGCTTTTTAATCAAGATGAATGTAGTTATGAAAGTAACATCAGTTACTTTTGAACCAAACCCTTCAGGTAGATTCAGGTAGGTAGATAGAAAGGTCTATTAATGAAAGAATGACCTATTCCAAAGAGAATTAAGGTTTTGGAATAGCCTAGCCAGATAAGAGATGTCCTGACAAACTAATAGGTCCAAAATACTTTTACAAGGCAGAGTGGACATATGGTCAAGTCAAGTTGTAGGGGCAGATAGACACCTACAAAGGACGACTAAATACAGAAGGTGCTTCATCAATGAACTAGTTTAAGGGTGTTCACACTTGTGCAATCAGGTTATGTTTTTACTTTTTTCCACTGACATATTTGTTTGCTTGTCAGATCAAATGTGGATAAAGGATATTTGTCACATTATATGAGACAATAAATGAGCAATGCTGGATCATGGTCTCAACTTATATATTACAAACCCCTGGTATTTTAACACTTTTGCAATACACTTGCCATGGAATGTGTAAATATAGCATAGAATTGCTTAAAAGACATACAAAAACCCCACTGCAATAATATTTACATCAAAAAGCAAGTGTAAAGTTTTTTTATGCTATAAAACACTAAAATATGTTCTGGAAACAGGATAAGCTAAATAGTCTGCAGCAGGTATGGCTTTTTCTGTAAGTCTGTTTGCAGCAGATCATGAATGACTTGCTTGAACAGGTTGCATAAATATAAAGAAAAACCCAATGCTCAGCCCAAACTCACCCGCAACAATGAGCACCTTCACAACAATCAGGTTGAATAACACCCAGCCATTGCGTTCGGTTATGAAACCAATTCTCCCATTGTCTCAGAGAGAAAACAATTGAAATCTGGGTCAGTGGGGTATGCAAGGGAGAAGAGGTTCCCAACATTTTTGCACAGGCAGACACTTGAGCTCCCTGACAATAGTCAAGCAGAAGCATCAAGTCTGCACGGGTCTTTAACTGGTCATTGTTGTTAATCAGATCCCTGACTGCAACAATCATATTCACCTCCATTACATGCACATTAAACATCATTAGATCAAGAACTACATTCACATAAAGTAGCAATGAACATAGGTTTGATTGAAAAGATGTTGGAAAAAGTTTTGTTTATTTTGTTAAGCAGTAATTTTTTTTAAATAAATTTTTTAATATACATGCCAAAATTTGAATTATTTTTCAACGAATAAAAGAGAACATAATAAAATACTTTAATAAAACATTTGCTTCATTTTAACTCTATAATGATATACCAGGGCTGTATGAATATCTGCAGTATAATCTCTGTCCTTCAGCCAGTTGAGGGCAGATGCATCCAAAATATCCGCCTCTGATCATATCTGACACGCAGCGGAATGGGATAACATCCCTAAATGGACAGGATTCAAGCGTACATCTGTGCATTCATCATTCAGAAGTCAAAAACTGAGCATTATGTTTTTAATTTTCTTATGCAGTTTGTTTGTGTTACACAATTTGATGTGATACAGATAAGTAGCTGTTTGAGAAGTTTAACAAAAATGGAAGACATTCTCACTTTTGTGTATTTGAAATTTTGTTTTCTCAAGGGTTATTAATTGTCAGTTTTCATTTGTGTTATCATATGCTCCTTTCACAATATTCCAGGGTCTGACCAGATTTTTTTTCATCTGGAGAGATCACCATAGGTATGAAAAACTGATAAATATGGCTACTTGTACTAAAAGTATTTTTTGTGTAGCTTTTGTTTTCACAAATATAAAAAAAAAAAATTCTTTAACAAATATTTTCTTGTGGCAATAAACTTCCTTTTGAGCTGGGAAAAGGCACAGAAAGGTTGATTGTGTTGGTTCCTAGACAGCACTATATCCAGTGAACTGAAACCGGAGTATGATTACATAAAAAGATTTTGCTTCATTACTAACAAGCTGCAGCTGATTTGCAAACACTGACATCTTGTGCTACTGCTACTGCTTTCACTCGTTTTGGGAGATTCATCATTTGCTGAAAATTGCAATGTCACACAACTGATTTTCCAGCTGGCAAAATGAAATATAGGACTGAGCATCTAGAACAATACAATCTACCTTAAAAACTAAAACAGTTTAATTTTCATCCTATCTACATCTTTAGGATAAGACTTACTGTGTGTATTTACAGTATTTTATCCTTCATATTTACACTGACTATAAAACATTGATTCAAAGGAACATGTTGGCTTTCTTTGCAACCTTTCTCCAAACTGACTTTTGATAATATCTATCTTACAGAATGAGACTGCTGTTAATTACATTGATTTTAATTGAAATTAAACTGTTGGAAAATAATTGCTTTATTTAACCATCACAAATTGAAAAACACTTTACTGGATTTGAATCTGAATCTCACAGTACTTTACTGAACTTGAAATGTTTATTGGCTTGTGTAATAACACACTTATAAAACAAAGATGAATTTAGAATAAAAAAATTAGAAAACCTTATTCAGCAGCTGTAATTGAAAGCAGTCAATAATAAATCCGGAAGTGTTATTACTATTCAGATTAAACTTTGAAAACCAAATTTATGTTTTAATATTCTTTTTAGAGAATAAAGACTTTCTGGTGGTGTCTGTTTCACACAAGTCATACATAGTTATCCTGCCTTGAACTTTACAATTTAACATTAAACTTCAAGTAATGCCCAATTTATTCAGGCTGGAATACAGGAAAACACAAATTACAATTCAAAAGGAACCCAGAAAGCAGAAAAAATCAAATAAAAAAGGCCACATGGTGGCAGAATGGGACAGAGATTGGAAATATTAACGACTCTATCTGCCTACCTGTCTCTCAAATACAGATAATTTTATTAATGGAAGCATTTATGCTACATCCAAATTACCTCATACTTATTCAGAAGTGCAAAAAAAGGTCACAAATTTAAAACAGTGACACCATATAACTGTAGCTCAAAACAAAACAACCAGGACATCAAAACAGAAGCTTGAGTGCTTCACTGAGGGATGTCTTCCATTATTCTGACCTTTTCTGGCCCTTTTTCTCTTTGTATCTGTTTGCCTTACTCAAGCACAGGACACACCTGCAGGAGTCACAGGAAACAAATCAAATGGATAAATAGTGTGCAAATATTGTTTTAAAAGAAAATATAGACAAAAATACATTTCTACAATAAATAACAAGGACAATTTATACATGCGTTTAAAAAAATCTAAAATTAGTCAAAATTCAACCTGCAGCCAAACAAAGTGTAGAATTTCTTCCCACACCTGTTACTGTACATTTTCATTGTACTGTGCTGTTTTGGAGCTATTAAAGTGGACCCAAGAGGTCTAAAATGCTATTGGTTACACCTACCCCTGCCTGCTGCTGTCTAACTGACCTGTTGGAAGAAGCTTAACACCCCCCCCCCCCACCACCACCACCACCCCACCCGCCCCCCTTTCTCTCCTCTCTGTAGCCAAGCCATTAGCCATGAATTATGGTGCTGCTACCATCACGGCCAATTGTCTGGATGAGAAGCAGACTCTGCCTCACTTACCGTTGTGTGTTAGCTTGTGCCTGAACAGCAGGTTCAGGATCATAGTTTTTTAGCCGCTCGTCGGTTCAGGACAGATGCAGGTAAGCAGATGACTTTTCTTAAGAAAAAAAGTAGGTTTATGTACAGCTGCCTATGGATTACAGTCAGTTTTCCATTTGTCAGATTGCCCTTAACTGCAAGCTAATTTTATGTGGTTTCCATTGATGGAAGATAGATATTAATCTAATTTGCCTCATGTGAACTGGAAGAAAGCTTATGTGCATGCAAATTATGTTTTACACTCAAGCCTATAGATTTACTTTGTGAATTGACCTTTCTAATACAGGACAACTGGTAAATTTGTAGAGGGAGGAGAACATCGAAAGAGAGAGAGGAGAGAGCAGCGTCATTTAGCAGAAAAACTCATCTAACATATAACTGGGATGTAGATGTGATGGTGGAGTGATGCGGAGACTGGACTCTGGGACACATTATCTGACACTGCACTGACGAGTGGAGTAAGTGTTCACCAATGATTATTTTGCTTCTTATCTGGCGGTTGTAACTAACATTAGGCAGCTGCAGAGTTTTCCAGCCCTAACTGTTTGGTCAGCTATGTAAGGCAAACAGACAAATTAATTAAAGCTCCCAGTGCAAATACAGAATATTTACTTTGTGGGACCTGGTTGTAATCTAATTGCTTACAGTTTGCATATGTGTATTACATTTTGGGAACATATATTTTGTTCTAAACATGAGCAATTAGAGTTATGTGAGAAAGTGAATGCAAAACAAGGTTTTTATTTTTGCTTTGGTCACATTTAAAAGTTTCAGATCATCAAACAAAACAAACGATGATAAACAGAGTAAATACAAAGAGTTGTTTTCGAATGATGAATTAATTTATTAAAAGAAGAAAATTCAAACCAACCTGGGACAATGTGAAAATAAAATTTCCCCTGTTGTTAATGCATAAATTAACTTTAATTAACTACATTTTTTGGTTCAGTTCTAAAGTCCACACCCAGGCCTGATTACTGCTAGAGATTTAGAATCATTAAATCCATTAAATAGTTCTTGTATGACAACATGAAGTAGGCTAAAATATCTTGAAAAGCAACACATCATGCCCCAATCTAAAGAAATGCAAGAACAGATGAATAATATATTCACTGATATCAGTCCAGGAAGGGTTACAAAGCCATTTCTAAGGATTTCAGACTCCAGCAAACCACAGAGAGAACATTATCCAGAAATGGAGAAAATAGAATGGTGGTGAACCTTACCTGTAACATCGATGACTGATTGAATTCAACTGAATTTAGTTTTATATAGCGCCAACTTACAACAAAGCGAATAAAAGTCAATTACATACATTACAAATTGATTCTAAATAATAAACACTGCAGTCTAGTTTAATTATAATGTCACTTGGTAAAACATTTTAAGGAAATCCAGCGATTGCATTGAGACACTAATACTGCAGCAATCCCTCCTCCTGAACAAGCATGCACCAACAGTGGACAGTTGTTTGCATGGTGTTGTTAACGTTTTATTAATCCGTCATACTGAGCATACATGTGGCGAATGTGGAAAGGAGAACTCCCCTTTCAACAGGACAAAACCTTCAGCAAAACGTTGCTCAGTGTTAGCAGTCATGTGCTGCAACTGACTGGGGGTTTGAGAAAACAGAGCAGACACTCAGACACACAGATGCACTGATCTAGGAGTACTTTCTATGTTAAAGGAAAAGTAGAGAGTTACTTACAGCGGTAGCTCCTTACATGGTTTCCCCCAACTAAACAGATAAGCACTAAGCCAGTAGTAAAATCTGTCCTGGCCTAACTTGCCTCCTCTAAAGCCAGCGTTCATGATTTAACCAAATTAAAGCGGCTAGAGAAAAAGGGCATCCAAGGGAGAGTTCCAGGAAGGAAACCACTGCTGTCTAAAAGAGACACAAATGGCCATGTCACGTTTGATATAAGAAAACATCTTGATGATACCCAACACTTTGGGAAAATATTCTGTGGACTAACAAGACAAAAGTGGAAGTTTTTGCAAGCAAGTGTCCCATTACATTCGGTAACAAACTAAGACAGCATTTGAGAAAAAAAAACATCACACTGGCAGCCAAACTTGGTGGTGGTAGCATGATGGTCTGGGGCTGCTTTCCTTTCCCAGGACCAGGACGACTTGTCCTAATTGATGGATCCAAGTAGATCTACCTCAGAATGGAAAAAAGTATATATATCAGTTATTGCAAACACTGGATGGCAGCCTTGTCGCCAGAAGACAAACTCGTTATTAGGTTTAGGGGGCAATCACTTTTTCACAAAGTGCTTGGATGGTTTTTTCCCCTGATAAATGAAATCATTTAAAAACTGACTTTTCTGTTCACTCGGTTTATCTTTGTCTGATATTAAAATGTATTTGATGATCTGAAACTAGTACGTGTAAAAAAAGGACAAAGGAAAAATTGGCAAGGGAGCAAATACATGTTTCACTGCACTGTAAGTAGAGTTTATTAAAATGTGTAGTGGAACTGGCCATAATCTGGTCACTATTTTATGTGTTCAATAATCTTCCACATGATCACAACCACTTTAGGATCTAATTATCTTTGTCTTACAAATATTCATCACTTCATCATGTAACCCAGAGGGTTGAGACTGAGCACCTTACATCATGGAGTTGTCCATTGTAACTTGCATTGATTCTAACAGCAACAGTTCACCTCGCTTTAACAAATCAGGCATTTATTAGCTTGTTATGAGCTGAGAGAGCAGTAGCCAGATGGTTACTGTTGATCTTGTTAGAAAGGTAGATGTGAGAAGACCATTACCTGGATCACAGCAAACACACACACCACTAGGCAGGTAATCTGTACACCATCTCAGCATCTGTTGCTGCTGAAGATGTTAAGTGGTAGATAATCCTGAATAATTCTGTACACCATGACAAAAATGGAAACTTCGTGTAAATAGGAGTGAAGAGCGAAGTTGAGACCATAGTTGCAGGCACACATGGGTTTGCATACTAACAGGTCAATGATTGCAAAGCTGATGCATAGGGTAATAAGTGAAGACGTTAATGATCGACCAAACCTGTTTTACACACTCTGTCAGAGCTGGTTGCTAAGAGCTGCAGAACAGGGGACAGCATGGTTGCATGTCCAATAGCTGATGTGTGCTTATATAAACCACCCTGGCCTTCATAATCATGTCAAAAGTGAGCTTGTTTATTTTTTATGCTCTTAACCAATGCAGCAAAAGCCTGGTTCAGATGAACAAAGATAATCATGATTGTATATAAAATGGAAAATGACATATTTTAAATGAACGCTTACATCGTTCTCATCCTGTGTCCCTACTGAGCTTTGTGGCTGTGTTTCAGTGCTCTCAGCAAATTGAATGTTTTCTGGCACTGAAAAAACATGGTGGGCCTGAGAAACCGTTCTACGTGGGAACCATTGTTACTAAAGGCCTCCCGCATCAAGTCCTGTGCCAACGGCTGCTCCATGGGCATAACTGCACACCTCACATACGCCAATGCTTACACAGAATCTGTGGAAGGTGAGTTTTTGGTACAGGTCTCAGAGCCAAAGTTAGTGTTGCAGTAACCATTTCTAGGTTTTGTGGTGCAATGAGATGTTTTTTTTTGTTTGTTTAAAAAAAGACTCTTCTAGAAATATGTGGAGGAACTTAGTAGAGATACAAGGACTGATCCTTGAGGAACACCTCAGATATGATCTGCCCTATAACGGATGTTACAGTATATCATTTAAGTACAAACATTGAAGTAAACATGCTTTACAGAAAAATTAATAACCTCTTTACTTTCAAACTGATATGTTTTTACATCATGTAAAAATTTGCCTGGAGATCCTTTCACAATCTAACATTGCTGTCCCTCTTTATTCAGGTGTGTTTGTGTACCCTCTCGAGGAAAAAGAAGTTGTGGTGGGCTTTGAGGCCATGATTGCGGGACGGCTGGTGGGAGTGCATATCCAGAACAGAGGGAAGCTGAAGGACTGCTGTTTGGAGTGCTGCCCTGGATCTGCTCTTGATGGACACTGCGGTAGCGGCCAGGAGTGGGGCTGCTGCTGCGGGATGTCCGGTCTGGACATACAATGCACCAATGGTGAGGACGTTGGAGGATAAGAGGAGACAGTAAAAGACAAATTTATTCTGGAGGTTGTCATATATTTATCCAAAAAGCTTCATACAGGTCAGGGAACCTTTGAAGATGTTCTTTGGTCAACCGACACTATGCTGAAGAAATCAGTTTTTCCAGATAAACTAATCAAATAAATTTTCAAACATTACTTACAGATATGAGAACATTTTCAGAAGTAATTCAATCTCATATAAATCAAGACCTGATAAGAAGATCCAAACAAACTTTTTTTAATGCCTCCAGCTATAACCAGTATCTCTGCTGGGCTTTGCATTGCGCTGAAATAAGGTAATTATTTCTAAGGTGTGTAAAAATGTCTTGTACTCGTACTCGTTGTCTTCCGCTTATCCGGAACCGGGTCGCGGGGGCAGCAGACTCAGCAGAGAGACATAGTCCCTCCAGCGTGTCCTGGGCTGTCCCCTGGGCCTCCTCCCGGTGGGACGTGCCTGGAACAACTCCCAAGGAAGGCGTCCAGGAGGCATCCGGTATAGATGCCCGAGCCACCTCAACTGGCTCCTCTCGATGTGGAGGAGCAGCGGCTCTACTCCGAGCCACTCCCGAATGGCCGAGCTCCTCACCCTATCTCTAAGGGAGTGCCCGGGCACCCTACGGAGGAAGCCCATTTCAGCCGCTTGTATCCGGGATCTCGTTCTTTCAGTCATGACCCAAAGTTCATGGCCATAGGTGAGGGTAGGAACGTAGACCGACCGGTAAATCGAGAGCTTCGCTTTTCGGCTCAGCTCTCTCTTCACCACAACGGACCGGCACAGCGCCCCCATTACTGCTGCAGCCGCACCGATCCATCTGTCGATCTCCCACTCCATTCTTCCCTCACTCGTGAACAAGACCCCGAGATACTTGAACTCCTCCACTTGAGGCAGGAACTCCCCTCCAACCTGAAGAGGACAAGCCACCCTTTTACGGTTGAGTACCATGGCCTCTGACTTGGAGGAGCTGATCTTCATCCCAGCCGCTTCACACTCGGCTGCAAACCGCCCCAGCGCATGCTGTAGGTCTTGGCTAGAGGGGGCCAGCAGGACCACGTCATCTGTAAAAATAAGAGACGAAATCCACTGGTCCCCAAACCAGACCCCCTCCGGCCCTTGGCTGCGTCTAGAAATCCTGTCCATAAAAGTTATGAAACGGTGACAAAGGGCAGCCCTGCCGGAGTCCAACATGCACCGGGAACTGGTCCGACTTAGTGCCGGCAATGCGGACCAAACTCCTGCTCCGCTTATACAGGGACCGGATGGCCCCTAATAAAGGGCCCCCGATTCCATACTCCTGGAGCACCCCCCACAAGGCATCACGAGGGACACAGTCGAATGCCTTCTCCAGGTCCACAAAACACATGTGAACCGGTTGGGCAAACTCCCATGAACCCTCGAGTACCCTGTAGAGGGTATAGAGCTGGTCCAGTGTTCCATGGCCGGGACGAAAACCACACTGCTCCGGACTCTCCTCTCCAATACCCTGGCGTAGGCCTTACCAGGGAGGCTGAGGATTGTGACCCCCCTGTAGTTGGAACACACCCTCCGGTCCCCCTTCTTATGAAGGGGGACCACCACCCAGGTCTGCCAGTCCAGAGGCACTGTCCCCGACCGCCATGCAATGTTGAAGAGGCGTGTCAACCATGACAGCCCCACAACATCCAGAGATTTGAGGTACTCAGGGCGGATCTCATCCACCCCCGAAGCCTTGCCACCGCGGAGCTTTTTAACCACCTCGGTGACTTCAGCCTGGGTGATGAAAGAGTCCAACCCCGAGTCCCCAGCCTCTGTTTCCACCAGGGAATGCGTGATGGCAGGATTGAGGAGATCCTCGAAGTACTCCTTCCACCGCCCGATAATGTCCCCAGTCGAGGTCTGCAGCCTCCCACCCCCACTATAAACAGTGTTGGTGAAGCACTGCTTCCCCCTCCTGAGGCGCCGGATGGTTTGCCAGAATCGCTTCGAGGCCGACCGGTAGTCCTTCTCCATGGCCTCACCAAACTCCTCCCAGGCCCGAGTTTTTGCCTCTGCCACAGCCCGGGCCGCAGCACGGTGGCCTCACGGTACCCGTCAGCCGCCTAAGGTAATTCCACCTTAAATCATCTTGAGTTCTGAGTAGTTCTGTCTGCTGCTGTCAGTTATTCACAACAATAGCTCTGAAGACCAATTCACAGCACATCTTCAGTGTCCTGATGAGGAAAGAAGATTTTTTTTAATGACTTTATTGTTTATTGGCCCCTCAATGTGGTGAAACCCTCCTGTACTTTTATAAGAAAAACAGGCCCAAAGCATAATGTTTCCATCTCCGTGCTTGGCTGTGGAGATAGTGTTCTTTGGGTCAAGTTGATGCCAAAGAGCTCAATTTTTCTCATTTGATCACAGTATTTGTCTCTAAATCATTTAGATGTTCACTTGCAAACATGCCAGGACATGCACTCTCTATAGCTAGGGGCTTTGAGATTTCAATTCTTCAAAGCATACTAATATGTTTCAAATGGATTGTTTGGTGACTGTAGTCCAAACTGCCTTTGGATCATTACCAAGCTCCTCTCTTGTGGTTGTTGACCGATCCCTTACCCCATGTGGCAAGATCTTGCAAGGGCCATTGATGGCCATTTTATATTTTTTCTGTTTTCTAGTAACCACACCAACAAATGTCACTTTCTTAATAAGCTTCTTGCTGTTTGGTTTTGCAGTCCATTCCAGTGTTGTCCAGATCTTGCTCTTGAGGAACAACTCTTTGGTCTTGGTGGTGGAGAGGATAAATAGGAAGGAACAATTTCTGTGGACAGTTGTTCACATCTATATCTATCTATATTTGAGTGACTGATTAATAACTTTAATCTGTCTGCCACACTGGCAAATAACCCAATCCGTGGAAGCCAGAATCCTGGCTTGTTGATAGGAGATCAAAAATGTATTCCACTTTAAGACATACAAATCAAATGTTCACTTTTATATGTTCTTCCACAATACGTAGTTGAAATTAAATCTCTCCACATTCATTTTAAAACATACAAATTTGTGTTTGCCCATTTTTTTATAGGTGAGCTAACCTAAAATAGCAGCAGGGTGTCTAGAACATTTTAGTAATTTGAGTTTTTTGATTTAAGGACACCTGATTTTGGATGAAGACCTGGAAAGAACCACCTTCATTGTGGGCTGTGGAGTCATTGGCCCCATGGACATAGTGTCTGTTATCATCAGCACCACACTAGAACTCCCCACTATGGAAAATGGAGCAATCCGCATTGTTTACCCGAAGCTGCTTACTCCGGTGGTGACTGGCCAGATGACCACAACCAAGATTGAAAATGGGGGAAAGTCGGAGGAAACTGGGTAAACATGATTACTTGTTTCTACACTATAAATGAACAAAAACCTAATAGATTTATCTTGGATTGATAGTTTTCTACAAGTCATTTATCTTCTTAGGCCGACCAGCTGCTTTGGTGCTACCTCAGGAAAACAGGATCGGGCTTTAGACCCTGAGCAGCAGTGCTCTCATGGCCTCTTTGCCAGTCCTGCAGTCAACCTGGCACCGTATGAACTCAACTTCCAGCTGCTGGTTAGAGGCGCCTGTCTGCTGGCTGGTACTGCCTGTCTTTGGAAATAAGTCTGATTCTGTATTTATTGACTAAGTGATTTTAAAATGCTGGAACAGGAGGCAGTCCCTAGGAAAAACCTGAGTCTCAACATAAACTAAAAAGAGAGGTTGAGCAAATTATTGAAAGAAGCAACAATAGGCCCACACTAACTCTGGAGGAGGGGCTGAGATCCACAGCTCGGAATCTGTTAACAGGATAGCTATTAGTGATCCACTCCACATATCTGGCTTTTATGGAAGAGTGGCAAGGCACTGGGCCACAGTCACAGGCCATGTTGCGGACACAGCAAACATGTGGAAAAAGGTGCTCTGCTCAGATGAGGCCAAAGTTAAATGTTTGACCTACATACAAAATGTGTTATATGTGTTGATGATGCACATCCACCCTGACAACTCCGTGGTGGTGGCTGTATAACACTTCAGAATAAATCCATAAAACCTAGTAGAACTGTGGTGGAGGTTATCTTTCCTGTAGGACAACAACCATAAGCATAAAGCCAGAGCTATTATGGAATAGTTGAGGTCAAAGGATAGTCATGTTTTAGAAAGACCAACTCACACTGCAGATCAAAATACAATTGAGAACAAGTGGCAAGTCTTAAAAGCTGATGTTCACACATGTTTTGGATCCAAGCGGACTGAGCAAGAGCAATGTAGCGAAGATAAGTGGACAAAAAATATTTCACTCTCTAGATGTGC
Source organism: Crenichthys baileyi (assembly GCA_036173005.1). Taxonomy (NCBI): domain Eukaryota; kingdom Metazoa; phylum Chordata; class Actinopteri; order Cyprinodontiformes; family Goodeidae; genus Crenichthys; species Crenichthys baileyi. The sequence goes on along the minus strand of JAHHUM010001183.1, from coordinate 276,027 downwards.
AGAGATGGTAGAGGCAAAGATTTGTAACAGTAAATTCAGTGAAATGTTCTTTTACAAAGTAGTGACTCAAGGTGACAGAATGTAACACTTCCGGGTTTTTATTTGTCAAAAAAATTGAAACTCATGTACAGTATGTGCTTCCTTCCATTTTTTTATTTTTAGTTGGTCTATCACATAAAATCCTCCCACACTGACTCCTATATCGTATGAATATTTTGGTATGGCACTGTATGTCCCCTGAAATTCTGATCATGATAACCTTTTCCTCCTTGCTGACACCTTTTTTAGGTTTGGAGAGTCCTACACACGCTCTGAGAGCAGACGCAGATCCTAGTGCCCAAAGTGCATCTGCCACCTACATTACTTTGGCTCAGGAGCATCCGTATGACAGACACATAGAGATAATATTACACCTCAGTGGTGAGTAAGAACAAGCTGCCAGTGAAATGTTTGCAAACACATCCTGATTAATAGTCAATGGCTTATCTTTTTTAAGTGTGTGACCATTCCACAGAACCTCACAGTCCACTGGTAATCATTGAGAAAGGTCGACTGTCCTTCAGACAGTATAAACAGCAGATCGGCTCTCGCCGTGATTACATTCGATACACCCGCAAAGATTTAGAGCCCGAGAGAAGGGTAAAATATTCTCTCTGCTACTTACTGTTTTTTTTTTTTACTTCTCATTTATGCATTTCATTTATATTTATGTAAATCTATCCTAACTCTATCTCTGTGTACTAATGTTACTGTTCTGAAGCTGGAGTATATTCGGAGACGATACCACAAGGACATTCTCTGCAGCCCTGTCCTCATGCTCAACTTCTGTCCTGACTTATTGTCTGAACCTCTGGAGCTGCACAAAGCTACCAGAGAGTTGCTGTTCCTGATCGATCGCAGCGGCAGTATGAGTGGCACCAACATACATCGCGTGAAGGTGAAATGCTCTGAAAAGGGCTACAAAAATAATTTATTTTAAATGATGAAGCGGAATGTGTCTTGATCTGAGTCCAAGCTGTCGGCAATTTGTTGTTTCCTTAGGAAGCCATGGCGGTGGCCCTGAAGAGTCTACCCTCTGGTACGATGCTCAACATAGTTGGCTTTGGGACCACCATCAAGCCTCTGTTTACCTCCAGCAAGCTCTGCACTGATGTTAGTTTTACACAGTGATGTTTGTTAGGAATGTTTCCTCGCTGTGTCTTATTTACTCGGTCGATAACATTAATTGGCATCTCTGGTGAAAATATGTAAAAAGTCTTCAAATAAATTAATATTCTATTGTTGTTGCACAATCTTATGCCATTAGATCAGCTGTCACTATCTACATGTTTGGGAGTGATGTCAAAAAAAGCCCACTGTTAGGTATGGAGGAGGACTTCTTATGATGTGAGCCTTTCTCTTCCAAAGGTATTGGAAACCTTGTAATCATGCATAGTAACAGGAATTATTGGAAATACCAGAACATTTTAAATAAAAATCTGGTGACTTCTGTGAGAAACCTGAAAACCATCATTGGTTCATTCAACAGGATATGCATAGTAATCTATGAACCATAGACCCAAATGCTATAGCAACCTGTGGGCTTAGCTGAAGAGAAAAGACCACAACAGAAGACTCAGGACTATGGATGAACTAGAGAGATTGTGCAAAGAGGAATGATTAAAGATCCCTCTCTTTGTAAGCTCCAACCTAGCGAAGTGTTATAGAAGAGGACAGTGCGCTTTCCCATTGGCAAAAGGGGTTCGTACAAACTATGCACAGTAGGAGTACCAATAAATCTGGCACTGGTGACTCTGTGAAAAAAAAGATATTTGCCCCATTGAAGAAGTGTGCCAAAATTACAGTTTGGTTTATTTGTAAAATTTTCAGTGAGAGATTATGCTACTGCAGTAATATATGAACATACTTTTCAAACATCTTTACCAGAGATTCCAAGAAACATCACAGACACTGCAACAACCTTTACTGTAAGCCCGTAAGAGGTCACAAGATTGGAAATGCATTATTTGTAAAAACATGCTGTAAATTCTTGTTTTTTGTGAGAGAACATACATGCATCATTTGGTTCATGTATCCTGAATGTCGATGTTGTTTAACCACGCTGGACTATCTGTTCTACTCTCCAATCTGGCCACAGGGCTTCTTCTTTGGTTGCCTTAGTAGCAGAGTATCAGGTTTTATCCAGACCAGGGACTGGAGGGACAAACAGTCTTTGCACATTCTCCACACCATATGGTGGCCTTTCATGCATTTTTGCTCAGGCAGGAGATGTCCTTCTGTCTCCTGTCCTAGCAGGGATGTTTTTCCATAGTCTGAATTTAAGCAGGTGCTAACATATATATGTTTGGGCTGTCTTAATTAGAGAACTGACTGAATTATTTTCTCACAGGTTATTTGGAGCATTTAATATCAAACACTAAACCAATCTCATGTGCTGTTTGTTCTGGCAGTGTTGTGGAACAGGTGTCGTTTACTTCTTTACAACAGATCTGATTACATCCGTATTTTAATGTACTATATGCATCCAGGTAACGCTAATGCAGGCCTATGAGTACATCCAGAGGATGAGAGCAGATATGCGCGGCACCAACCTTCAGGGAGCGCTGTCCTGGCTCTACCAGCAGCCCATGCAGCGTTCATATCCACGGCAGGTCTTCATCATCACTGATGGATCCATCAGCAATGTAGCAAAGGTGCTGGAGTTGGTTCGCAGAAACACATGTGCTGGCAGGTATGTAAACCATGTAGGAACGAGAAAAGGAAAACAATGATTGAATGAGGGTAAGGTCAAAAATTCACAGTGGACCACAGGGGAAATGGATGAATTATTGTGGAGATAAAAAAAAAAGGTGGGACACAAGCAAATTGATTTACTAAAGCTGAGCGGAGGAACCATGTGGAAAAAGAGAAAAATGGGTTGAGACATTTTTCAGCCCTGCCCAGCAATCTCATTAAGTGCTCTGCTCTGCAGTAACAGTCACTCCCATCAGTTTTCCCCTTGCAGAATAACTCCATTTATTCCTCATTAGTATTCTCCTGGTGGACTGACTTTCTCCAAGGCATCTCAACTGTCTCTCTTTAACCTATGCAGAGTGAGTTGTTTTAAAATCCAACTCTTAAATATCCGTATCACCCCTGTAGATGCTTTGGCCTTGGCCTTGGTCCCCGAGCTTGCCGGAGACTCCTGCAGGGAATTGCCAAACTGACTGGAGGGACTACAGAGTTCCTTTATGATGAAGAGAGATTTCAGCCCAAGGTCAGCACCCACACAGCACTGCCATCTACTGGAGAAATGTGAACAAACACAGCAGTTACAGTTAATTCCTTGGTATTTCCAGTAATTATTTTGCACTTTTACAAGACATTTTGTTTTAACACATTCATATTAGAAGTTAAATATTTTAGGTGACCAAAGCTTTTAAGCAGGGTGTTTTCCCAAGAGAAAAATCAGAGAACTCATTAAAATGTGTCAAAACTCCTGACTTTGCTTTAAATTTAAAAATACAGGTAACCATAATAATAATAATAAGAAGAAAAACTTATAAACAGAAATAACAAAATGCTTTACAGGATATCATTTAAAAATAATGAAACATTTGAGAAGGAAACATAAAGCATGAACAAAATTATGTTAAAAGACAGGGCAAAGAGATTAAAATTAATAATACATCACTTAATGCAAAAATAGAAGCAGGTAGTGAAAAACTCAGTGGAGTTCATTCTAGAGAACTGCTCTCTGGCTGAAAAGGCTTGATCACCCTTAGCTCTCAGCTGAGATTGTGGTATTACCAGTAGACTTTTAACTGGGGACCTCAGGCGTTGGCTAGGGTCATATGGTGTCAGGAGATATATCTCGGTGCAGTGGCCAGAACCAACTGAGGAGCATATTGTGACTAGCTTCTCAACTCTGCTGCAGCTAATCAAGTCTCTTAAGAAGGCCTTTGAACCTGTCCTGACCGATGTTCGGATTGACTGGTACCTGCCAGAGAACATGGAGGCCCTTCTTTCACCCAATGAAATTCCTCCTCTGTACCCCGGGGATCGCCTTGTTGGATACTGCACTCTTTATGACATGACAGACTTCAAAGCAAAGAAAACAGAGGTATGTTGTGTGATTTAAAGTTTCCTTGAATATTGTCTGCATTAATTCTCCAAGGCCTTGCAAAAGCATTCCTGCTTCTTTTATTGGGATTTTACATGACAGACAAAGGCAGAGTAGTGTATAACTGTGGAGAGGAAGTAAAAGGATAAATGGGTTTCAAAAACGTAAAAATCTGAAAAGTTTGGTGAGCATTTCTGTTAAGCCTCCTTTTCCCTGATACCTTTTAATAAAAGCCCTGGGTCAATACTTTGTAGAACCAACTATAATCGCAATAACACAGTTTGTGTTGGTTTCACATAAAATCTAAGTAAAATGCATTAAAGCTTGTGGTTGTAAGGCTACACAATGGTGAAAATGTCCAAGAGCTACAAATGTGGTATACACATTTTATTGTCCAGTGCAAAGGACGGGATGGCAGAGGTGTGCACCGTGACTCCATGGGTTCTGTTTTCACCCATTCAAATGATGAGCCTTCACCTCCACCTTCCTCTGAGCTCATGCCTGTGATGATCCACGCAGACAGAACCGAGCTGGAGGAGGCTCTGAGAGAAATTTCTAGAGAGATTTCATCTGAGTTTTCCTGTGCCAAAGACACTGACCTTGGAGTTAGCCCAGGTGATGCACTGGATCACTAAACTGATTTAGATCTGGAAACATTGTTGCCATGGAGTTTCACAGCTGTTTTTTGTCCAAACCAGGTGTGGAGCTGGACTGGTCCAACGATATAAGGCGGAGGATACAGCAGAGCTCCTACATTCAGGAGCAGTACGTTCTCACACACTGCTCCCTGAGCAGCGAGCGAAGTCTTCAAACACAGGGTCACGTACACATTCATGCCTCAAGCTCTGACTCTGCATGTGGGGGCTTTCTTTCCAACGCCCACTCCTCAGGTCCGGCGTTGGAAACAGGGTCTTTACCACAAGGCCTTGAGAGGATGGCCCCTCCAGAACCACCATCCTTATCTCGCTGGGCAGACCCAGCATGGCAGCAAAACCTTTCAGTGGAAACTCCTGAAAATGTAGCCAAAAATGTAAGAATAAAAGAGTACATTTAACCCAGTTAATTTAGAACAATAGTCTGAACTTCTTTTGGACACCTTTCATTTTTGCTCTTGTGCCACTAGAACGGGCGCCTGGATGGAGGCAAAGAGTCTCGAAGGAGACAGAAACTGTTAGCTCGTTCAACCATGGCAGCGCGGAGTTTTTCATCACCACAGGGGGAACTGGAAATGCATCGCCTCCGAAGAGCTCTTGAGAGGGTCTCCTTTGACCAGACTCTTGGGGGAAGGTTGGATGAAAGTGATGGAGAAACGAGGCCTCCATCAAGAGGTGTGGTTTCCCACAGAAGCCTGACTGACTCCAGTGAGTAAGAAAGAGCGCAAACAATACTTTCCTAATTCAGTTTCATCACATGGAGTTTAAACCAGATATCTAGCAGACTTGTGGAGGTCCACAGTTCTCCTCCTGATATCTTTGCTTTTTTTTATCTTACCATGATGTTACACAAGGAAGCTGTGGGTTTAGGTGACACCTTAAAAACCACAGTGCCTCCATTTCCATCAAATGTTGTGAATTAACCTATCAGAAGCGTACAAAGAAATAACATCATGTGGCTCTTCATGCATAGGAATCTTAGTGTACATGAACTTCTGTCTTTGAACAAATTAAAATTCTCTTTTTCTTTACCCAGTATTTGGGAAATTATGGATGTGTTTAGCCTGATTTAATGACAGACTGTGAGAGAAAAAAAACCCATTGTGTGTCTTTTTATACAGTGTATGTAAATATATGGTTTTCAAAGGTATCCGTCTACTTTTTCCATTGGATCCTCCAGACGGACTCCTGTTCCCTGCCTCGCCCCTGGAGTGGGACAGCCTCACTGACCCGGAGTATCTCTTCACCGCTTCCCAGCTTGAAGATCCTCCCCGAGGTCAGTGCCGCTCCATCATTCACGGCCTCCTGAGTGGCAAGCCAGTGTCCTGGGAGGTTACTGTGGACGTAGGGCATCTCTGGCCAACGGAGGACCAGGACATCACAGGGGTCAATGAATGTGGAATTGGTGGGGAAGACGTAAGAAAGCCATGGGAAGAGATCATTCACCACTTGACGGCTCGTTCAGTAATAAGGGACTTTGAAAAACTGGCAGAAAAAGAGTGCGACACTGGACATGGTATTGCCCGTTAACACATACTATCAATGATGTCCATATTTTTGTGTTGTCATTTACATTTGTTTCCCTTAGGCTCCGGTAAAAGGTATCGTATAAAGGCTATCCAGACAAGCAAGCACTGTAACATCATATGCATGTACACGGCTTTCACCATTACGGATGGCAGCACAAACAAAACCCTGCCAGAGAGCACAGACGCCCTAAACACAGGTACATTACCTATTTACACTGGCTGTAAAAAGCTTCACCGTTTCAGTTTTCAGTTTTTTTCCAGTGAGTAGGTCAAATATACTGAAGTATACAGAAGTCCATTTTGTATTGTAACTTATCCTCTGTTTTTATTGTAACTAAGATCTGATACTCTTCTGAGTACATGTAACATTAAGATAAATATAAAAACACAACAAACTCATCTCAGTTCAGCTCCCTCTTCATTTGTGTTACCAAACCATTGATGAGAAGTTTAAACAAGGGTTGAGGTAAAAGTATAGATTCGTTACTTGAAATATTTCAAGCTTTTATTTCTTGCAATTGTGATGATTATGTCTTACAGAAAATTAAAATGCAAAATTCAGTGTCTCTGAAAATCATAATACTACATAAAATCAAATTAAGTTAAGCTCAATTAAGTGTTATGTAATTGGCCATATTATAACCTTCACAATCAGGGGGACAACCTCTGAACTAGAACGAAGCTGACCCCCATAGAGAACCTACGGAGTATTGTCAAGAGGAAGATGAGAGACACTAGACCCAACAATGCAGATGACCCGAAGGCCGCTATTAAAGCAACCTGGGCTTCCATTGCACCTTAGCAGAACCACAGGTTGATCGCCTCCATTCCACATCACATTCATGCAGTATTTCATGCAAAAGGAGCCCCAGTGAAGTCCTGAGTGCATAGGAGTGAAAATACTTTGAAGAACCTTGATATTATTCTTTAAATATCTTTTTTATTGATCCTATGTGATATTCAAATTTTCTGAAACACTGAATTTTGCATTTTCTTTATCTGTAAGCCATTCTCATCAAAATTACAAGAAATAAAGGCTTGAAACATTTCACTCTATGTGGAATGAACTGATATAATACGTGGGTTTTACTTTACAAAAAAAATTGAACTATTTTACGATATTCAAATTTTTTGAGATGTACCTGTACATGCAGGGATTAATACAGGGAACAGGCAAACGTCTCAGCCCAGCGGTCGCAGGCAGAGGATCTATTCTGCCGGTCTGGGAAGACGGCAGATCAGCGGAGAAAGAGAAGGGGTGGAAGACCCCTGGAACTTTACAGGTAGACCACACCAAAATGACACCAGCTCCTACTCCTGTTAGCCAGACTTTAAATCAATCTTTGTGTTTTTCTCAGGTAGAACTCCTGTAAGCTTTCATCCTGGAATATTATTGAATATTTTTGTCTGCTCAATGAAAACACTCCAGGGACCACACCTCTCTTACCTCACTTAACATTCAGTTCAAGAAAATAGCATAATACATACAAGATCTTTCATTCCATTCAACAGAGATATCTCTCTGTTTTTATTCTACCTGGACCTTAAAGAGACAAGCTTGGTATAGTGGAAATATTGTCATGAATGCTCAGAAAAACCCAGAAAATATCCTGTAAATCAATTTTTTTTTCACATAACTTATTTGTATTTTAGAAGAAATCCAATCATCACAGCACCAATTTAATATTTTCCCTCAACAATCATGTCTCAGATCCAGGTGGAAACTGTTCCATGGCTCCTGTAACAACAGGGATGTCGTGCAGTCGCTCGCAGCGATCTGTAGAAAGCAAGTCAATGGAGAGCTTCTTTAGTACCAGGTAAAGGTTACACTCATCTCTTTGTGAAATGTACACGATTCACTGTGAAGGTGGGTGAAAAAAGACTGATAAATGTGAACCCTAAAAGGACTCCAGCACAATTATCTTGGTTTCTTTAAACGTTTACCATCAAAGCCCTGTTTGCACTCGCATCATTTTCAATGTTTATTTTTCTTACATATCCAGGTTCCAGCTGGGTCGTCTCAGGTCCTCAATTTCTTCTGGAAAGCAGGTGCCCCTCAAGTCTCACTGTTTATCTGCAGAAACCGACAAACAACCTGAGAGTGAAACTCCAGACTACCAGCCTCTGGTGAGATCAAACAGCATCCAGCACAAGCCACAATATTTCAGCGTTCATTTTCATTTTTACACACGATGTAATTGATAACATATTGCTGGCTTTGCATTCAGATTTTTTTCTATATGTTTATATACTATATCTTAGTAAATAAGAATATCATTGAAATGTTAATTTATGTAGTAATTCGATTCACAGAATTAAACTACTAATATGTAGACTTTACAACTAGATTTATTTATCTTAAAGATGTTTATCTCTATTAAATTTAATGGTTAGGGCTTACGTCTAATGAAAACCTAAAATTCAGGTCCTCAGAAAATCATAATATATGTGACCAATGAAAAACGTTTTTAATGTAGAAATGCTGTGTTATGGCCATATCGTGACCTACACAATCATGGAGAAGGGTGCAGACAGGTGGTCCAACGTACAGACCTTTTACAAACTGGCTTTTTACAGAATGCCGTGTCTGAACATATTAATGGACAGTTGAGTGGAAGGAAAACGTGCTGCGTAAAAAGGTGCACAAGTTAGTGGGATAACGCTGCCTTAAGATGATTGTGAAGCAAAGTCCATTTAAGAGACTATCATCAGAGCTTCAAGAGCCACAGAACACTGACATATCCAGGAAACAACCCTTACACACCTTGTGTTAAGCGACTGCTGAGCCAGAAACAACATCAGAAGCATCTTAGCTAGGTTAAGAAGGAAAAGAACTGGACTGGTACTCTTTAGTATAAAGTCTTTCTTTCAGATGAAAGCAAATATTGTGCTTCATTTGGAAATCAAATGCTGTGACGTTTTCACAGTAGGTGATGATTTTCGGAGCCATATCTGGTTGTGATGATATCCTCTGTTTTATCAAGTCCAAGGTCAGTGCAGCTGTCTACTAGGAACGTTTAGATCAGACCAGCTCTGCTGACAAGCTTTATGAAGATATAGATTCATGTTCCATCAGGTTTTGACATCTATCAGCCCTGCCAAAAGTACCAATACCTGCTTTAAAGAGTATGATATCACTGTGCTTGATTGGTCAGCAAACATGCCTGACCTGAACCCAGGTGGACTCTGTGAACGACTGTCAAGAGGAAGATAAGAGACATAGAAACCAACAATGCAAATGAGCTGAAGGCTGCAATTAAAGCAATCTTTGCTTCTTTAACACCTCAGCAGAGCCACAGGCTGATCACCTCCATACCACGTCACACTGATTCAGGAATTCTCACAAAAGGAGCCACAACCAAGTATTGAGTGCATATACTTTGTAGTGTGTCCATTTTTCTGGATAGAAATTCCTTTTGTATTGATCTTAACACTAATTTATGCTCCTTTCTTAGGTGCATTTACAGCTTGCATCAGGAGCTTTTCTTCTGACGGAGATCTACTCAGAATGTGTCCAAATCCCCCTGGACCGCCTTAAGAGAGCATCACCTTACAGCCTTCACCGACGTAGCCTCAGCCCAGCCTTCCGCTGCACCTCTCCCAGCGCTCCCTCTTTATCCACCTCTGCCAAGCCTCCAGGTGCTTCCACTATTCACCATGTCACCTTTTCTCCTTCGTCATGCTCTCTGGCCAAACCAGCTGCTCCTCCTTTCCACCACACTCCAGTCAACAACCCCTTGATTTTGGAGTCAAGGCTTCTTCAAAGGCACTTGTCGGAGCGAGACCCTGTCACCTCACCCCCTGACCTCCCGAGCTCCGAGGAGGGTTCCCTAGAGCTGTCTGTTGGCCCCTCTCACAGTCAAAGCCTCGGACAAGCAGACAGCGGCCGTGGTTCAGAGACAGATATATGCGAGGGGTCCTCAGCAGAGCCAGCAGACCTTCAGTTGGCCCATGAGGATCTAGAAGGTTCGACCTGGGCCACCGCTGTAGCTCTGGCGTGGCTTGAACACCGGTGTGCTGGCTACTTCATGGAGTGGGAGCTGGTGGCAGCAAAAGCTGATTTCTGGCTGCGCTGTCAGATGCTGCCAGAGGGGCTTGACGTCGCAGGGTTAAGAGGAGCAGCCAGGCAGCTGTTTCTGCTGCTGCGCCACTGGGATGAAAACATCAAACTCAACATGCTGTGTTATAACCCCAATAATATGTGAGACAATCAGTTCAGAGGTGCAAAATCAGATGTACAGTCATGTAGAAAAATTAGGACACCCCATTAAGCATTTATTTTGGTATCAGGAAATGTTCACATGGCAATTTGTAATCAGGTTTTTTTAATATCTGGAAAGAAAGTGTTTACATTACAAGTAAACACCAAAAATTAAATTTGTTTTGCTAATTAAACAAAAGACATTAACAATGAGCAAAAAGTTGGGCTTTGACTTAGCCCTAGATTTTAATTATGGTATTAAATATCCAAATGTCCACATTTCCAAGTTTGTTAGAAAACGACTGGCTTTTTCTCTCAAACCACTGCTTAAGAAAAGCTGTACTTTATTAACTGTTACTGTAAACCAGTGCCAAAACAATACTAATTTAACAGAAGTGACCTTTTATTCCAACTTTGCTTTATGCAAACACAGGAATGCCTTGACCATCTGAATAAGTGTTTCGTAGTTTAGAATGTAGCTTAAAGTCCATGTCATGTATACTATGCCAAACGAATCAGTCAATGATTGTCAGGTTGGTTGTTTGATAAACTGATGAAAGATTTGCTTAAATATTCTATACAATAAAATTAAAACATAATGGAAGCCAATCATTTGTTGTACCGTGTACAAATTACAAAAAAGGAATAAAAAAAAACGTTAATCTGTGTTTATTTTAAGTTTTCTGGATTCAGTCAGCCACATATTGTCCACGTAGAACAAAGCTCAAAGAAACTGAAAATTATTTGACTTTCACATAGAAACAAACATAAAAACTAAAACTTAGCAGTCTAAACCTTTGCTTTGACTGTTCAGTTTGCTCCTTTACCAGTTTGGACTATTGTCACAACCTACCCTCATTTAGGACCTATGTACTTAAACCATTGTGTATCAGACCTTTTTCCATTAAATTAGTTTTAGACATATTGAGATAGTTACAAAAATGTTTCCATTTCAAAATGTCATACTTTTCCAGACTAAAACGTGAAATTCTGGAGTGTATAAAAAAAACAACTTTGTTGGGTTTTATTATCTGTATGTTCTAAAGACGATGAAATGACATGATGGTGAGGTTGGCTCCAAATTAACCAGTGTTAAGGGGTTGGTTTATTATTTTCTTTGGGAAGTTAAATCATCCACTTATTGATAATACGTGCTTATCCTTGTAGGGTTGTGTGGGGGCCGGTGATTCAAATCATGGCCTGCGGTCTTTCTGCATGGAGTTTGCATGTTCTCCGCGTGAATTCTTCCTTCCACAGTTCAAAAATATGCCTGTTAGGCTACTTGGTTGCTCTATATTTGCCCTCAGGTCTGAGTCTGAGCGTGCATGGTCCTTTATTTCTCTGTGTTGACCTATGATGGACTGGAGGCCTATCCAAAGTGTACCCTGGAGAGGGGCACCAGGCCCCCCAACAACCCTGCGTGGGTAAACTGATAATGGATGGACATTTTATTTTTTCCATACTTATCTAGACCTGGAAAATTGGAGAGCAAGTTTTATACTTGACTACATAGGAACCCTGTATCAAAATGCTGAGATCTTACATAAAATGTATTTGTTATTTTCTGAATACATTTACTTTGATTTTGGTTACCCATTTAGAGTGGACCTTTATGAAATATGACAATTAGGACTCCTGATCAAACCAAATTAGCTAAGAATAACCTCCTGCTGGTATTTATATAAATCATATTACCACAATTCCCTACAGTACACTATAAGTAGATTAAGAAAAAGAACTTTAAGTAAAGCTGGTGGGACATCTTGCACATCTGATCTGAAACCTGACCCCTGTACCCTCTGGTTCACAAAAACATTGGGTGTGAAATGAACAAAGACATAAAGGCCAAAGGTCTAAATGATATATTTTCAAATCATTACTAATAGTTTTAGAGTCCTGAATAATGTAAAAGTAATGTGTTAATGACAAACCCAGACAAGTAACCATTACTGTTTACAGTTTATTTGCAAAACTGCATAAATATTCAAAACAAATATGCAGGCCTTCAACATGTATCAGATTTATGTTGATATGCAGGTAATTTAACGCTTCTGGATCTAGCTTTAGCTCTTTGGGTCTTCTCTTCAATCCGTCACATTCTGTATATGCACAAATGCTCATCTACGCAAATAAATATGGAGAGAGACCTTTTTTTTTTTAACAGAATCAGGAACTTTTTTTTCAATAAAGCTAATTATTTCAAAACAGCCATGACTTTCACACCGCACTTTAAAACTTCCAAATATGTAACAAGAAAAAGACAACTGAAAATCCATCCTTCCTGTTGTCATCTCTCTGACGGCAAGCCACAGCAGTGTGCACATTTCTGTGTGCATCGGCGTAACACAGGTAAAGTAAGATGAGAAGCATCGAATGTTTCCCTGTATCCACCTAGAAGCAGTCTTTCACAGTGACTTCCCTCTGCATGGACGCTGTGCCGATCAAAGAGAAGAGGAGGATGGAGGCTGTTCAGAAATCCGATCAAACATCCTGTTCCGTCAGGCTCAGTCACGATGGTCCTTATCAGTTGTATGTTCTTGCTTATCTGTCAGGGGTGGAGCCAGCCACAGACAGAGGAGGATGATGAGGTGACAGACGTGGAGGGCTGCAGAACTACTGTTAGTCGAGGGATAGGTGTTCCATGAAAGCTCAATCAGTCCCAGGATCAGTACTCTGCACAGCAGAATAAAACAGATCATTGTTCCCAAGCAACTCCAGCACAAACTTTGGGCTGCAGTGTAAAAGTAAAACCTCTGATCTATAAAGATTTCATCTTACCTGAGCAAATGGGCCAGCTTCTTGACGCCTCCACTCCACAGCAGGTAAGGCAGCGTATGGAAGTACCACACGTAGAACTGGTAGTGCAGTGAACGGCTGAAGCACATGCCGATGAAGTTAGACGTAAAGAGTATCAGCACTATCTGTAGCTCGCTGTTAATGACTAACAGTACAAAGGAAATAATGACCAGCATCATTCAGACACTTTCAGGTATTCTAAAGTTAAAATATTTACTTCAAATCAAGCAGAGTTTGCAGTACAAATTGATTTTAAATCTCAAGTAATGGCCTGAGTTGAGAGCGGTGAAAGTGATGGAGTAACTATGCGGGATGGTCTTTATACGATTTGTTAAGCTGTAGAGGCAAGAGGTTGAATGGCAGAAATCCAGGGTAGCTATTGAGCTGTGTGTGTTAAAAAATCTTGCAAGAAAATGCTGTTAATGTGCCAGCAGGTTTCTGACAAAATTCATTTTATCCTGAATTGCTTCTTACAAAAACAATTCAGAGGTGTTTTAGTTTGGTGGGGTTTGTAAGATGTTGGGCTTTAAAAAAAGCTGAATATTTCCCCTTAGAAACCAGAAAGGTTTAAGTAAAAAGTTGGTCTATTTCCCATACATCCTTTTGTGCCTGACAGACATTTGCTAATTTCCTTAAAACGTCTGTCAGTCAGACTAAACAACACAACAGGAATTGAAAAACATCGTTTAAGTGTTTGTGACTTAAAAAACTAAAGTTGTCCTGGGCTGATATGAAAATATCACAGACTCTGAGAAGCTGGCCTGTTTGCAGATAGCAAAAAAAAACTTGTAAGTTAAGAAAAAAAAAACAACCAAGAGCATTTTCCATGACAATAAAAGTTAAATATATTAAATTTGTATTAAAAGATTCAAGAATAGATACTGTAACGTTAAGGATATGATCCACAGTGATGTTCTGAGCAGGGATTTTCCTCTGGCTTGGTTCCTTAAGAAGCTCAAATATGCTTTCTCCTGGTCTGGTGAGAGAAAACACAAATGGAGAGTTTACAGTAACATATTTACCTCTAAAATACAAGTAGTTAAAAGTGGACTAAATACTGAAATCCAGCTGACTTGTATTTTAGTGTAACAGGTAGCCACATTATTTAAATGTTTAAGCAGTATCACAGTTAAGTTGTACTGCTTTATGCCTCAAAGATCAAAATACAGACTAATGAACATGTTAAAAGTTAAATTACATTAAAGAACATTTATGTTAACATTACAGCCCAAAGCTTGATGTTGTATTCGTTATGCATTACAGATTTTCGGTTTCTGGCAGATCTTCTGCTGTTTCTATTTCCGATTCACATTCCCCTTTTTCCTTGGGCTCAACTTTTGCCAGCTCCACTCTACTTTGCGATAGTTTTCATTACTGGCTTTTCCGATCCAGTAGTTTGTTTTTTTTGGTACCTGCTCGGAAGCAGATCCCATTGGGGCTGAGCAGGGTCCAAATGTGACGTACACAGATTGCTTTTCAATGATTGGCCATTTGCGTGTTCGACTGTGTTGCCAGCTCGACTGCAACAACGTAAAAAAATGATTGAAAAACATGATTCTTTTCTGATAAATAAACACACTATTAGTAAAGTCACGCTGACAACACTGTCCTGTGTAGATGCTGTTGCAGAGGGAAGACTCAACATTAAGTATTGCTAGTTGTAGATAAGTATTTGAACATGTAGTCAGAGGACACATAAAAGGCTTTTTAAAAGATAACTTTTTTTTCTACGAAAGGATATCGGCTGTTCACTCAGGCTGCTACTTTTGGTCTTTTCACTCCCAACATGTTAGGTTAGGAAAAGGAGTCATCTAGCCCAGGGCATGACTGTACTACCCTTTGTTGATCTGGCAAAGCAGTGAAGTTTTAGCAGATACCATGAAAAACACATTTAAGTTACTCTCCTTTTTTCCTGCAAATCCCTCATCTGTCATGGAACATGCTGGATTTGGAAACGCTGGCGGTCTTTTAGAAATCTCCAAGTTAAGAGAAGGGTCAAAAACAAGATCTATGAAATCAAACCTTCTCTCCGGGATTAACTTGGCTGCAGAATTACAGAACAGCCGAGGTCTGTCTCACCTCTTCCAGCGGCGGAAAGCAAAGAGCAGCAGGGTGAGGAGGTGAGCAGCCAGCAGGAGCAAGTGGAAGTAGCGATTCAAGAAGAGCCACTCTGGTAGGAAGCGCCAGTTCACCGTCCACTTAAACATGAACTGACGGCCGAGATCAAAGGCCCGGCTCAAATAACCAACAGGATTGTCCAATAGGAAAGGTAAGCCCAGGAGAAGCTATAGTAAGCAAGCAAAATATTCAGATTAATGTTGCTGAAATTTATCAGTCTTACAAAGTCTTTTTTTTTTTCCCAGGTTGTATGTTAAAAGCAGTGTTTACCTGTATGGCTGCACATAGAGAGAGTTTAGGGATCGTTCTGATGAGGCCAAATTCCCATACAAGGAGAAAAAGTAATCCGGGGGCAAAAAGGAGCACGTTCATCTTCACAGACACTGCTAAACTGTCAGAAAGAGGGAACGATTAACATGTAATTTCATCACCTCACTTGATAAAGGAATATGGTGACTGAATACATTTCAATGTCTTAAAATGTCTTAAAATAAGCTGCTGAATTCACACTTGCCTGTAGACACCACAGCCGAGGGTCCAGTATCCATCCATAAAGAGATTAATGGCTGCAAACAGCAGCATCATGGCGACTGGATCGTTAAAGAGACGCAGGACAAAGATGGAATGGATCCGATATGAGGCACAGCACACAAAGAAGAACACATAAGGAGGAACCTGGCAACAAAGATCAGGAGATAAAAAAAATTCACACAGGTGTACCATTGTTGCTTCGCTGTTTATATTCTAGGTGACAAATTGAAGTTTTAAGGTGCAGCCAATGGCTTTGCCAGAACCCCGACGGACCTTCTTGGTGCGGTTGTATATTCTGAAGACGAGCAGCAGCGTAACGAGATAGAAGAATGCAAAAATGTACTGGCCCAGGCGGATGTTCACCCCGTGGCTGGTGATGTAGTACAGAGCTGTGAAGATGTAGACAAATCCGGCAGGGTACCTACAGCCACAGGAGGATCAATTTATCAACATGTTCTGAACTGAAACCGCAAAAAAGTCTGTGTACAACTCACACTAGAGGGCCGGTGTCTCCTTTAAGCTCAGTGTAGTCGTAGGTACCGTTGATGACCCCCTCCACCTCATCCATGTAAGCCTTCCAGTCGATCTCTGTGTCTTCAAAACCAGAAATATTAATTTATCATTAATATAAAATTATTAGTAATACTAACTTAGTTTTCTTTAAAAATAGCAATCTACAGGTAATAATAGTAATATGAATATCCAAAAAGCAGTTAATAATGAAAAATTCATCTTTAGGATGTCGAGTAAAATTATAGCTTTTGTCTATATTGACAACTATGACTTATTTTCTGGTCTTAAACTGGCATGAGACCTTCACAGCAGAGCTGCACAATATGTCCAGTTTCTATTGCAATGTCCAATATAGCGATCATTATCTAATTGCTTTTATGAAAAGAAAAATAGCAAACAATATTCCTTCTGATAACCAAATAATATTAAATAGTACAGTTACAATCATATTATCTGTAACAGTGTATCCCAACTCCTTTAGCGATAGCCGCACTGGTTTACCAACTTTTTATTTTTATTTATTTATTTTTTATTTAAAATGAAGCCTTCCAAACATTTAAATTGTTCTCAAATACGGCATATCAAATATGAAAACTGGCTGTTTATTAAGAGCTTTTGCGTTTTATTTTTTCGAATACGCTAGTGAAATAAGATATTTTTGTTCACTTGTTATTCTATTTATTGTGCGTTACAATTATTGCTGTGAATACAAAATTCGACAACTTATGCCTAATTTATAAATCAAAACAGCGTTTTTTTGCATCCAGTAGACATTGTGCTCGCATTTAAAAATGTAATTTTGTAAAAACAATTTTATAAATGTACGATAAACTTTTACTTTAAAAAAAAAAACCCCCGTTTGACACCAAGAGATAACTGAGTGTAATCCAGTGAGGTGGTAGAGTTCAGTTAATGCTTTGCTAATGCTAGCCACTTAGCATCCAGGCGCCTTCAGAAACACGGACTCACACAGGAGCATGCTAGCTAGCAGCGCGGCTACTTACATGCCACTTTCTGTATGACCCAAAAGTTAATTCCGATTTCCAGGATCCATAACACTGAAACAACCATTAACGTATGCTCCGTTTTGAACAGGACCAAATGCTTGTCCTGCCAAAGTGTGTGAAGTTTTCCCCACATCGGGGACGGAGAAGCGGGACTCTTTCTCCGCACACCTCCAGCCATCTCGGCGCATAGAAGCAACGTGGAGAGGAGGCAGGGATTGACGTCCGTGACGTGACGAATGCGTCGCCTACGTCATGTGACATGGTAGCGCAGCTCACGCAGATGTGTCAGCTTGACAGCTTTCATTTTCTCCTCCAGGTAACAAAAACTCGACAATAACTGATTAAACTAGATGATTTATAAATGCGTGCTTGTATTTCGTAAATATCGTGACTCATATTGTTACTTTACGTTATAAAGTAACTAAATTTGCAGAGGTCACTGTTGGTTCCTGGCAGCGTTAGCAGGCTAGCAGCTAGCAAGACGAGGTATTGACATTTAAAGTCAAGTTACTTTAAGACGACAAAGCCTAAAAGATAAGGACATGCTCACAAGACAGCAATTTTTCAAAATAGTGTGACCCATTTCTTGAAGTTTTAGGGAAACTGAATCTCAGAACTAACTTCGACTTGCAGATAACAGGTGTGCAGTTTACTGGCAGTCAGCACAGCTGCTATTTTAAATGTTTACACTGACTTCTGATAGCAACTAGGAAAAATCTCTGTGAATTTTTACAAACGTGAACACAGTACGTTATTATGTTTTGCACAAGTGTTTTAGATCTTTCACAGGCATGGTTAAAAAAAAACTACACTGTCCATTGTATGGTTGTCATTTATAAATGATTTGGACTTTACAGATATGGGCTGGTAAGAGAATCTCACAGCATAACCATGAATACAAATACCACAGTTTAAGGTATTTAGACAAACATTTAAAACAAGTGCTAATACCGCAATCAAAGTGATTTTATGCAAAACACATTCCTAATGCTTCCTGATTGTTACAGTTGTTACAGTTCTTAACATTCTTAATAGTATTCCTTCTTCGGCTTCTGAATAGTAGTAGACCAAGCTGATATGAGTCGTTCTATCTGCTCAGGTAGCCAGCCTGCAGTCTGCTGCTTTACAGACATGCCACATGTAGATTATTAGCTACAGTTTCCAACCATTACCTGGAGTGATGGATGGCATTCCTTTTGTTTTTATGCCATGACTGTTTGTGTTTTTTTGTGACTTGAAAAAGTTCCAAACAGCTCAAATGGGCTTTCTTGTTAGTGAGGGAAAAGTTTATGAGCCTTCTTTTAGGCCGTTGACCGGCAGTGCACAGCAGCATACAATAACAATACGTTAATGAACTTTTAGCAGCTTTGAAACCTTTGAGAACCTTGGTATAACTTGATGAAGCCCAAATCTAGGCCTTTACAAAGCTCTAAAATAATTTCAATTTAAAAAGTGTATCACAACACACCCCACAGATTCCATTCTGTTATTTGCGAATGGAAAAGGTTATTGAAAAAGTATGTACACCCAAAAAAACGCAGTTACAAAATACGTAAAAGTCTCAAATTTGAATGGGGTGTACTTATACGATATGTAACTATAGCTAGTTGACATCCATGTTTCCATCATCTAAAATGCTAAAGAAAAGAAAGAAAATCAAAATGTTGTAAAAGGCTGCATCATTATTTCTCTGTTATTATTCAGTCAGACAAAATTCTGTCCCTGTAAGTCTTGCAAGGCCTTTTGGCTGTAGGTAGTTGTCGTTGCATGTTACATGTGCTTCCTTTTGTGGTTTCAGGGCTGTGATAGGACACCCAGAGAGAATGGATGGTTTTCCTCTGACCCTTCCAGAGGCAGTGTGCCTTGGAGCCAGCTTGGGCCTCTCGGGCATCTTTTACTATCTACACAAACAAAGCCGGAAAGTTGTTAAAAAACTCGATGTTAGTTATTTTATTTTAAAATAAACATGCTTAAAAATTTGTATTCTGGAAATGTATTCATCCAATGTCTGACTGCTTATGCCTAAAGAGTGTTTGAACCTTTGAGTTGTTGATTGCAAGTGATCAAGGTTTTCTGAAGCTTCAGTGTCTATTATCAGTGACTCATCACATGCAAAGCTTGAAATAAAAATATAATCTTCATGATTTATGTTGACCATAACAGTAGGTAATACTAGAAAAAACTATTTAAAAAAGTTAAAGTGCATTTGACTTTTTATACTTCTGTTGAAATTTGCTGAAAGTACAGCCTTTGCTGGAAAGTTGCACTAGTTAAGTTTCACTGTACAGCGTACAAATCTGTGAATGTGTCATTAAATGCATAATTTACCAATTCTTTTGTCTTTTTTCCAGAATGCTCCACATGTTAGTATAGATGGGAAACTCAAAGACCTTTTGAAAGTTACTCCTGGAGCCCGCCTACAGTATGCTGTGGTTGAAGGTGATCGCAGCTTCATTGATTTGATACGGACAAGAGCTAAGTTCACTGTTATAGTGGAGTAAAATACATTTATGGCTGATATTCTGTGTTCCTGAATGTGTGTATGTACATGCAGGTACGGTAAAACCAGTTGATGAGCCTCTAATGAGCCAGTTCCACAAAGACATTTCTGGCGTGTTGCAAAAATTTACAATAAAGGAGCACAGGCTGGTGTGGAGCAGCTTTTCCCGGACATGGTGAGAGTCAGATTCACAAACAGAATGTTTTAGTAAGATATCAATTTTCAAAATGTTGCTTCAAATGCATTTAGAAAGTTTAGATTTTCCATTCAAATGCCATTCAGGCACTCCTCTATTTTTCTCTGCGCCATTTTTATTTAGTGTATTATTTTATTTTACCCAATTCCACAGAGTTTGTATTACATCAAAGAGAAACAAACTGAAAGTTATATAAAGGTTACCTTCTGGCCAGTATCCCCACAGCATGATGCTCCCACCTCCATGGGTCAGAGTGGGGATGGTGTATGCAGGGTGATGTGTGGAGATAGTTTTCCACCGCACATAGCGTTTCTCATCTGACCAAAGGTATTGCTTTCACACCTTTCCAGTTTTCACTAAATGGCTTATGGCAAACTGCAGCACAATGTCTGAAGGTTTTCTTTCAAAACTGGCCACTCGCCCACTAAAGATAGCTAGATTTGTGAAGTACACTGTTGTTAACAGAATTTCCCACCTGAGCTGTGCCTCTCAGGAGTTTCTCCATCTTCCCATCAACTCTGGCCAGCTTCATGTCCCCTGCTGAAGAAGGCATCCACCCAGCAGGATGTTGCCACCATTTAAACCCCCTGCTAATGGGGCAGTGGTAGTTGTTATTATTTTGAAGTGACACTACTCTTACTTGATTACAACTTTTGGCTTCTCTACCCCCCTCCAATTACATTACTAAATAAAGAACAAATATGTTTTAACCGAACGCAGCAGACACAGGAACATACCACATACTTTATGTTAAAGTGAGACTTGATTTAATGTCATTTTCTGTTTGCATTTACAGTTAATACCATTTATTCTCACTGGAGGTACTTTGCAATATTTACAAAAAAATGACTTACCTTTAAGTATTGGTGTCAAAAGCTTTAAATTTTTAATATTTTAAATTTTATGCTTTAAAATAGCAGAATTTGCTCATGACTTTATATTTTTGTCTGTCTGATTACATCATTTTGTACATTTTACATCAGACGTTGAGTAAAATATTCAGTCATTTTTCAAATATAGGATACTATATACCATAATAAACACAAATGAAGTCAGCAGTATAGCATACTTTAACATTCTATATTGAACAAAACACCAAATTGTTAATTTATAAAAAAAAAACAATGAATTATAAAGAGATAACATGCAAAATAAGGAAATAAGTAATATTTAGGCCTAATAAGAAATAAGATCTAGTTATTTCAACCACACAAATTGTTTATATTTTAGTGCAACTGCTAAAAGATTTAAAGATTAATTTTAATTTTGTAAAAATATATTTAACAAACTCTGACATCATGTTTTTTGTTTGCCAAACGCTGCTGCGATTGCAGGTGTTGGTCATTTCTGCCATCCATCCATTGTCTGTAGCCGCCTATCCTTTCCAGTTAGAAAATGGTGCCGTCTACAGCCAGACATGTCGTACTGACCCTGTCAATAAATGCCCCAGGGGGACATTTCTCTACTGTTTTCTCCTCTTTCTGCCATGTATCTTGTGCTAAGTTTTTAAACCAACACTGCAAGAAGCCCGTGTTCAGCCTTCGAAGGGGTGGAAGAACACATCTTTCAGGAGACATTATTAAACAAGATCATATTTTCAAAGCGGATTACGTCATAACTCTATAATACTCTATAATATAAAATCCCAATAGAATACATTGACGTTTTTGGCTGTGAAGCAATAAAAAGTGTGGAAAATGTTCAAGTGTTGACCTTGCAGGTGTAAGCTCATTAAAACCTACTTGATATCATCAAACATATTTAATAACTTTAGCTTATTTGTGCTAAAGAAAACCTCGTCCTTTATCTCTCCATGTTACAGGATGGACTCAGAGCGCATCTTACACCAAAGAGTGAATATGGTTCCCTTTGTTCTGGTTGGATCAGACAAGGCTGCAGTCAAAGTTCAGTCCCCTCTGCAAGCAGAGGGACTGTACACAGAGACCACCAGTGAGAAATTTCACCCGGCCAGTTATGGTTTTGGGGAGCTTGTAGGACTTTACCTCAGTGGGGAAAAGTCCAAAGGTCACTTGGAGGTTGAAGAAATGCTTAAGGTCAGTTGTTAGATGAATCTATCAAGTCCTACATTTAGACGTTGCACAGTGTTGATGCTTCCTACTGAACCAGATGTTTTTGACAGTAATGTTGAACTCTTTTATAGGTTGGTACGACTCTTATTGGCGTGGGCGAGTTGATCCTAGACACAGACGGCACTCTGACTCTTCGACCTCCTTCTGATAATTCACAGTATTTCTTGAGCTTGAAAGACTTTGAAACCCTGCGAAATGAAACGGACACCATAGCTGTTTGGTGGAAGGCGCTGACTGTTGTCTCTGCCTTGGCAGGGACAGCAGTCCTCCTCTGGGTGTGCCTACGATTCTACCGCACTGTACAAGTGCGCTGGGAGCAGGAGCGAGAACGCAAGGAGTTTGCACGGCTGCAGGCTGAAGCTGCAAGACTGCGTGCAAACAGAGCAAACGCAGAGGGTACTCGGGATGGAGCCAACAGCAATCATATGGAAAATGTCTGTGTGATTTGTCTCAATGAACCAAGGGACTGCATCCTGTTAGACTGTGCACACGTGTGCTGCTGCTATGTCTGCTTCCAGGCCCTCCCGCAAAAAACCTGTCCCATCTGTCGACAGAACATTGTCCGGGTTCTGCCATTCTACCAGTCATAAGGCACCTGTGTGACCATTTAACCTCAGTGCACCAAGGCTCTAAAATAAATCGGAGTTAAAAAAACGGTTTTCTAGTAAGCGAGGTACCATGTACTAGAAAAAAGTGACAAATGGGTGAATTCTTTAGCAATACAGATGTTTATGTTTGGTAAATGTGCCTTATGGCCGCTGCTGTATCAGAAGGGTACAACTGTATGGTGTATTTTTGCTCAGAAACGTTTGGTTTTAGTCTAATTAAAAAGAAAAAGTTTTACTGTTGTAGTTTAAATCACGCACTACAGACAGAATGTTTTACATACCTGTTTGTTGCATCAGATTTAGTAAAGCGTCACTCTGAAGACAATTATTACCTAACATATAGAAAAGATGTGACTAATTTATTAAAAACATTTTACATCACACTATGTTTGAAAATTAATTTTAAGCAGATAAATAAGTAGTCTGGAGGGGAGGGGATGGAAGCAGGAAAACCTCTCAGTGCATCTTCCTCCATTTAAAGTACCAGATCAAAACAAATTTGCCTTTATTTTTTAAAATAAATTCAATAAGTTCAGTGTTTCAGGTGCTTCTCCTTGTATTTTCTCATTGAACCATTCTCATGATTATTGGGTTAATTTATTTCATGAGCAACTGAGCTATTTACAAGGAAACTGATAAATTGCCATGTGAAAACAGACCAAAGTACTCATGTTTTAAATGTACCATGTAAACGTGATACATTAAACCACATGAAACCAGGGATATTACTTCTAAATAAATGAGTAATTCAAATACATTCATTGGCCAGCTTATTAGGCTCATTACCAAAGGTAATAACTGGAATGGCCTCAAATCATTCTTGCTGAGATTTAACAAGATGCCGGAACACTGACAAGATGGCTTTGCACAGTTGCTGCTAAAGGTCTGGCTTCTATAACCCAAAGGTGCTCTTCTAGACTGAGATCTGGAGGCTGGAAACCATTGGAGTTCAGTGAACTCATTTTCATATAAATAAAAAAAACCTGTTTGAAATAATTTCAGTTTCGTGACACAGTGTATTATTCTGCAAAAATGGTAATCAATAGATCAGAATACCGGGCAGATGAAAAAGCAGGACATAGTCCGCAACTATACTCAGGTAGGCTGTGATATATAATTACATTTAGCTGGTACTAAGTGGCCCAAAGTATACCAAACTTCCCACACATTTACACTACCACCACCCAGGTGAAGAGTTGCACAAAATTCAGTCTCTACCATCCGAATGATCCAACTGACATTGAGACATATTGACCAGGCAACTATTTTTTTATTTCAGCGAGCTGCTGGATATCATTTTTATTTTTTGAGTTATATTGTCCCCATATCTGTGCCACCCTGGGCAGAAAGCCCAGGGTGGCTCACTGCTTGCTACTGCTTGCAATAACCCATGACATCCTGTATTAATTACAGAGATCTTTAAGCTAACCTAAACATTTATGCTAAGAAAAATCTGATATACACATAGATGATAATATATATAACACAGATGGCTCAAAAATTATATATCTGCATTGTTTCTATGCTGACTGTAGTGAATCACTGAGCGTACTATTTCTGCCTTGTCTAACAAGCAGTCAGTTAACTGTGAAAACAGTGGGAAGATGAGACGCCATCTTGAAGTATGTATTCAGACATAATAAAGACACACATAAAAAGTAAATTGAAAGAAAAAAGAAAAAGTTCATATATTTGAGCCTGTTGTTTGAGCAGACAAACAGTGAAGCGACGAGACAGAGTAAAAAATAAAAAGGTGGTAGACTCAATCTGACAAATTCTCACAGGGCACGAGAAAGAAAAATATTCTTCCCACTGGTCGTCTCATTCTGAGTAGGTTTTCAGGGTAAACTGATACTATCGAGTGCTTAAAGAGATGTGGAAAAATGTTGCTTCATCTCTGAATTAAATAATATTTTATTGCAAACAAATTATTTTCCAAATTTGCCGTTTCTACCACTAGGTGTCCATCTTTGTTTACTTGAGATGGAACAGTCCTGTACTGGCTGACAGGAGGGGAGACTGCCTCCAGTGGACGGTCCCACATCACATGCAATTATCACACAGTGATGTCCAGTTTAATCTGCCCTGATAGCTGTCAAACTGTGTAGATAACATGATTATTCCCTAATTGGCTTTGCTTAATATGAGCAGACTATGAATTGATCATAAGGTTGTAGAGCACTATTTAAAACTTATTGCACTCCTTTGTATTAGTTAAGAAGTCAAATGTTATGTTGAGTGCATTTTTAAAATAAACTTGTAAAACTGCTTTGGTTAAAAAACAGTCCTTGTTTGTCAAAGTATTTTGCATCCAGACAGTTAGACCATCAGCGAAAGGCACAGCAGATGGAGGCTAATTCTGTGTTTAGCAGCACAATAGAGCTTTAAATAGACATGGCATGGGTCCCTCTCTGCAGAGAAAAGTTCTGATAAATCTTTGAATATCCCGACACTTCATGACCTCATGTGCTTTTGCTCCAGCACGGGGAGCTGTTTCCTTTTTGCTTTGACTCTGCTCGCCAGGTTTTTCACAGCCACCCCTGCAGAGATGCATTATCTCAGGAGACAGAGCCATCACTGCACGCCTCGGCCCCTGATGCCAATTACCTCTGTCACCCATCTGCTTTGGGCATGCAGTGAAATGTGGGATAGGTTGACCTACTTTGTGACAGCAGTGTGACTGCAGTGCTTCTCTTCTCACCAACAGACGGAGAGCTCTTTCCCTGGGGAGAGCGAGACGGAGAGGATCAGGGGAAATACACTTTGGTTATAAAACAATGATTATTTTTTCTGGATCCTTAATTCAAATAGATAAAAATATTATATTCTTAAATTTACATAATGGATTTCATTGTTTCCCTTAAGGCACTGATGCAGCTTTTGTTCATTTGGGTCTACCGTTGTGACTTTTGCCCCTGAATTCTGCTGCCCTTCCAGAACATTATAAACAAATACATTCTGACAGTGAGCCACTCAGTAGTTAATCAAGTGAAAGTAAAACAAAATATACTAATGTTGTTTAAGAATTCAAGAGCTATATTCTGTTAGCTCTTTTTATTTGACTCATACTTGAAAAATAACTTTTGAGAATACTAACACTCACAATATATGGCTGTAAACTTTGATATATTTTGTTCAAATTTGCGATGCAGGATAAACGGCTGCACTGTGTTACTGTAGATATTTGCATGAAGTTCATGAAGGTTTTAAGATATAAGCAACACTTTTATGGATCCTCAAATTTATGATACATATAATAAACAAGTTCATTTCCAGTAAAAACATGATTTTAGATTGAACTGGTTTAAATATTTATTCATCGATGCCATATTAAAAATCTCCCTTCTGTTTATTAATAATACATGGGCTTTATTGCATTAAAAAACTACAACTCAGTCTTAAATTAATAGTTTCAACGGAAATAAAAAAAAAGCATCTTACTGAAATTTTACTTGTTATTCTCAATTAACAGCAAAGAAATAATAGAAAAGAAAGTTGATTTTATTGGTTACTTCTAACGGATCTCAGATTAGAGTTATTTTATAGCTAAACAGCTTTTAGTTAGATAGGGTGTCCTTGCAAATCACCAGATACTAACCTAATCAGATTTAATTCCACATAATTTCAAGTGAACTTGCAAACAGTATTTTCCGTCTAAGCTGTTGAATTAAAAATGTTTAAAAAGCAGACAATTTTCTTCCATTGCTCGCTCTGGATTTAGTGTACAGCCCAATAAATCACTGAGCACCCACAGAGGACTAGTCCTATCCAATAGTGCCATATCTCTTACTGTGTTTAAAATAAGAAACAAGGGCGCAGCGCTGGTCGTGTAGGGGTTAAGCGCGTGACCACATATAGAGGCTATAGTCCTCGTAGCGGCTGTCCTGGGTTCGAGTCCTGGACCTGGCGACCTTTGCCAAATGTCTCTCCCTCTCTTTGCCCCTCCTTCCTGTCTGCCTACTATCAAAAATAAAGGCCTCTAGTGCTGAAAAATTCACACAAAAAAAAAATAATAATAAAGTAAAATAAGACACAATTACACCCTGATAAACATCACTCCACTAAGGCCTCATTTGACCAAATGAGATGTACTTCCTTCTTTCTTCATCACCCACAAGTATTTGTGCACTGGTGAACATTCAGTTGCTCCATAATTGGAAACCAAAGTTGTGCTCATTTAAGTGAAGAGTTTTGTTTTGTGTTAGAGGCGATGCTGTGGTCTGCACGTCTGCTGTCCAGAGATAGCTCTCTGCTGTTTGTTCCCCCTGCTGATCAGCTCCGCCTCACCCACGATGAAGATGCTGTGCATCCACACAAACAGGCAACCTCACCCCTGTATGCCTCCCTTAATCATCCTGCATACTTCAGCTTCCATCAGCAAGTAGGAAAACTGTTATTTTATGCCATGCACAACCAGTCTTTGAGAAATGGAAAGATTTGTTTTTTTAATTGTAAAAACTAATATGGCGTGATCTCACTTACTTAGAAATATATATTCTAAGTAGTTTGGATGTAAAAAAAAAAGTCATAATGGTTATTAAGTCTTTTGCTCAGAACCTTTAGACTTTTTAAGATATTTAGTCTTTCTTAAACTATTTCTACCCATAGAAATGACCTCACCTGGCTCCTGCTGCCAAAGCTTTAACAATACATTAAAATGTGTAGATGAAACCATAAGACAATTAAAACAACATAAGACAAACATCCCCATCCACTTCTCCATAGAACCCTGTGTCAAAGTCAGAGCCAAAAAATATGTAAGCCAGACTAATGTTTGCCTGACAAAGACAAAGACCAAAGCTTAGTTATTTGGACAGTCTAAAATGTTATTTTTGGACTCCAGAACAGATTAAATGTTTGCTATACACAAAGTGTCAACATACAATAGTTTAAGCAAAACATTGACCCAAAACATGAGGGTAAATTCATGAAGGACTGGCTGAAAACTAAGAAATGGAAAGTCTGGGAATGGCCTAGTCAAAGCTCAGATCTTGATCTCATTTAAATCCTTGGGGGTGAACGGAAATGGGCTGAACATGCAAGAAATCCTCTAAATATCTTAAAGTTGAAAGTGAGTGGGGCTAACCTTCCTCAGAAATATTTTAGAGATTTGTAGATGGCTACAGGAAGTGCCTCACTGACTTTTTTTTAGCTATATGGGATACGTCTAGTTCTAAGTGGGTACGTTGTCTTAATTGATTCCCCAGTTGAAGTTGAACATAAAGTTTGGTTTACATCTTTTGTTTATTGAGTAAAACAAGCTTTTTTGGAGTATAATTAAATCACTTTATGTTCCAGAGATAAATACAAAATGATTCGACATCAATTTGTAAACATTTACTTTACATGAATATTTAATGGAGTGTCCTGATATATATTTGTTAAAAGAAAATAATTCAAAACCTGCATGTAGAGATTAAGCCATGTTAGTTTCAATGACAGGTGCACAGAAATCAGTGTAAAAACTAATGCCAGCTATGGACAAGACTGCAGAGAAGCATCAGCTTTCATAAACAATAGAAAAAAATTATGCAGTACTGAATGACCAGTGCAGTCACTACTCATTAACATTTGATTCAAACTTAAGACCCCTTATAAGAAAGCACCAGGCCTCAAATTGCTCCTGTAGCAGAACACAGCTTTAAGTCCCACAAGTGCAAACTCTTGAGCACAGATTCAGTTCAGCTTTGTAGATTTTGTGCAGATGCAGTGGGGCATGCGCTGTGGCTCCAGTGTAGCTTTAGTGTGCCGCAAACTCTCGCTGTGAGCATTTCTAATTCAGCTGCATGCTCGCTGATCCAAGAGCAGGATTTGTGCCAATGCCCCCACAATCAACTGGAGAATGTTCCTGCCAGAGAACCAACAGCAATAATCCTCAGGACAAGAGGTGAAGACGCACAGCATGTTGTCTACTTGGTCAGTGACTGCAGGGGGCATGCGTGTCTCTTTTTTATGTGTGGGCATTTTTAATTTCCCTAAAATATAAACACTGCATTTATCGCTCCTACCTAAATGCACAAACACACACAAACAAAAAGTCATATATCCACGCCTCACTGATTACAGCTATTTCCCAGAAAGTAATTCTAAATCTAAATATAATCACCGCTTGCTAAAGAGGTCTTGCTATATGTGCCTGCCTAATACACACACACACACACGCACACGCACACACACACTCTGTGTGTAAACACATCGAGTTCCTCCTGGAGGAACACTATAGCTGAGGAAAAACACCAATAACAAGCCCAGAGCTAAGAGCCGGATCAATTTGTTCCTTTACGCATGTGTGTGTGTGTGTGTGTGTGTGTGTGTGTGTGTGTGTGTGTGTGTGTGTGTGTAGTTTAGTGCTTGGTCTGCTCCTGGAGAGATACAGGGAGCGGGTAAGTGACTCAGCACAATGATTCATTTGTAATTGGGAGCAGTGCTTTGAGAGCACACACACGCACAGGTGTGCACACACTGTCTTCTTCAGGGTGGCTGACCTTGTCAGAGATGATGGGGCCCACTGAGTGAGGCGGATCATTACCAACAGCTACCTGCTATCACAGCAAAGAAGGAGAAACACAGAGAATGGGACAAAGAAGGAGAAACATCAGCTCTGCCCAGATGTGAAATCCACAAAGCAGTGCATCACTGAAGGTAAAGGTAAGAAAGAGAAGCTTCCAGTTGGTACAGCATATGCACATACGAAGCAGCATCTGGTAGCATCCCGGGCAGCAGGTCGAATTTTACCCATCAGCCCTGAAATCTGTCACAAAAGAAGAAAAAGTCTTTGCTTGAAAGAGCCCCAACCTCAGCTCATTTGTGGCAGACAGCTGCTGCTTATGAAGGAACAGTTTTGTGATTTATCACAGGAGGAGAGAATTCTGCTGCAGAGGAAGATTTGTAATATCTGATGATAGTCTATGAAAGGAATTACTATGTTTTAGTAAAATCAGATAGATTAACTTTTACAACTGGTAGTAGCAACAATTAATCCTTTTTGACAGCATTTTACTTCAGGGAAGAGCCTATTTTCCCACATCTCATCCCACAGGAAATCCAGATACTCTTCAAGAAACACAGATCTGAATATTTCTGAAATATAAACCAATGAATATTTGCCATAATGAAACAAAAGTGGTCAAAATTTGGATTTTGTTTCTTCTTGTGTCTGGAGAGGTTTCTGAAACATGCAGGAAAGAGAGGGATGATGTTTTCAAACAAACTAATATACACACTGTGTTCACAACCTTCCAATCACTGCAGAAATCATATATTTGTATAGCTTTTGCTGTAATGACAATAAAAACATGTCTTGATTATGTGATTATAAACTCATTTTTTTCTTGTTCAACCAGAGGTCTAGTTATTAATAATGCATAAATTACAAAAATGTTTTCCTCCAGCAGTCAGGGTAACAAGCTCTGTTTAGTGCTTAAATGCAGTGTTCTTTACAGCTTAATTGTACTCAGTTTTGGTACCATGTTTTACTTATTTTGTGTTGTAATTTTTATATTTAAATGTTGGATTTAATTGATTTTTCATGTTTTTTGTAAAAACTTTACTTAATCACTTTATCATTCCTATTTCTTGAGAACCAAAACTAATACTCGATATACTCATATGAAGTTATGTTTTCAATTAAGCAATAAATTACAGATTTTTTGCTTTTTTTAAACTTTTTTGCTTTATGGTTGATATATATGTTTACTGTTAACTATTATAACAAAATCAGCTCAGGTTGTTTTTACCTTAAAGTAATAAACATCACATTTAACTGACGAATTTTTGAAATCACTTGCTCACTACCTGAAAGAATTTTCTCCATATATATTCAGTCAATTTGTCTTCATCATTTGATAGTTTCTTTAGTAAAGAAAGTTCATTATTTAAGAAATGTTTTAATTAGAAACCTGGGGATTGTATTTATCAAACTACAAACATTCCAGAAGAAATTGTAATGGTGTGTGCCACCAAGTGCATACCATCCAACACCAAAAAACCCTTTTTCACTATTGATCTACATTCAACATACCTCAGCTTTGGGTTTTAAAGCTAAAATCTGAATTATATTTTCATTATCTCTTTCCATTCACAACAATGAGATTTCACAGTGTGTGTCTGGGACAAAGCCACCAGAAAAAAAGCCCACATCTCATTGACACACATGGCGCCATCAAGGGGCCAATGGGCCCCATCTGACCAGACAATCTTATGTGCACAGCATTTTTATCCATGAATTTAGGAGATCAAAGGGTGAGCTTCGATGAGTTGCAACATTAATTTATTTATAGGACTGAAATCCGCTTTCTTTTTTGTCCTTCATAGTGCACCATTTTGTACCTTTCACTGGAACAAATGTCTAAACGTCTAAAAAACAGTCCCACACTATAATCCCCTCTGCGCTGAACTTGATTTTAAAACAACACTGTCAGCCAAGTGCTGTTCTCCGGTTTACTGCCAAACTCAGACTGATCCAGTGGAGGCAGGATGTGGACCACGTGTCCACATCACTAGAGTCCATAGCAGCTTGGAATAGACCACTGCATCCACTGCTTTTTATTGCACTTGGTAAAGTGATGGCTTGGATGCAGCCTCTCAGCCATGGGGACCAACTCCATGAAGCCCACTCTGTGATTTTACATACCAGTCAGTATCTGAGCTGCTGTCACTTCCAACTGTTTCTATTTCATTATAATACCGCTATCAGCTGAGAGTGGAATATTTTGTAATGAGGAAATTTCATGAATGGAATCATTGCACAGGTGGCATCATATTAGTGTACCATGCTGGACGTTGTTGAGCTCTTTAGATCGACCCAGTCTTTCATAAATGTTTGTAGGTGCAGTCTGTATGCATGTGTGCTGGATTTTATACATCTATGGCCATGCAAGTGATAGAAAATCAATGATTAGAGAGGTGACTGAATATTTTTGGCAATGCATGTGTATCAACTCGTTTGGCATCAGAAATTGTTTTCCCCTGCTTGCCCGACTGCCTGCATTGACCAACTGGCCCCCATTTTCACTCAGACCTTTAAGAAGTCTCTGGAGCTGTATGAGTCTCCCTCCTCCTTCAAATGCTCCACCATCATCCCAAGAAACTCACCATCACAGGATTAAATGACTACAGGCCTGTTGCTCTGACATCTGGGGTCATAAAATCCTCTGAGCAACTGATGTTAAACCACTTCATCCTCCCCCACCTTGTCATTGGTGTTGATCTTCCCTCTATGCAGGACTAGTACAGGTTCTACAGTCTGAAAACGGGCAGCTAACATCTCTGCAGACCTCACACATCCAACTTACAATTTGTTCAAACTTCTACCTGCAGGCAGGCGATACAGAGCTCTGTTTGCAAAAAGCAACCCTGCCATGGAGGTATTTTTTTTGTCCCTGGCTGTCACTCTTAGGAACACGATGAACACTTAGAGGATGCAGCTACTCTGGATAGAAGCACTATTCTAACTCATCTTCCTTTCTATCTATCTATCTATCTATCTATCTATCTATCTATCTATCTATCTATCTATCTATCTATCTATCTATCTATCTATCTATCTATCTATCTATCTATCTATCTATCTATCTATCTATCTATCTATCTATCAATCTATCAAGGTGTAAGAGTAAAATGTGCATTGAATGTTAGTTATGTAATACACTGTTGTCCACTTATTACTATGGCTGACATCTATGAATATGCAGAGGCATCTAAGTGGAGGGTCTTTTTATGCTGCCTAATGTGCAAAACAATGCATACTGCTGGTCAAAGGTCACCCAGAACAAGAAGATGAATATACGTTTTCAGGCCTGAACTGTGCCTCAGCTATTTCGTCTGTGGCCTGTTGGTGTCACTCTTGCTGCTCGATCACTCTGAGTCTCCTTGCACCCCCCCAGCTCCCATACAGGCACGCGCACGCTCTCGCGCCTCAACCCCGGATGGATGACTTCACCGCTCTGCCTGGGTTTCCTTTATGATCCCGGGATCTCCCACATCCCTCGCCAGACATCAGCCAGCAGCACAACAGAACGAAGCTCCCCCTTTCTCCTTCACGCACAAACACAATCTCTGGCTGCAGCTGCACCGCATCGAGAGACATCAACGCACCAGGTTCCACTCTAAGAGAAGACCCCCTGCGGGAGACAAGCGGCTACAATTTGCGCGAACAGGGATCTAAATCTTCCCAGGAAGGAAGATTACTTTGTGTTGCTGTTTTTTCTTTTATACGCGGGTCTCTCTTCAATACGTGCCACAATGTCCGAGGTGCTGCCATACAGCGAGGGGAAAATGAGCGGCTACGGAGCGGACAGCGAGGTCAGCCAGATGTCCTTTAGCTGCGGACTGCAGGACACAAGCGCCTTC
The DNA here is from genome assembly GCA_036173005.1 of Crenichthys baileyi. Taxonomy (NCBI): domain Eukaryota; kingdom Metazoa; phylum Chordata; class Actinopteri; order Cyprinodontiformes; family Goodeidae; genus Crenichthys; species Crenichthys baileyi. The sequence continues at coordinate 242,833 of JAHHUM010001183.1, read as the reverse complement.
TTCGCGGCGTCGCAGGCGAAAAGACCCCCAAAGCTGGGACAGATCGGCAGAGCCAAGCACGGTAAAGGACGCATTACATGATAAACTCATTATAAATTGAGGAAAAAATGCAAAATGAGCAAAACAATTAAGAGAGGTGTTGCTGCGTCTGGACTATTCCAGCCACCTCGATAAGTGCGCAAAGCAAAAACCTCTTTATGATAGGTGACATTCTGTTTACATTCATAGACAGGAGATTATCTCCGTGCAGGCAGGGACACACCCTGTAGGCACTCTTTTTTAAACCGTAAGGATAAAAAGGCTGGCTCTATGCATTTAAAGATGCGCCTTTAACCACATTATCTGCCAGCATTTGCTTTGGGTATTTCGTGCGCCACTAATAGACATGGATAGGGGGAAACAAACGTGTGCTGGGTTATTGTCATAATCTTATACTGAAGCTGAGTTGCTTTAATCTAAACATCTTCATCCATTTTCCCTCCCCCACATCCACAGTGGTCATCGAGGACGACCGAATAGACGAGGTCCTGAAGGGGATGACGGACAAGTCCTCACCTGGCGTTTAAAGCGTCTCCGATGGCCTTGCAGACTTTTTTAATTTTCGATCACCCGATTTGAAGCACTTGTCGGCTGTGCATGTTCGAGGATTGCTGGAGAGAGATTAAGGAGAAAACACGGCAGCTCTGAACAAGGATGGGGATGATGAAAGGAGGAGAGTGAAAAAAAGAAGGGGAATGGACAAGGCTTTAAGGGTGGGGGTGGGGGGGGATCTGAAGGAAGAGTCGAAGAAAGACTGATGGACTCTAGAGAAGGGAGAAAAATAAAGACCAAGATTTATTGTGGGATTGCTGGCAATTCTCCAAAAAGAATCCCGAGTTTAACTACCGGTGCGCAGCAGGATGTTGATATGGCTGCTGTGTATCTCAACCTCTGCTGATTTATAATGATGGATGAACTTGTCATTTTCCTTCACGATCATCTATTTTTTGTTTCTTTCCAGAAATATAAAACAGCGCTGTAAGCAACAACCTTGCAACTATAGAGGGCGAAGCCCTATTTCAATAAGTTGTACAGTAGGTAAAGCTATAGGCTCTTAAACGCCCCCTCCCCCTTCCTTCCTCAGTCCTTTAGGCTTTGCTTTGTTGATCCAGTCAGCCACGGCGCATTTTAAGGGAGCTGTCCTTTCAGCACTGATCCAATGCATCCCCTGTTGCTGCTAATGCTTTTACGAAAAAAGAACAGATCAACCAAACTTTATTAAATAAAGGAGACTCGTTGTATGTATAAAGACATATTATCCGAGGATGGTGCAATGTTGATATCTTCTGTAGTAGAACCACCTCCCTGTTTGTTTTAGCGTCTAAACAGCAGAGAAACAGGCCATCTTGCATTACCCCTTGGTGGTGAATGGTGCAGGATGGCACCTCCATGTAGCTGATTTAAACCTGCACATATCTCTCTATTTTCTTCTTTCTCATCTTTTTTTTTGTTTGTTTTGCATTTCTTCAGATATCTACAGAGGCCTGCAGAAATGTGGAGATTCCAGGAAATGATTTAAATATTAGTCATGAAAATGATGGGGAAAATGCAGTTTGAAAACGTAATTTTGAAATTTTAAGTGGAATTAGCTTTTTATTTTTGCCTCCATCTATTTTGCATGAACTATCCCATTCTGGTAACAACGCAGGTGCCGCAACTCGTAACCCTGGCACGTTTCTTTTTAACGACAACAAAAAAAGTAACATTTGTATTTTTATATCTAAATATTTGTTATTTGAATTATATGCTAGTCTATCGTCTTACAGTTCATCAACTATGATATTTGTACTTCAGAGAGGGTTTGATTAATGGGACTGAGCCTCACACTGGTAAATCTCAGAGTTTAGTAGACTGGTCTCGTTCTATATCAAAGGTCAGGCATTTTTTAAAGACTTACTGAATGTGTCTGGGTTTTTTGCACACATCAATGTTAAACTATTATTACGAAATCGTATACTGTGAGTTCAGCTTCGTTGATGAATTTGTTAGAAAAATATGGAAGTTTTAGAGTATATTGCACTGTTTACGAGTATCCACAAATAACGCGTTGTTATTTGACCTATTTTGAACATGACAAGTTTTTTTGTTTGTTTGTTTTGTTTGACTTATCTTATTTTGTACCATACTTTTCAACAAATGGTTGGTCATGCATGAAACCTTAATATTTTCAAATATAAAAAACATTGTTTTATGAAGCAAAAAAGCAACAAAAATGTCATGACATTCTAAGAATGAGTCATTGTATATTAAGATGCCATTTTCACTGTATTTGGTGAATTAATAAATGGTGATAGAAAATGTTAATGCGATTCCTCGAAGTGGCTTTTGTTCAGAGACATTTAGTGACGAACAATGAACCAGCACTTTGAAGAACTGGACTTGTTAGTGAATGAAACCGAAGGCAAAAATAAAAGGTCACATCATCTTTTAAAAACTAACCATTGCAGGTGAATGTTACATCCTCCAGGCAGACAGAGCTCACATCCTTGCAGGTTGGGCCTCTGCAGCTTCTAGAATGATTAGCTATGGTCCTAGTGACAGAAAATACTGATCCTTAATTAAAAAGACAGACTGAATCAGTGATCCAAGTGTTGAGCTGTTAAACAGCTCTGTGCTGGCCTACACAAATGAATCCATTAAATCACAAATCCCTGGTGAGCCACAGCTAGCCACATTATCACATACACGCATGTGTCTGCTCACTTTACACAACTATCTCCCATATCCATTGCAACAAAACAAGAGGCACTTGCCAGGGTCTTAAAATGAATGTTTTAAACATTCTGTCATTTATTACGGGGATAAGCCTAATCGCCTAGTTTTATTAGGTATATCCTTCTGGAAGATTGAATTTATTGCTCAGCAGCATTAAATGGAAGACAAAGGACAGGACCTGTGATGACAGGGAATTCTTTCATTTATTTGGATCAAGTTTGTCAACATAAGACAGCCAGCCATCTGATGTGGCAGAAAATGAACCATTCACCAAAACTAGTATTGGTTTCTGAGTCTAATGTATTTTTATTCACATTATTTTAGCTCTGCAAACCCATTTTCCCTGGTGACTTGAGAAATACCAAGGCTCAGGTTGAGAACAGTTACCTTGTCACCATAAAAAGTCTGTGAATTCACTTAGCATTAAAAAATATTGATTCTCTTTAAACTTTTCACATTTTGCCATGTTTCAGCTTCATCTTCAGTGTATTTTA